>VXBA01001515.1:826875-1051358 GCA_013399895.1 Serilophus lunatus
AAAAAAAAAAAAAAAAAAAAAAAAAAAAAAAAAAAAAATTAAAAAAGTGGAAATGCTGGTACTGGTGGTATTTCAAACACCTAAAACTATATCAAAAACTTCCAAGACTTCTGAACTCCCTCCTTAGTACCAAACACTGCTTGCAAGGAGAAGAGGAGTCAAACTGGAATGATTTTCATCTTTCCACACCACCACACACTTTTCCAGTGCATACATTTCTGATCATGGCTTTTTTGCATTCAACTCATTTTTATAGCCCTAAAAGTATCCCTTGTGCTTATTGAGGTAGGAAAGATTGAGTACAAATATGCCCAAAGTTAAAACACAACAGATGCGAGCTTCCCCAACAGCCTGAAGGGACAGACTGTAGAGTTGCCTTCGGTTACTTGTCTCCAGCTCCTGGGGTGCCTAACCCTGGCTCCAAGACACCCTGGAGTCCAAACATCTGAACCCTCGAGTTTCTTGCTACCAGAGTGCCAAAGATGCAGATCCTGACACACAACAGCCAAAGCTGCAGTATGGCTTTTGGAGGCCCCTTAGTTGCTGGTGTCATAGGAAGCTATTAATTCACCTCGACTCTGCTGCCTGTTGACTATCCCGCCCAGCGTCCATCGCCGGTCCAGGCGTCTCAGGTGAGCCTTGCGTCGCTTAGAAACTAGTTTGGAACATGGATGGAAACAAAACAAAGAGAAAAAAAAAGGAAGAAAAAAATGATGGAAGGGTGAGGAATAAAAACAAAACATGGCATTTACGAGCACTGGTCTTGTTAGCGGGAATGGGTTAGGTGAGATGCAGATGTTTCATTTTAGTTTATACAGTACAGTGGAACTAGTTAACTTCTTGAGCCTGAGCAACATAAACCATGCAGAACTGTAACCCCTCCCCCTCCTCCAAAACTCAAGAAAACACATACACTCCCCAAAACAAGCTGCACAACTACAGACAACTTGTCCAAGAAGGGTGCAGTGGCAGTTGTATCCCCTAATTTGGCTGCATGATCTGTGGGGAATTCAGTCTGTTGCATAAGACATCATACCCAACAGGGTTCTAACCCTCTCTAAGCAAAATTATCACACTATAAACAAATCCAGAAAAAAAGGCAGCTTCTCTTATGGGAGTTCCCTTGTAACAGCAGCACCGAGGAACAGATCTCAAGTAAAAACTGTCTGATGTCTCCTTGCTAGCAAGACGTGACTTCAACTCACAATCGCTGCCATAGCTAATTCTCATGATTAAAACTTCTAATATTCAGATTAAAGATGTAATTATTGGGCAGGCTCAAGAAGCTAACAAGCCAGGACTGAGTATTAGCTATACACTGAAACAATAATTTATGTTTAAAGTATAAACAAAGACAAGACATTTATGGAAATGGCATTGTGGGAGCAGCTGTGCACAGAGGACACCACTTGTTTTCTGGGCTGCATAGATCTGCACTGAGTTTCTTCTTCTGCTTGTACAGGTGTGAATGACATAGGACCCATTATGCTGGCACATAAACATAGACCAATGCTTCTATTTTTTCTATTTAAGGCCTTCCATTCTAATTTGGCAACTACTGCAAGGGTGCTTGGTGCTACCACAAAGCAATGCAAAATATTGTATGCCAGTGACAGCTGAAGTGCAAACACAATCATTTTGCTAGTGATGCTAGGAAGCTGTTCATAAATTCTGATATCACATAATTAATAATCACTCAATTCTTCTTATGTGCACTTATTCAAGGAACATACCCTTATACTGCAGTAGACAATTGTGTCAAGTTTGGCCCCCATCTTTCTTGTGTCACCATGGAGTAGATAAAATTGTCTTCTAGAAATATGTTCCACAGACACTCAGGCACAGCAAAGTTATTTGATTGGGGTCATATTAGCTGAACAAGAAAAAGTAATAACTTCACCAAAAAGTGGCTTTTGACTTTTTGGCCTTTATCAGAGGATAAGCCCTCCTGTCAGGGGCTTAGACTAGACTTCTACAACCAGCTCACTCTCCCCTATTTTCCCCCTTTGCCGTAAGGCCAAAACCTCTCCACATCACCCTAAAGCAGAGGTGCAGTGAATGGTGTTGAACAGACACAATATCTAGTTTATGGCACTCTGTACTTCCTGTTTGGTCCAAAACCAATTACAAATTTTCAGAGGAGCTGGATATCAAGTTTAGACAAAACCACAGTGATCTGTAAAGGAAATCAGTTATCCTCTTGGAAGTCCATGGTGAGGCAGAAGCAGCAAGTTTAACCTGGTGACTTTCTCCAAATCAACAGGACATTAGACTGCCAGTCACACACATGCTATGCAAGAGACAACACAGGACACCTCACTAGACATACAGATTATAGCAAAGAGAGAAGTTAAATTCACACTAAGACTGCCTGCATTAGGAGGCTTCTAAACAAGAAAGGAGGAGATGAAAGATGTTGAATGTAAAGGCTTACAGGAAGGAGTGCAAAAGGTGTAGAAACTGGCTTCTGGTGTCAACACAGAGCAGTCACCTTGCTGCTTGCTTGCACTGGGAGTTTGGAGAATTTGGTTATTCAGGAGCAACCCTTGAAAACAGTGGGTTACACAAATCTACTACACTGTGTCCTCACAACATATGACCATATCCAGTGATAGCTCTTTTATGCCATAATGATGCTTTCATGCAAGTCAGGTTTTTTCCTCCTCAACAATAGAGAAATTTTCCATTTGCTCCCAGACTCAGACTTGGTTGGTCATGCCACAGTTAGTCACCAGAAAGGTTGTTTATCAACAAGTGCCTAAAACTTTTCAGAGAAGATTTTAACATGTTTATTTTATCAACTCCTGTAGCTGTTAAATGTTTCTTTAGATTGCTTTCTGAATGTTTTCCAAGCCTTGCAAGAGGGTGTTGTCTAAACACAGGCCCAGGTAGCAGTCAGCTGTTTGCTTTCATCCTGACAAAAGATGTTGTCCAGGCACAGATGCAGGGAGGAAACACTTTTGTCTTTCTCAGGGAACAGCCTATTTAAACAGAGACATATGGATATATTACTGCTATGTAGAGGCAGAATTATTAGTAAGCTGTGTTCAGCACCTCCTTATCTTCACAAGGGCCTGCCACAGCAGAGCAGACTTCTGGGTCTGCCTGGCTTATAGACTTGTTCCAGGCCTGTGGAAATGGGGAGGGCCAAGGGTCTGATACAGAAAGGTTCTGTGTTAGTGTTTCTGCCCTTTCAAAGTCAGGGAAGCACAGATTGCACAGTTGCAGGAAGTCAGTGTCTGCTGGAGTCACTCAAACTTATTTGAGCTCTGAATTCAGAGGCTGGGGCACTTAATCTGCTTAAAGTAGTTTATAGTTAGCTCAGTTATATCAGAGCTCCTTTCTCCTGTCTACCGAGAGTTGGCAAGTTTTCTAAGTATGTTCACTTTTATACACTTCAAGAGAGTGAATCTGAGTAAGTCTTTCCTCTCTTAAGAAATAATTGTATGGAGAAGAATAGCCCAAGTAAAAAAGAACTGGAGGGAGAAAAATGAAGAATGTAAGCAGTCTCAGTTTATGTGATTAATAACATAAATCAAAGTTACTACAAAGCAAGAGGGAGCTAAGGTACATCAAAGCAGCTGTGGAGGTAATGCAATTAGATTTGTCACCAAGGTGGAACTGAACAGGAAGGGAAGAACAGTCTCAGGTATCAGTATATCTGGATTTGGAGTATGGCAGGGAGTAGGACTGCTGACCACAGGAGAAGGGAGAAGTATAAAGAGACTGAGAGGAAAAAGATAAGGAACATTTGAGGGATTTTACATTCCCTAGGAGAGACTGCTGTGTGGCAACATCCCTGTACAGAGAGCAACATGAAAGGTGGAGGAGAGCTTAAATGAAAGCAGTTTAAGCAGTAAGGCTTGTCAAGCATGCACAGTATTTAAAGGAGGAAGCTACAGACAAGGCATTCTTTAATGCTTGGAGAGAAGAGCAATAAGTTTTTGTTCCTTACTAACAAGGAAATTTTACTGACTGCTTTTGCATCTGCTAAGACATTGCATCATACCAGAGCGGTTCCTGGCTTACCAGCCTACAGCCAGTCTGTCTCTAAACCCTAACTGACCCAGGATATGGGTAGATTTGAGCAAGGAAAAATGAGTTACAAAGATTTCAATAAGCTACAGATGTCACGCTTGGGGCCCAGCATAAAGTTATGTTTTGCCTGTGTGCTATCTTAACAGGCAGATAGTCACCCAAACACACCTCTAAGGCTCCTGCTTGTGCTAAGGAAAGGTCAGCTGAGTCTCCATATATACTTCATATAAGTGTCACATCAAGAGTACCTGGATTTAGCAGAAACATCATTAGAATGGAGCAAATCATAATAAAACAGTGTCCTTTGTACACAGTTGCTACATGAGAAGTCCATTAAGATGTGGTTAGTCTTTCATAATAAACTGAGGAACATGTGAGGCTGTACTATTCCATTTCTGGAACTCGAATTAAGCATATTTAGTAAAAAAAAAAAAAAAAAGCAGTGTAGCAAAACACACACACATGACAAATGGCATCTCACTTTCAACAAAATGAGACCACACCAAATAAAATTACCTTTCCACACAACCACAGCAAACAGCAGTGAAACTAGTTTCAAAGATTAATTTAAAATTAATAAGAAGCAACCACTGAACTTCGATCTCATTCCTTTTAATGGTCTGGGGCTCTATTATGCATCTTCTTCCAATTAGAAACTCTCACTTGTATAATTTCTGCAGATAAGCCATGCAAGTTCTCTCCCTCCATGGACACTACCAGAACAGACAGCTTGAACTTGCAAATAAGTTGTTCATAGTCTTTTTAAGGGTATTATTCAAAAGCTGAAATGATGCTCATTATCTTTTGTTACACTCATAGGCCAAGCTCATTACAAAAGGCTTACAGGCATAGCACTTCATTCCAATTTCTTCTGCAACGATTTTTTTTACTGATACAAAATGGGAGAAGAGGTTGTTACACTAGATTAACAGCCACAAGTGGCAGCAATAGTTTTCCAGGTTTTCTCTGCAGAAAAAGGCATAGCGCAAGGGAATACTAATTTCTCTTGGCAACAAAAATGTTTCCATACCTTCCCCGAATTTAGATGTGTTGATGTCAGAATCATCTCTGGTTCCATTTTGGGATTCCAGGTATGTAGCAGGGACCCATCCCTGCTCCTCTGCTGTGCTCACAAACCACCAACCTACAAAAAGAAATAAAAGAAGTAGCTTAGTGAACATTAAGAGGAGCAAGAATAATAAAATGCTACTGAGAAGATGGCAGTCAGCAGCTTCAGTGCAGCTTCCTAGAATGAGAGGGGGTTTAGTCCTACAAAACCATTTCTATTGGATGCTTTTCCAGTAGTAAAGAAATGTGATGGCTGGCCTCATGTAAAAAACCAGATGCAATGGAGCAAATATCAATTGATTTTAAGAAACTCAAAGTCCAACCACAACAAACATGACTTTGGTTCAAGCTTTATACTTCAGTTCCTCCAAGACTGTCTTGCCACATATACATCTACATTATCAAGCCACTTTGTATGTCTATATATGTATATGTGAACATATGTGAAACAGCAAAAACACTGCCCAAATTCTAGTATGAAGTATTGCAGACATCAAATGATGGTAATAGGAAAGATTTAGTAGAAGGGCACAGATTTCAGAACAGGATACAAAAGTGTTCAAGAGCACTTGTAACTACAGCTGGTGTTTAACGAACATGACCTGAATTCAATGCCTTGGGAAGCTGGAAAGTACTGCACAGAACAGAAGTAAGAGAGAAAAGCTAACTGAAATGTGACTTTATGCCATGAGCACCAGTTATTTACTATTATTTATTATCTTCCTACCTGAACATCTAAGTTTTTATCACTATCTATAAAAGCGTTAAGTATTCACCAACTATATGGATATAACCTTTAAGTTGTATCTGTGGAAGGACAAATAAAATTACAGGCAAGCCAACTTCAGACCAAATGCATTCCAACTAGAACTATCCTCACCTTTTTTCTTGCTTGGCTGTATTGATTTATTGAATCCTCCACTAGTTTTGATGTACACTCTATATCCAAGATCTTGTTGCTCTCAGATATGAGCACTACTAGATTCTCCTCCATTCAGATACAGTCCAGGTTAAGATAACAGGATAATAAAATGTCTAACAAGTAAGCAGTCTACTTCTGTTGTTTTCTGCAATCTCCTAGTTTCCTCCAAAAAACCCACAATTTTCAGGACAGTGTAAACTACTGTCCAATACAAGTCTTCCAGCATCCCCAAAGGGAATTGGGAAAACAGCTGTTTCTGAACATGCACCTCAAAACAGTTTAAAGACTAACGGCTGTCATGAACATACCAAATCTCACAGAAAACTCCCAAGCCTGCCTGTGATGAGCAAGGCACCGTCTTAGTCTGTAAATACATGGACACAAACACTACTTAGTTTATGGTGGGGCAAATCCCTCAGCCATGCAGTGGCCACACAGCCCTCCCACAGCTGGGATGCCACAGCCTGGGCCCAGCAAGGGGGGAGGGAAGGTCCTGGGCTGGGCTCTGCTGCCGTGCCACATGCAACTGTCTTTAAAGAGAAAAATCACCCTGCTGAAAACAATGCTCAAGTGTTCGTGCTAAAAGTCACCCAAGTTCATTCCAAATCCTGTCACGGAAGATTTTACCAGAGAACAGTAGCTACAAATCCTGTTTTCCTCCCTGAGGCATGTGGTTGGGAGACAATGTGCCCCAAGTAACAACTCCTTACTTGCCTCTGTGCAGCTCCTAGGCAGCTCTATTTATTTACTCTCCAGACTCAGACATGGATTTCTATCTTCTGGCCCAGCAGAGGTTTGGAAACTTTGCTTCACAAAGCTCATGGTTGGAAAGTTTAAATTTAGTTATCCTCCCTCAGCAGGAGGTGGATTCTCCTGCCACGAAGCCCACAGCAGTGAACATGCAGGATCTGCCAGACCATTTCAAAAACACTTCTTCATGGTTGTTCCTTATTTCACTAGTAACTATTGACATGGGTAGCAGACAAAGCTTAACATACATTTGTAATTAGGCACAAAATGTGAGAAGCTAGCTTTCAGCTGATATCAATTAGACTGGAATACTTTACGTAAACTCTTCCTCAGAAAGAAATTAAACACAATCGCAAAAAAGACTTGCCTACACTTAAAAACGTATGTTTGGGCCAAATTCAAACCATGGTAAAACCTTCTTTGGAGAGCTGGATCACGCTTCCTTGACGCCAACCCAGTGCTAACCCATTTCACAATAGAGCTCCTCTGGCTTGGCTCAGTGAGCTGCACTGTGGCCTCAGAGTCAAGTTTAGGTCTCGTGTTTGGGGCCATAGAGGAGCTGAGTCTCCATCCATCTAAACAGGGCTCTCTGCTAAAACAAACCCCCTCACTGCCATGCCTAAGCATACATACATATGGCTCCCTCACATTGCTGTGCCTTCCTACGGCCGTTCTTGGCTCCTGAAAGGCCTCTGCCAGGAAATCTCTGCTGATCTTGTGAACAGGCTTCAATATAACAGTTAGGAGGTCAAGTCACATTTGAGCTAGGTTACAGCCAAGTAACTCAACCAAATCCACTGCCATGTACACACAGAGCATACAACAACCTAACTGAGGTTTTAAGCTGCTTTGATTCTTCAAGTTATGACTAAGGCTAAAGCTCTTAATAGTCACAGAACTCATGAAAGTTATCATTTATTTCTAAAGATTTCCTTTATAAACTCTGTGCAAGGGTAAAGCATAAATGAGAAACCTCCATAACTACTGAGAAATCAGCAGCATTTCCAAATACAGGGAAAAACTGCCACCACTCTGAAATCCTCCTGTTTCAAGCTTGCTTCTCAGAAAGACAAAAGCTTTAATGTAGCTCATTGAAATAGCATGTCCACAATAAAAAAAGTGTGTTTTACTTAAACAGCCCAAACAACTGAGAAGACTGAGAAACTTTCAGCAACACACCCTGCCAGCAGAGAAGTCACAAATGGATACTCACACGATCTTAAGACTGGCCAAGCAGACATTGCAGAGGCAGCACATCCCTTATGAGAACAAAACCTGAATTGTAATGGCACATCCAAGCCACTACAGCATAGTGCAAGAATTGACTCCTAGCAGAAAATGGCTGCAGCATAGACAAAGTTCCTCAACACAGCCCCTGCATGACAGGGAGCTCTGCCTGGCTGATCCTGAAGTACTTGGTCTGCACCATTCCCTCATTAGAAGCATTATGGCAGCTGCCATTTGGTAATATCACCCCTTCCACCTCTCGTCCCCAAGTTCATGGTTGTTTGTGGTTTGCAGAAAAATCAGCCAGATTGTTTGCAGAAAGCTAGGTCTATAACGGCACAAAATAAGACCAATCTATTGTCCCCTCTTCTGCCATCTTACCCAACCCAGAGCATCACAGAAACATTGTTAGAAAACTTGCTTTTGAAATACAGAACAAAAATGCATTTATTTTGAGTTCTTCCTTTATGCTGAAGTTTAGCTTGACTTCACAATTCATTATTAAAACCATTCTGCAGCAACATCTGCAGGGAATTATGTAAAGTTATCTCTGTGCACTGCCAAGCCAGTCTGAAGTTCTCTCTTGCACTCACACCATCTGTAAAAATTAGGCAGTGCTTTACAGCTTGAGTTAACCCTTACAGATGCCCCTGTCTCTCAGGCATCAAAACACTGCTCTAAAGCTGATGTGGCATAGATGTCTAGACTGAGACTCATTAGTCATCGTCTCTGATAAGGATTTAAGGGAGTTTGAGCCTCACAGAAGGCACACAGGGCGTTGCAGCCACTGTGCCCAGACTAAGCTCAACTTGAGCTTTGCTGTATTATTCCAACAGCCTTAACACTAACCCAAGCATACAAATTTTTAAGGTAGGAGTGTAATTTTCTGCCCACATATGTTGCTGCTTTGGTTGGCATCTGTCAGCATCCCTCACTGCAACAGGCAAGATGTCTCCACACTCACAGAGTCCACGTAGGCTCAGATAACTCAGGCATTTTGCAAGTTACCAAGAAGTGACCAGTTCCACTTGACACACATATCCATTGCAAAATGGATTGGTCACGCTGGAGACTAACTAAGTGACAAGAAGACTTTGATTCTAAAAAATCATGTTCTTTCTTTTTATTTCCAGTCCTCTTCCAAAAAGGCTTTTACGAAAGCAAAGGAATTAAGCAAATGTTAACCACAACATGCACTATGGGAAACTACTGGAACATAGTTAAGAATACATTTTATGCAAGTTTTGCTTATGTTTACATGCATCCTTACTCATCCATCCTTTAGTATTGTCCCTTTCTTCACATCAACAGGAGAATTAGCTATTCCCATTGAAGCCTGCCTGATTCTAAGATGCTGCAAATCCTTTTAAGAAATAAATAATAATTAAAAAAAAAATTGCAGGACCATGTTGAACATTGTTTTCTAATTCTCTCCTCAGCCATTAATTTAACTAAAGCTCAACTAAAATAAAAAGGACTGAGAGTAACACTGTTGGGCACAGATATTTCTCCTGCACGAGTAGACAACACATTCTTCTAAACAAATACTTAAATAATGTTCCATCTCTAAAATGTCTTGAAAAAAATCCCACTCAAGGAGCAGCCTGGTACATTTGACATAAGCTCTGTGTGCTTCAGAGAGTTGCTCTTTTTTAAGTTCTTCTGCCTTGGAGCTACCTCTTGAGAGATTTTTTGACCCAACAATATACATTGTCCTAGAATGCAGTACTAGATGCAATTAGGTCACTTCCAGACCTGTCACACAGATCTGTTCGTGACAGCAGCTGATTACTTCCCTTCAGAGATAGCATCTGCTTCATTAAAAAACAGCTAAGGTAAGAGTATTGCTGCACAGCTGAAGACACTTGGTTTTTCCACCCCTCTAGAGCTCATCCCACACAGTACATATATATTTGATATGCATAGGGCAGGCAATCATAATTGCCTCTGACAGATCTCTTAAGAATGTGTAGAAAGAACTATAAAGGCATCAGGAGTAGAATTTTACAAGAGGGATTTTGTGCAGTAAGATTATTCTTACATCCACTTTATGTCTGTATGCTGTTAGACGCTAGTGTCCATGCTGGCTCTGCTCTTTAGAAAAGACTTTTTCAGTCCCACACACTTGGAAAAGGCACTAGGTTAAAACCACTGAATTCATATGAGGGCCAGTGTTCAATTTCTCAGAATTTTATCCTTACAATTCACAGATGAGGCATCTTTCTTTTAAATATGGCGATTCATATAAGAAGTCTTCCTAGCACAGGGCTCACTTTAGTTTAGGGTATAGAAGTTCGTGCAGGAGTCACTGCAAGGCAGACTAAGGCTGTCTTCTCAGGATGAATTATTAAAGCTGGTGAAATATTAAAGGCAGCTTTCACCTCAAAACACAATGTTTTCCAGCCTGTGTGCACTACAGACTTCACTGCAACCACCACTCAAAAATGAAGCAATGTTTGTCTCATTTTAAAGATGAAAGTGGAGCTCAGAGGCATGCTTGAGGAATAAAGATATGCTTGTGGCAGACATTCTACTTGAACACAATTATGATTCATAGTAGAGGTTCACAGCTTTTTACGTGCCATAACCAAAACAGATTGGGCCAAAAATTAGGATTCCAGATCAACCACATGCCATGATCCTTCCAGCCACATCATGCCCTAGAGCTACACTCTGGGAGCATGATTTGCATGGGAAACCCCACTTCTCACAAGGAGTATTGCAACCCCAAACGTCAGTGCCTGACTGCCTTCACAGTCATGAGTGAAGGCTGTTAATTTCAACTACTGTGGTTGCACTCCAGGTACTAAGTGTTGCTTTGGAAACTCGGGAACAGAACTCACTGTCACCAGTTGCTGCATAACTCCAAACGGTTTTTTAATTAGCTGACAAAATAACCCAAGAGCCCACAGCGCACTGATAGGGTAGATTTCTTGGCTTTTTCATGTAAGAGAAAAGAGAAAAAAGGATTACACCTGTCACTCCTCTCCTGGTAGCCCAGCATAAGAAATTGGAGCTTCTATATGGGTTATGAAACAGGCCTTCTACCATAATGTTAAAAATCTGAATGAACAATTATAACGACAGAAATTCTCCCTTTCTCAAAAAAATATTTAAAACATAATCAGCAAACATTTTGTTCCCAGTACCAATAACCACAACATCCAAATGACATACCTTCAAAACCACACACCTGGCTGCTGTTCAACAGTGGCCACACAGCCACAGTCTACACTCTGCCCAGGAAGCTACCCCCCAGTATTTCAAACTGAGTAATAGTTGGGGCTGGAGTATAAGCCCTGTGAGGAGTGGCTGAGGTAGCTGGGGTTCAGCCTGGAGAAGAGGAGGCTCAGGGGTGACCTTATCACTGTCTATAACTATCTGAAAGGAGGCTGTAGTCAGGCAGGGGTCAATCTCTTCTCTCAGGCTCCCAGTGACAGGATGAGAGGACACAGTCTTAGGCTGCGTCAGGGGAGGTTTAGGTTGGATATCAGGAGAGTGATTTCCCATTGGAATGGGCTTCCCAGGGAGGTGGAGTCACTGACCCTGGATGTGTTTAAGGATAGGTTGGATGACGAACTCAGTGACATGGTTTAGATGATAGGTTGGTGTTGGTTAGGTTGTTAAGTTAGGTAAAAGGTTGAACTTGATGACGTCTACAGTCTTTTCCAACCTTGTTAACTCTGTGTGTAATTGAAGGAGGATGACAGACTGAACACTCCTGTGCTTTGCTCCAGTGTTCAACTAAAAATTTAGAGGCATCCCTACAAAAACATACTAGGAACCCAACCTTAAAAGCATAATTTCAGAACACTGACAACCCAATGTACACACAAAGTGGCCCTGGAAATACTTTTCTTGCCTCCCTGAAAGCTGAGTTTTGTTCTTATCAGAGTATAGGCTGCAGCAGTTTTTGTTTAATTTGGTGATTGAAACAACAATTGAGTGCTGCCTGAGGAGAGGGAGAAGATGGGGACCATACGGAGGTGGGAACTTCTGGAAGGCTCCACTGCTGATATTATGTTTTGGCTTTTAACAGAACAGCATTCTGCCTTATGAAGCTAAAAGCTGGAGCAAAAGGCCAAGAGCCAAGACCAAAGTTTGCTGTTCTCCACCAATACTAGATAGTAACTGCAAATGCTTAGTACTCAGCAAGAGCACAGGGAAGGCAGTTCTTGCACTGCTATAGGTGTTAGTGAGTTCAAGGAAAATACCAGCGAATCTCAGAGTTTGGGTGTTGTAACGTATTGTTTCTGCAGTGACTGATTATTAAGGTAATCAGTTGGATTTTGTTACCCTAATCCTTCCAGTCTGTCTTCTTCCTACCCTTCTACTACCAATCTTGTGACATTTGTCAATAGAGACTGCTCAGCTGCACTGTTAGCAAGTCATACTGCTGCTGTACTCCAGTTCCTACAGTTCCAGTTCCTACAGTTCCAGTTCCTACTGACACGTATGGCCCACTACATGTGAATAAATATCCTAGTTATTGCTGCCACACAGGTTTTTCCTGGATCAAAACCAGCTGACTAGGTGTGTACATCAGTGCTTGATAAAGAGTCCCAAAGCGCATCGTGGATTCTGGCTGAAATATCTAACTTACTTGGCTTGGTTTCACATCACATTATACACATAAATGCACATGTATATATGTGGAAATTCACACCCTGAACTCTGCACTCTGATGCACATTACCCTAGTCATCTACTGGGATTGGAACTGTGTTTCCTCATACTTTTGGAAAAAGTAGAACTGATCAGAACATGGGAAAAGTTCATGGGAAAAGAGAAATCTGGATAATATACAACTCAGCTCTAATACTTCATGGGTTACATCACTAGTACAGACATTGGATATTCTGCGTATTAGACAACTAGGAAATACCACATTACTGTATTTATTCAAATATCATAGGCTAGTAGGCAACAAGCCTTTCAGAGGTGCACATTTGGCAAAATATTTATGTATTTATCTCCCATTACAGCTGTGACTTCTTGCATCTATGTGTGTAGGGAATTGTTCAAGTAAAGCACAGAGTTTTGCTTTGTGTTCTGATAATACAAACTGATAGTTGCAGACTCCAAGTGCTGTATCTGCAGCTATTTGCTGTGGCCCAATTGTTACCCAGGGGCTTCCCCTCCCTGTTTAAAAAAGGGCCTCAGATCTGTGTATTGACACAGCTGGAATGAAGGAATCTGCCAAACACATTTTCTAGAACTGGCACATGCATCCACAAAGACATCATATAATCCAGTACAAATTACATATTGTGTTCTTAAAGCAAGGGAATAAATGCACTACCTATTACATTTACAGATATGGAAAAGACTTAACATCACCTGTAAATTCTAGATCAAGTCCCTGACACTCCAGGTCACCAGGTTTTTCTAAACTATCAAGTACTCTGGGCTCCACAAAACAGAAGCAGATGAAAGCATCATTTGCTAAATTTGCTAAGTCTGCTCATGGCCAACTCCAAAACACATGGAGCCAATATGCCAAAGGTGTTGGCCAGCAACCCCAGATCACTCAAATTAGGGGACCCGCAGAACTATCAAGTCAGCGTCAGGCAGTTCTACAACTCATTCAGCACCCAAAAAGTTAAAAACCCCCAAAGTTTTACAAGGCTCAAACATCCTAAAGCCTTCTAAAATGAAATAATAAAAAAGTCTTTCCATTCCTGCTTTACTTGACTTCATGAACACCTAGTGGTGTAACTGTGCAACATCAGCTGTATTTTACATAGTCCAACATGTTTGTGCATGTCCAACCCACAGCACCCACTCAGTTATTACAGAAAATACCTGTTTACTAATCACAAATGTTGGGGTTTTTTTCATCTGATCTGCTTTGATACCAGATTTGCTGCCTGTCTTCAAGTTCTGGTCTCACTACATACCTATTTTCACCTTTTCCTGAATTTTTTTCTCTTGGAGAGAGATAGATTTACATTGATCCTGCGAAGATGAACTCTTTGGGATTTCAGTAACCCCAAGGCAAAGTAAGATTGCTAGAAGGCACAGACTGAACAGCCAATAAAAGAGTTCTGCATTAAGTCTGTATGGGCAACAAGTGGTACTGGAGAATATCTCCCTTTCTTCTTTCCCTTCCCACAAAATTTTCTGTCCTTCAGCAGGTCCCAGAAGTTGACCAGGTTCCCCGATCATGGGAAGCTCATGGAACACTTTCCTTCTTCCATATTCAATTACAGCCCAGAACCATTCATATTCTACTCCAGAAGGACTTCTGTCCTGTATCTCCTTCAGTGTTTCTACTGTTAGGAAGATGTTGCTCAACTAGGAAAGTTAAGCAATAAATCCATTTCCCACCCTCCTTAAGGCCTGTTCCCCCATCTCTGCTCCAGCAGCCCATTATTTAAAGGCTGAAATCTATAGATCTATAGATGAAATCTATAGATGAACCTGTCAAAGCAATGCTGTTGTCACCGTGTTTACATAAATCAGTAATTTACAAGACCTCAAAACCACGAGTGGGTTTTGCTGAAGCATGGACAGAGGAGGACTCGAGCACACAGTGCAGAATATACAGAAATTTGGCGGGCAAACCCAGCCCGTGGCAGCAACAAGTAATCAACTGCTTCAGAAAGGGTACGCCAGCAGAGTCAGCCCTGTAGCAGATTTTCCATAGCCATGAACAATTGATTACAGTAAAGGCATGCAAGCAGATGGATTTCCATCCCACAGGGCATGGGAAGCTCAGCTCAAGGAGTCAACGGAGACTCTATTAGTCATGACTAGTTGTGGGGTTGTGTTTTCTGTGGTCAGCCAACGGGGCGCAACAGTCAAGCTCACAAGTAATTTCCTTTAAATTCACAGGACTTAATCTTAAAGCAAACACATTCTGTGCCCAAGCTCTCCTCAGGAAAACATGAATAAGCTTTCAAATGAGCCTCATAGTAATCTTGTCCAAAGATTACAAATTACTTCCTAGTAGTTTAAAAAGTTACAGACCCCCAGCCCCAGCTCATAGGAAATGGCCTTCACAGGCAGCAGAGAATGGCCAATATTTACTTCCTGTACAGATTGACAAAAGTCACTTTTGTTTCAATTTCTTATTCTGAAGCCTGTAGATAATGTAGTGTTGTTTGCTTACTGGGAAATCCTCAAAACCACACAGAATGAGGAGTAAGACTCTGAGGACCAGGAAAAAAACCTAGCACAGAACCACACAGCATGCAGGTGCAAGAGTCAAAATCATACAGCAATTCCATATTTCATTTAAAAATACATCTGCCACCTCTGAGGCTCACTGGTTATATCAGGATAGAACAGAGTGACACTAGACAAGAGCTCAAAGCAATGAACAAAGGCTACAGTATATCCAGCAGAAATCTGAGGATAAAGCAATCAGTGATATTAGTTCAGTCTGAAGAAGAGTTGAGTCACCAGACTAATAAAGCTGCCTTTTACAAATAGCTTTTGTGGGATCATTCTGAAACACAATACTCCTGTGAAAGGAATGGAGACACCTTGGTTTTCTGGTGCCCAGCACAGCGTGCAGAGCAATACCGCTCTGCAGCGCTCAGATAATCAAATACAACTTCTGTCCAGCTCTATTTATTAGCTAGATCTAGCAAGACTGTAGCCCAGATGGCATGTTAACACAAATAGTGATGTAAGCCAAATCGAATGCTCTGCCTCCCACATCTCTTCATTGCCTTTCTCCTGAGCTGCATTCAAGCCGTGTTTCTGCAGTGACCCTGGGAGCTGAGCCTCAAAGAGCTGCCTGCACACGGCTGCAGGACATGACAGCTTCAGAAATGAGTACCAGAGTGATGAATAGCTGGCTACAAGAGCAGCCAGTGCGTTAGCAGGCTGCCAGTTAATGACCTACATTGTACTGAGCAGGGACATACATGGGCAAATAGTATCACTGACACTCTCCAGAAGAGAGAAAAACCTAATGCAGTATTTTCTGAAGGGTTTCTCCAGGCTTCTCTAAAATACAGGAACTTAGACTTGTTACTATATTTTGTCCAGCATGAAACTGAACTGGCCCCATTTAGAGCAGATTACAAAAAATTGAAAGAAAAAATTGGAGAAAAATATATATTTGCCTTTTATCTTTATTCATTATGAAGACCCACAATGAGGACAGCCCTATAGGGGTGAAATAGAGGGGGACATTGACTTCTAGGAAAAGGATATAGGAGTTCACCCATGTAGATTTTCAAAATGTGAGCAGGAGTTACTGGGGTATCTGGTTTCATCAGCTCTAACAAAAAAGGTGCATCAACAGCATAAGAAAAGAAGATGAATATAGGAAAATTGCTAAGCCAAAAAGCTCAGATAAGATGGCCATTCCTCCTCCCTCCCCCAGCAAAAAAACCCCTCCTCTTATATTGCAGAAGATACTGGCACACAGCCGAGTAACTAAGCACTTGCTCCTATTCATTCCGGCTTAGCCACTGAGTACAGAGACTACACACTTTGCTCAAGTGTCTTTACTGGGCTTTCGCTACATGGGAGTAAGCATGTGTTTTCCTTGCAGTTTGCCTTGTTGCCTCACCTGGGACATTGAGTTTAAAGACTGATATTTAACCTTTGGTTGCTCCTTACAGACTGGAAGGGCAGAGTAGAGACACAGCAGAGAATCACCCTGCCCCAAGAGACTAGAAACCCCTCACTGAGTTAAGCCTTGCACTATAGGAACATCAACAGCAACACTTCTATTAACACCTTCTTCTTACAGAAAGGTTGCATCGTCAGCAGCCTCAGATGCTGGTCTACCTCCAGGAAGATATCACTAAGTGCACAATAAGTCAAAGCCCCAGTATATAAACATTTTCATTTTCTGTCTCTTGAAGCTTAAACAGAGCCAGAGCAGAAACTAAGCACAGATATTTTGGCAATAATCAGGGAAGCTGATCTTCTGATGCTAAATAAAGGTTAGCAAAGCAAATTAATGATGTGAGATACAGAAGAGATGTCAATCTCCATACATTTTGCAGAGCTGAGAAAAGACAAATACATCTTTGTGAGGCTTATTCCTTTCCATTAGGAATAAATCAACCATGAAACAAGGGCAAGAGTAATGCTGTCCTTGGGCTAAAAGCTGAGATTTGCAGACCCTCCATTACAAACACACATGCATTATACAATACAGCACCATGTAAAATAAATAAGCAGCACAGCAAGGGATTACCTAAACCTGTTAGATGACATAGAGGCACATTGTTTATCTTTTCAATGGGGGGTCACTTAAGCTTACCCTATGAGTGCATGCTGTATTAAACCCTTCCCTTGCCTCAGTACAAGGCTACTAAAAGAGGAAACACTGGACTGCCTAACTACCCCTGGCCAGAGCCTGCTGCTATACTTTCATGTATCTCCTGCTATTCCCCAATCACTCCGAAAACCTTCAGTAGAAAACCTCCAATCCAGGCATTTTACAACCTTGTACTTTTCAAGATCTTGCTCTTGGCAGATTGATGGCCTTTGTTGCTGGGTTGCTTTTTAGTTTTTTCTTATTTTCTTTCCCCTTCTCTCAAAACACATTGATGCCCCCTTCTTATTTTAGAAAAGCTCAGTGATGGAGCATAGGGGCTGCATGGTCACTGCAAACTGAGAAAGACAATAGTCCTGGCTGCTGGGGAGCTGGCCCAGTGTTGAGGAGCTCACTTCAAGAGAACTGAAGAACCAGATCAGTTCTTTCTGTGGGAGTTTTTCTCTCCTCTGTTTCCAAGTCTTTGCTGCTTTCCTTCCCCTCCTCCACCACCCAGATCTGAACAGTGTTTCCTTTGTCTGTTCCCTATGTAGACGTCTATTCTCTGGAGATGGGGCCTAAATGTCTAGCACAACAGGACCCTGATTTCAGCTGGGCCTCAGGCATTGCCATAAAAAACAGAGATCATAGAAGCATAGTAAATAAGTCTTTGGATAGGTCTGTTAGCTATGTTGGAATGCTACAATTTAACAAAAGCTTGTATGGCCTAGAAATTTATTCTAAAACATTCTGTTTAGTGATTATGTGTGCAGTTGAAAAGGGATTTGAAGTTCACTGCAATACTAATGTGAAGTATATGAAATATGCACCTGTAGGAAGACAAAGTAGATTACTATTGCATTTCAGGATGACTAATGAATTGGAGCTTTCTTGTCATGCTTCCCTCCCAAGGGCTGTGGGCAAAGATTATCAAGTAGAAAGAACCCAACCTGGGTAGAAAGAAAAGCGGATATTCCCGTAGCCATTAAATCCCTACTGTGAAACAGTTTTTCCCATTGCAGTTCAGGAACGTCTACCCTCCTCCCTTGTTTGCATGGGCTTTTTGACACACCCACCAAATTCTCAGACTTCAGCTCAGCAAAACATCGTGCAATGGAGCCCACAGAAGGCAACCACGACCATGCATTTTCGGCAAGGACAAACATCGGTTCCACTTGGGCACAGACTCTCAACAACAGGTGTGAAGGGATTGATTTCTGGGTCAATATTCTGACCAGTAACTGACACCATTAAGGCTTAATTCTCTGTCCTATGCAGGGCTAGATTTGTTGGTCATCTGCCAGCACTATCTTAATGCTAAGCTATGCATTTACTTGCTAGTCCACACATGAAGCTGAAGAAAAATGAAGATTCTAAGGAGATTCAGCCTCTGGTCTGTCATCTTGCCTCTCATAGGCCATTAATGCTACATTCACCTGGCTCACCAACACTGTGCTAATAACCTTTACTTGTCTACTCATTCTGAGGAACACAGGGTTTATTTCCATAGCTGAAGTTACATGTGAAGTCTATTCCAGAAACACAGGCATATCTGAGGAATTATCATACAGACATCTAACCTGCTTCCCAAGTTATTCGTTGAAGTTTTTTGTGACAGGAAGGTGTAATGATCCAACCTGGTAACATTTGTCTGATTAGATGTTTTCTTCTGCCACTTCAGCCTCTACAGTTACCTTGGCAACATCTTCCAGGAGTCACAGAAAAACTGAAGGATGATCCAGAGAAAAATCTCAGATATTTCTATCAGCCTATTATATCAGCAAGGTTAGAGTGACCAAGTGAAGGCTTGAGTATCACAACCACTGAAATGTCAGAGTACAGTATGTCTTTAAGACCTACTTTCCAGTTTGAGTAGAACACCAGTCTGTATCTCTGTTATACAATACAATTGAATTGCTTTATCTGTATCTCTGAAAGCCTGAGAATATCTAACCCTTTGAGAGGATGCGATCTGCTCCTACTTGAATGCAATGAATGAGTGTGACAGAGGGACCTTCAAGAGTACCTTCTCAATGCAAAAAGCAATTAGTCCAATTTGCTCACGTTCGTTTCTTTTAACTTGTGAGCTCTAAGGAAAATACTCATTACAGTAACCAATAAATGTAGCACATGACACATTTGCTGATGGGGCTTACAGCTGGCAGTATGGCTATGACTTACTTCCAGGAGTTGTCTCTCAACCTGCTCCTTACATCCACATTCCTCTTCTTCTCAGTTTCTCTTTTCCATAGAAAATAGGATAGGAAAACCCATTAATCACTTGACTTCACTTTCTTACCACTTTTACCTTTTCCTCAGCATATCAGGCTCCTATAACACAGGAGTCAGTGGAAGCTGAATCTACCTCCAGCCAGAAAAGCTGTTTCTTTGTTTCTAACAGTTGTCCAGAAACAGTTCTAGTCCTTTCCAGCAGTGCTTCCCCACCAGCACAAAGGAATGGAATCACTCATCATTCATGCTATTTCCATCTCTACCTTTACAATTGTAAGAAGACTCACACAGTAGTTTACTTATTTATAAAAACAGGAAACTTTTTTTGACCTGGATTATCTGAGTAGGCGGTAGTCTCCTAGTTAGTAAAGGTATTTAGTATGAAAACAGTGAAATGTTCTACTCAACTTAGGCTTAAGCACTTTGATCAACTGAGGAGTAGAGCCAAGGAATGAGCAACATCTTTAAGAGATAAAACCCCCATCTGCGAGGAGCCACTTGCTTCTTCATCATGGTGCCATCAGGCCTCCAACTCATCACAGCTTTGTGCTGTCACAGCCTCTCTTGCTTTTTCCTTCCAACTATGTCTCAGGCCTTTGGATGAGCTTATGTTTACTTACACACAGCTCAGTTTTCAAATTCTGAGCCAGAGCCAGCAAAAAAGAGCAGCTTCTCCAGATGAGGTCCTAGAAATTAGCTACTCAGGCTTCAACACAGTGAAGTAAGACCACTGTATTTGCTTCTTCTACAAACTCAATAAGGATGTGCAAAAGGCACAGGGATTGCACAGCAAGTAAGAAAGAAAAAGTGAGATGAAGCCTTTATGACTGGTAAAGAAATTTTGGAGGCCATTTCCAGCCCAAAGAAATTTAAAATATACCTACCCAGCGTAACTATTAGACTAAGGTCAGGGTCTGTTTTCCTTTCAGAGTTCAGGGGATTTCTTTTCTGATGCTTAAACTAACTCTACCTTTGATGAAATGTTGATAATCCTACCCAGTTGTGAAGTTAACAAGCAGCAACAGAAGTCACACATAAGGGATCCTGACAACCCTGCCCTCAAGCGCTGCTAGCATAACCATATACCATAGGGTATACGTCTCATTGCTGCACAGTTAAGTGCTGCACCAGGTCTTGAGAATATTTTTGGTCCCTAGCTCCTGAAAAGTATCATTAGGGCAGACCACTTGAGTGATTTTCATTCATTTTTAAAACAAATAAATACGCAGAAGTATGAGCCAAGTGTGACCCCAGATCATTGTTTCTGTGCCTGTAGCTGTACCATTTAAAACAAGATCAATAAAAAGCCCTACTTTGAAGACGGGAATCTCACTTGCAACCATAGCCAGAAGTCTCAGGAGCACAACATTTCATTCAGATATACCAAAAGACTTCTTAGGAGAGAGATGAGGCATTGATTAAAAAGAAAAGCAGCTGCACCCCCTGTCCACTCAGGAAAGCTGAAAGTCTGAAGAAAAGGAACAAAATGAGCTTTGGTTTGACTCCTCTGTGCTTGAAATTACTTTGTGACAACGGTTCCCTGCTGCCAACACACACTCCAACTCTGAGAGCAGGGCTGATGGTGTCCAAGCCAAACACACATGTGGCTGGAGAAACTCACAGCAGATTAGACAGCTTTTCTTTGTACCAATACATCTGGGGCACCCTGGCTATATTAAGGGCACATTCCTTGGCTGAGCTGATGCTTGTTGAGCACTGCTGCAAGCACCAGTGATGTTCATCTCTGGAGCACTGATACAGCACTCCCAGCAGCTCTCCAAGCTGGCAGATGGAGATCCCTGGGAATGAGACTTGTAAAACAGCCCCGAAGAGTTGATATTCTCACTCAGATTATCTAAATCCCAGTGTGGAGAACATGCCAAAAGCATTCTTACTCTGAATCACAATGAAATGCTCAGTAAGAAGCTGGATTTACCAAAAGCCAGCTGCAAGCAAGACAGTTCTTGGTCATCAGTGTCACAAACATCCTAAGAAGTCTACTCAGACCTACAGATACAGTGTATGTCCAAGTCCAGTTCCAACCTCAAAGCCCAATACTTCAATCATGTGCATCTAGAATCAAGCTGTTGCCACTCCAGACACAGTAGAGAGAGTCTGTGCTCTCCAGTGACCCAGGGCTGCAAATAGTCTAGTTCTCAAGAGGGTTTTTTGTGGTTTACAATTTCTTTTTGCAAGGTTTGTTTTTAAGGGAAGAGAAATATTATAAAATGCTATTACAGTAATGGTATCATCTAACAACAAAACAACAAGAAAAAATACAATATGGCCTTCCCTTATTAAAAAAGTGCTAAAATTTAACGAAATGGGTAGTCATTTTATAACTGGCCCATGAAGAAGGTATGAAAATTTACACTGAATCAGTTTAAGGGCCAGATCCAAATGAAACATTCTAGGCTTTTGGGTTTATACATAATAGCTTTTTTTTTAATTTAGCAGTAAAACTTTCAACTGAATGTTCAGTTTAACATTAGTAAGTACAAGTTACATCACTGCTCATGTAAATCAGGGGGCTATTTGATGGGGCATCAGAAGATTTAAGAAGAGAACAGGCACCTCTACCAGCAGGGAGCTCTTGTCCATGCAAGCACAGCCTGACTCCAGCACCTTCCAGTCATCCCTGTGCTAGTCTCACTACAAAGTTCACACCTTGCCGTGGTTTCAAGTTTCCACATCAGAAGCTTTGCTGGATTTTCAATTTCTAAATATTCCCGTGTCAGCAGGAGGAAAAAAAAAATCTGAAGAATTTTAATTTTTCCAGACTGCATACCAGGTTTAATTCTTTATTCTCTGTTACTATTGCTCACTTGACAATTTTAAACTCTTCATATTTACAGCCATTCCTAGCAAAGTATTTCATCCACAAATAAAAGTAACTATCCTTCTTCTGAGGGCAAGGGGAAAATATATAGAAAGCACACAGATGTTTGGCAAGTACATCAAAGCTAGGCTAGTCAGTACAAAATCCCTCCCCAAGACCCCTGACATTCTCAGTGCTTTAGCAATACAACCAAATTTTAAATATGAACAGAGGAGGATTCCAAATGGGTACATAACATTTACAATAATAAATTAATTAGAAGTGCACAGAATCTTGAATTACAAAGAACCATACACTGTATTAAACATCTTCACATGCCACTTCATTCTATGAGACCAGACACACTGAGTCTGAATAAATCTTTGTTTTTCACATTAATAAGAAATTAGATGAGGCTGGGCAGTGATATCAACTCCTGACCAGTAGGTATCAACTTACTGTCTTTGGTAAAGTCATACTCTTGTGTTCTCTGCACCATTGGAGAACATGGTACTTAGCTCCTCAGACCCTGTGATTTGCTGCTGATCCATGTACATTCACTTAGATGGATTTTTGGAGAGCAGAGAGCAGTTTATCTTCCAACAAGATTTCACAACTTCAGCATGAAATACCTTTTCCAAAGGAGGACATACAGGCAGGAGTAGTGTCAGTCTTCAAAGGAGTTCTCCATTAGGATCTTAATGTTTCTCTGGCTGTGTAAACCAACAGCATAACCACAGCCCCTGCAAGGCTGAAGACAGGAGGTTGTTGCTCAAGCAATGCTTGCTGCAAAAAAAAACAACAGCTGAGGTACTGCCCATGTGCTCCTTGGGTTCAGAGCTGCAGCTGTGAGGACATCTGCCAGCACACAGCAACTCATCTTTTTTTTTAGGGACCTTTGAAAAGTGCATCATGGAAGAATACCTCGAGCCTATCTTGTCACACAAATAAAACTTCAGCCTTAAGCCATTATGTCAAAGATTCAGATTTCTGAGGGAGAGTAGAGAGCTATCATATGGAATGAGTGGGGAGAAGGACTATTTTGTTTTCAGAAAACTGTATATCCTAGTTACAGGAAAGGAATCAAAAATAATACCTATCCCCACTCATAGCTCTGGTTTTGGGTAGTGTTTTTTTTCTAAGTTTTGCAGTCTTGGAAGAGGAGAGGCAGGAAGAAGATTCTGAGCTCAAAGAATTTCACTCTTGGTATGCCAAAGCCAGCAGTAGAAATGCCTGAATTTTCCATGGTGACTTGGATACATGCCACAGGAAGAAAAGTCACTTCATAGTAAGCTCCCCTCCATAAGGGGACACACTTCAGACCATTCAGCTTCAGGTAGAAAGGGCTACTTCCCTTCATTACAGAGACCCAACCTGCCCACGTATTGCTCCTGCCCAAAGAGCCATCCGGTTGTTCAGTCAGCCTTGGGGACTAGGCATGCAAGCAAGTCCATTGTCATATTCCATGGGAAGATATCAAATCCCTGATGATATTCAAGGTAGATTACTATAGGCTAAAGTAGTAGAAACCCTACAAAAAGCAGAATGGAGAAGCTGATGGAAGAGGGAATGGTTGCATTACGCAACATTCCAATAGAAAGTCAGATTTTCAGCAGGGATTTGGAAGCTGAATGACAGACACAAGTTATCTTTCCAATATCCACACACGCCTTGCAAAATGTTATTTGTTTCTGCAAATTACTACTAGGACACATTAGCTTTTGCTTACTTTTTTTTTTTTTTTTTTGGCCAGGAAACCCTGATGCTGCCATCACATGATTGAGAAGTCACTCACAAATTCAGAAACCCAGCATTCCAGTGGCAACAGCCACTACACAAAGAGCATTTGGGATCCTGTGACATCTGACAGTTTTTCTCTCCTCCAAGACGACATTAACCAAAAGCCTCTTATCCAAAACAAAACACTAGATGGAACACAGGCCACATTCCTATTTTGGGAACGTCTGGATTGGAAAACTCATTTATCATCTTGAACCCATGTGTAGCTGTTTAAGTACAATTTAGGAGCCACATGACATTACAGTTCATTCCTTTGAATGCTATAGAAAGCTAATAAAAGAGTGAGAATCATCAACAAAATATACTACAAAACACAATGCAGAGTAAACTCAGGAAAACACTGATAATATTCTCACCACTGCTGCCCACCAAGGACCTTCTGCTGCACAGAAGAGACGTAGCTTTGGGAAGCAGCAACCTCATGAAAAGTTAAGAGCTTGAAAACTCCAGTTTCATGAAGAGAACTCAGGTATTCTGCTCCCACCTCATCTCAAGCCTGCTTCTCACTTTCAGAAGAAACTGCACTTGGATTTTCTGAAGTGGCTGCCACCTATTCGAAACTAGTCGAGCTGATATTACAAGGTTGCGCTGCTGCCAGATCTTCAGCCCCTGCTTGGTCACATCGTAAAGTTCTCTGCCTCTCGATTCACTTATATCAGCCTGCAAATGATCATTTCTGAACATTTTCAGGCAAAATTACACCAACAAAATACTATTGGGCTTGGAAACAGGAGAGAACAAACATCCAAATACAAATGGAAGGCACCTGCCCAAAAGACTCCAGTAGTGTCTTAACAGTCCTTGACTAGTAAACACCTTACATTTTTATTTTAAAAATAATAACTTTTCTACCATAGTTCTTGCACCCCTTAAATCAACATCAAATTCCACTATTGATTTAGACTTCACAATGTGACTTCACTTCTCCAAGCACAGAGCATGAGTCTTGTGAGAAGGTTTTGCTTCTGCCAGCATCCACTTCCAAGTTCTCCAGGCCCTGAACAGCAGAGAAACAAAACAAACAAAACAGGATAGCTGTGTAACAGCAGTCAGCCTCCTACGCACTCATGAGCTTCCTGGCTATGACTGCATTATGAATTTCATGAGCTGTTAAATGGAGCTATGTCCATCTCTGTGCCCACTGGCTTTGAACTGCATTGTTTGGGTCACCATATGACACACCAGTCCCATGTTCTATTCATGTGCATGGGACAGGAGGCACCTCTCCTACCTTTCAGGGAAGACTATGAAGCCGTACACACCCAAGTAAACAAAGACCTGATACAGCCCATACTGAGAGATGGAGAGGTGGACACAAATACCATGCCATGTTAGGCACCTGCAGAACTAGATTGATCAGGAACTACTTTTTGACTTGAACAAAGCAGACATTCATACCCATTCACTAGTAAAACTGTCTAGTCCATCAGTTGATCACTGCCTCAGTGTTGGCATCCCTGAATGGAAAGCAGCACAAGAGCAGAGAAAGGGGGATGGAAAACATGACCAGTAATGCGGCTCATTTTCCTCCTCCATTCTAGAAGCTAGCACAGACAGCAGAGAGCATAGGGAACAAAAAATAAGGAATAGAGAAGAGGGTATGATGGAGGGATACATTTGCGTAGCAGACAAGAAGATGATTTTAATGTTCCTTTGCCTTTCAAGACACAAGACACCTCCCATAACTAAGGCACCTGGACCATTTTCAAGGATGCTGGCCACACACTGTTCACATAAACTTCATGGGATTAACACTACAGGCTGTGGGATGAATCACTCCTATATCTTTCTTTTTTTATCCCACATTAAAATCTCAAAAGGAAGAAAACACTGGCTTGCTCATAACTGATTTTCTCTCTCCACTCTCCATAAACATGCACAGGACTTGTTACAAATTGGATATTGCTACGGCTACGGCTACATTCCAAGGACTATGTAGCACCAAAACAAGAGCTCATGAGTTACTTTCACATCGTTAGCTGTCCTGTCTTCTACTGTTCTTTTGATGGTTATTTGTTGTATCACCAACAGAAGCAGTCTGCCTCAAGCATGTTGTCCTCGTTGAACATTGTGAACAAGTTCACACAGGTGAACTTACTTTTAACAGTTCACTTTCTCAGAGAAAGAGGTACTGTTCAGCTTCAGAAGTCCAAGATAAGCAGTTCCAACTTCAGTCAGAGCTCTAGCTGAACAGGGGGTGAGTAAAGCTGTGAAATTTGCTTTATTAAGTGATGGCTGTTTTTACCAATTTGGGTCAGGCTCAATTACAGCAATTGAGGCTCTTTCCTGCCAACTCACTTTCAAGAAAAACACTAAGTGCCAACGGATGGACTCACTCCAGAGCCCTACCTTATAAGTGCAATTCTAGTCCTCCAAGATCTGATGAAGGCACAGCTCTAAGACAGCTACGGAAAAATGCCTCAACCTCAACAGTGTGACGCTAAGGTAAAACTTCAGTCCCATAGAAACACAGGATCTTGATTTGCGTAAATTGGGGAACATGCTATGTCACATTTCCTTAGATTATAATGTACTCCTGGCAGGAGAAGTTAGAAAAGGATTTAGCTTTCACAAAAGGCAAAAAAACATTAATCACATGGGATTCTCCACAGAAGGTAGAGGAGATCAGTGAATAGGAACTAGAAACACAGAAGAATAAATGATACCCAAGAAGAAAGTTGCTAGTTTCCACCTGCACTCAGTTATCCTCTATTCATGTCTTCCCTCCTGCAAACACTTAAGTTTCCATCAAATTTACACTTAGGAGTCTGCTTAAACGAGAGAAAAAAGAAATAGAGGAAAGATTGTGTGGCTTGGGGGTATGGAGAAGAGTAAGCAGTTTAGGCAAGTTTTAGCTGTACAGTTTAGGCAAGTTTTAGCTGTAGTAGATGGTTCTCTTAATGTACAAAGGACCTGGCACTGTTCATTTACAGATGCCAGAGTAGCTAATCTGGCAGCTTGCAGCCATTGATAAATTGCAGATGAGTTTGGATCAGTTGCTACTTCTAATGCTGCTGCTGCAGTGCTCCCAAGAAACACTTACCAAGTGCATGTCCAGGCACTCAGCCTTTGCCATGTCCACACATAACTGGTAGGAAGAAAAGCCCCTGTGCAACTCAAGTGCACTATGCAAAGAGGTCTCAACACCGGCATCTGTTACAGCATTACAAAGCATGGCTACCTCTCATCTGCAAGAGCAGTTTTTCTCTGAAACTACCAGCGCTTTTCATCAAGCATCTCTACAAAACAATTGCTGGTAGCCAGAGTCAAATTTAAGCCAGTATCAGCAAGCATCTTGCAAGCCATCCCCCAAACCATTTGGTCACCGAGATCCTACGTGCACATCCTGTACACAGTGTCCTTATTGTGGGATGCTGGTTTCTGTTCAGGACTGTTTGCAAGGGAGACTCTGAGGCGGCATAGGGAAAGCAACACCCTTTCACGTGGCTGGCTCTCAAACTTGGATCTCTTCTGTAAAACAGATACTTTACTTCCCAGTTCTCCGTTGAGTAGAAGGGTTCATACACCAACCCCTGAAGCTTGCTTCTTATTATAAAGCCAACAGGCTAACAGTCCAGAAAGTGTATAGTCAGCTCTAAAAATACAGATATCTGGAATGACCAAATACGTAATTTAACTTGTAGCTGGTACAGGAGCCAGTTCTGCTTGCTGTGCTCAAAAGCAGCAAAAGGGGCATTTTCTATAGGATTTGGTTATCCCATTTGCCTGGCAACAAAAATAGCACCCCATTTCTGGTCATTCTACTTCTACTCAAAGACATTTTGGTCAGAGAAAGTCAACTTGAATCCAGAGAGTAATTTCTAAGGTTACCCTGACCATACAGACATCCCATAATCTTGGTTCTTTATACTCTGCAGAGAGTGCCCTTTTTGGTACCAGTAAGGAATTTTATAGTCAGGATTAAGAAAAAAATCCAGTCTGGGATTCCTAAGGAAACATATGTCAGCTGTATTAATAGAGCAACCAAGAGAAGCTAGGTCTGCAGCACAAGTGTGCCCAGCATTGCCCTTGTACACCAGCCACAGAGATAGGCTTGCATTAAAGCCCATCCCACCAGCATACCAAAAAGGTTGTGCTGACAGAGACAGGATGAAAGACAAGAAGAGATCAGCAGGAGGTAGTCTGCTCACAAAATTATAACAACTTCTCACAGCAACAGGTTAGGGCTTTCCAGCACACATTCATAATGCAGGGAGAAATAGGAGATACAGACTCAAGCGAGATCTGAGAAATACTTGCCCCGATCACCAAGCTGAAGTTTGACTACATTGCCAACAAAACTGCAGTTTGGTTTCATTTGAAATAAAACAATGTCCCATTGCATGTGAAACTTTCAGATGAAGTCACATAATATCAAAGTACAAAAACTGAAATGGCCAATAAAAATAGCAATGAGAAGGCAGTCAATAATGTAATTTTGTGTGTGTGTAATAAAAAGAGATCCAAGAGAGCCCATCTCATCCCTTGCTTCTTTCAGAACTGCTTCAGTTAATCCAGCCATGAACCAACATCTTTCTACCATAAAAATAATTAAATTCTCCTTAAAGAATGCTGGAAAGTCTGATGTCTCAGCCTGAGGGGTGGATGGGAAGAGGCAACATACATCCCTCTATCAAACTAACCTCTAAATCTGGTTGTATTATGAATCTCCTAGCAAGGCAATCATGTCTATAGGTTTTGCTAAATCTGAAGCTAGACAAGAAACTGGTTTGTGGGAGAACTGAACTCTTTTAACCTTAAAACCAAAAGCATGGGGTTGCTGGTCATAACTGAAACATGTCTGCTAATGATTACAGCTTCCATTTGCTGCCAAAGTATTATTGGAACTGCTTATTTACTGTGCAGTTTGGGGGAAAAAAAAATCTCTTCCATCCTTTATTAATCTTGTCCTCATCTGACACAACAAAAATGCACCATCAGTCTTTTACTTACTTCGAAAAATAGGCCTGAAAGTCACCACAACAGCTAAAGTCTTAGTGTATAATTGCTGTCTTGGTTAACTAGAACAAAGGGCAGAAAACGTCAGTCATTATGCATTAAGTTTAGTATTTTAAGGGCTTATTTAAAACCATTTCACTGACTTGCTTTCTTAAAAGAAACTTTGATGTAACAAAAAACTGAAATAATTTAAACTAATTGCTTTTTTAATGTTTTCTTTTTTGGTTGGTTGTTTTTTTAAAAGCAGCCACATCCAAAAGAATGTAGTTCACAGGGTAACTACGGGACTCACTGGAAAGCCTCAGCAATACACTTGTATCTTGTTGGCCCCAGATAGTTGCTTGCAGCAGTGCTGAGCTGGTGACCTATTTGGCTGATGTAGGAAACTCAATCATTACAAAGTTTATGTATTCTAATACAAAAAGCAGATTTTCCTTGGAAACATTTTCTTGGGGCAGGTTTCAGGGTCCTGAAACTGGCAGTGACTGCATAAACAGAGGAGGTAGTGAGTAAAGGCTCTAACCAGGGATGCTGTGTCAAATTTTTTCCTTTCCAGCCTGCCATCCTGGGCTCCAAGCAAGGTATGCAGTAGAAACAGAAAATTTTACTATCTCCCCAAGCATAACATCTCAGTACAGCAGGACTGAATGAGAAGTGTAAGAGCAAGAAACTCGCAGGCAGAGGCCTGGTAGCATCCTACTATTCAGTAGTACAGCAAACTTAAAGGTAGCAACAATTGCACCTTCGCTCCTCCACACTTACTATAAGCCCTGTTCCTCTAAGGCCTTTATGCACAACTAAATCTTCAAGTCTGTGGTTTCAATGTCACATCCCATCCTGACGCCAGCAGACAAACTAACAGGGCAGTCTCAGAAGTCCTAGAAGAGATTTCATGCCCACAGCTACTAAATACGAAGTCCAGACAGGCTTGGTCCCTTTCCTGCTCCTAGAGGGGGTCTTAAGGGTCTCATTACCTTAGATACGGGAAAGTCAAAACAGATGGAGATAAGAAACAATCTTTTCAAGGGTTAATATTGGGGTTTTTCCCTCACTTTGAACTACACTTCTTGTGGTTTGGAGACAAAAAAATCTCCTCACATGCTAACCTGGGAACCATGTGCAATCTTTTTCAGTTCTGACTCTGTGAAGGCTCTGTCCTGGCAAGTGGGCTTGCTCCAATGGGACTTCTGAGGCAGGGGAACTCCTCTCTGGGTTCCCGTTCCCATTTTTTGAGAGATTAGAGAATTGTAGATGTTCTCTAATCTACACTTAGATGGGAGATCTAACTACCGTTAAATGGGAAGTATTTTGTTCCACATCAAGCCAGGTGAAGGGAAGTTTAAAGGGGAACCTGTTTAGTTCAACGAGATGGCTAGGTGACAGCATGGGAAAAAACACAGCCCCACAGATAGTTAATATATCCGGAAACTTCCTATTCACAACAATCACCCTTCTCCCAAGCTTTGAGAAATTTGGGGGTGTGGGAGACTTGCCCCACAGAGGCATGGCATCCGCTAAAGAAAAGGCAAAAGAACGAAAAAGTCAGAGCGATTTGACTTCAGATGTCTCCATAAAATGGAAAAACCCCTCACATAACTGAGCTAGTCCTGTCAGAACACTAGTTGCCCAGGATTCAGACAAACAACGGGAGTAGGACTAGAAAAATGAATATAAACCATACACTATAGTCCAAAGTATGAGAAAATATGTTCTAGAGGGGCAATTTAAAACTGGAGGGTTTTTTTATCATGTCTCAATCTGGAGAGATGTTTCTTTAAGACAATTTAAAAGCAAACACTACATAAAAGGGATCTGATAGGTAGTATGAAATAGGAGAAGGCTTCAAAGGAATGACCCAATAACATCTTTTTTGTCCTTATTACTTGTAATCGTTCTTTACCTTCTATAGGGGTATGAAATGAGGCAGCATTGCTTAGAGAATTGTCATTTGTTTCTTACAACACTGAAAACTTTAATTATGAACCTGAGGGAACACCACTACTAGCTAACTTCCGCAAAACTTTATAACTGCACTGAAGTTCACTTTAGTATGACATTCAACTGCTCCCAACTCATGTGGGACCCAAATAACACAAGCCACAATCAACAACTCCATCCCAACAAGCAAAACATTCCTAATTAGCAGAGCTCCAGAGCAGCCTGGAGGTGTCCCAGGAAAGCTTCAGCAGAACCAGGCACTGCAAAGGGCAGAGTGTTAACAGACAGCCATATTTCAAGTGTTCTTAATGAGCTTGTCATCAAGAAGTCAGAGCAAGTACCAACTGCAATTCAAAGCTGGGCAAAGAAAAAACAAGAAGGAATGTCTTTGAAATGCAGAAGAACTTCCCAGAGGAGATGGAAATGTCACAGCACAATTAATGGGACACTCTCCACTTGTCACAAGGTTGGAAAATTTATTTTATGGAATATGGAAAATATTAGCAGCAGAAAAGCAGAGGCTCACCTTAATCCTTTTGCAGAATCACCAAACAATGGCATTTCAGAAGCATCATTGGAGGACCATCTTATTTTCCACAGCAATAGAAGACAACTACAAAAAACATGATGGAACCCTACTTTTGTTTCAACAGAGAACTACATTGCAAGTTCCTAAACACAGAAACAAACGTCTATTGCCATGTAAGTTACTAAGTGGGGCACAGGAAAGCCATTTAGACATCACAAGATAACAACATAAATATTACCGCACATTCATAATTCACGCATTGTGTTTTATGCGGCAACATCCTGAGCTCAGCTGAAATGTTGGTGTGGTGATGCTCAAGAAATAGGCAGGTCTAGAAACTTCAGTCCCAAATCTCTTACCACTCAAACCTATGTACAGGGCAGTCTTAAACTGCTCAGAGGTAAGTACTTCAGAAATACTGCAGGATGACTCTTGGGCACAGTAAGTAAAAGTTAAATTCTGGAAAATTAAATGAAAACTTCAGCTACACCAACATCCTTTGACTCCTGAAAGTGAAACAGTCAGAAAAAGAAAGCAGCTACCATTTTCCTTATCCTTGCAGAGGCATAGAGTTAAAAATTCAATCAGATTAGGAAAAAAGGCAAGACAAAAGAAGGTCAGAAAATGTCTTACAAAACAATTACCAGAGAGGCCAGGATAGGCTGTCAAGGGCTGCTTCCAGCTTAGTACATCTGCTAAAGTCATTACACAGTGTCACCCCACCCTTGGGCTCCCAGGGGCAAAAGCAGAGGAAGGAGGGCTCCTCCTCATCTCCTGCTGACCCGGCTGTTTCTGGTGCGAGTGTAAATTCTCTACATCAATTCAACATCTTGCAAACAGGCCACTGGAAGAGGGAGTGCCTCTTTGCAGGGTTGGTCAGGCACTGTGTTCCCAGAAAGGAGCAAATTTCCAGCGAGAACTTGGCTAGAGCAAGTCATTGCATCCAGTTTTACCTCTCTGCTCTAAGCTTGTCCCAGGCTTTCCCTGGAGCCGGCACACAGCCTGGATTAGTCTAAATGCCCCTGTCCATCCTATCAATACTACTTCTCCATTGACTAGAGGGTCATTGAAACAAGGCACCCAGGGTCACTCCAGAGACAGCTGCTTCCAAGACAGCTAAATTTAAAAATAAAACCCACTCCTTGCAACCAGATGCACCAACAGGATGCTTTGCTTATACCTTTGCAGAACAAACACCCAACTCTGATCACTGTGTCCAAAAAGCCTGAAGACAAAGACACTGCTGCAGTGAGACAAGTGAGTGCCATTGAACTTACCCTCAACACAAGATATCTCTGAACCTCTGCCTGCCCAGAGAAGCCCTTCTCCAGCCCCTGAACTGCAAGCATTTGAAGGAGAAAAGCATCTCTGCTTTGCCAGCATTGTCCCTATTTGGAGGGAAAACTTCTACAAACACTGTTTTTTATAACATTAAAGGACTTTCCAATAACACCTAGCCAAAAATTCCAAGTCACCCACTCTGCCTCCTCAGACAGCCTGTGTTTGTCTGCCTTAGTACATACATTGGGCAGAAAACTGCAGCAGGACAGGAACTGATTCATAGATGGATTAAGTATCCTCTGCTGCTGGGCTTGTGACAGGCCCAGAAAGGCAGGACACACGGCAAAGCAGAAATGGGTTCAGAATAGGACACTGAAGGCTACAGACTCTTGTTTTTGAAGTAGAGGTTTGGGGTGGTCCTTCCTTAAAACTTGGCTCTGCTTGTTGGCCAGTTATGAACACTGGTACATACAGAAGTAGCTAGAGAAGCTATCCCAGGTATTTAGTGGTGGCCACTCACCTAAACCTGTCATCTGGGACAAAGCCAACAGTGCTAGAGTGAAAGTGTTCAACCTCCATAAGTGTTTGTTTCTCCTCCTCAAATTCCAGGCACAGCTCAAGGGCTGATCAAGAGAAGGGACTGCTGTATAAGGAAGTATTTACTTTTTATATCATGACCTTGGTCTCTTGCAAGGTTTAAAATTCAAATACACAGCCACACTGGGAAGAAATGGAAACACAGAAAACTGAAGTGGCTTTCTTAGAGCAAACAGCAGGGTAGGGCTGGGTATACAAATGGAAATCAAGTCCTGCATCAAATCCAATGAACCACACTCTTTTGAAATGCTGTGTAAAGGAAAAAAAAAAGCACTTTCTAAAGAAACCAAATATATGCAATTGCACCTGAAATTAAGCATGGTGTTTCCAATTAGGTGTACTGTTTTTCTGGCAACACATCTGATCAGTGGATGCAAAGCTATTGACAATTCATGAGCAAACTAGGGAACTGCATTTGCAATTTGATGTAGAGCTACAGCCACATTTGAAGCCTAAAAAACTGCTAGATTGTCATTTATCTGTCAGAATAAACAGAAATGCACTGGTTTTGGTCAGCTTTCACAAGATAATACTAATGCTCAGAGACATTTGCTAGCAGTGCACACAGTACCACGCTCCCTCCTGCGTATAAAGGGGTGGATCGTGAAGACAACAACTTGGAGAAAGGTAGAGCAGCAAAAAGCAGATGCAAGACAGAAAGGAAATTAAAAAAAAACCACCAAAAACCCAACCAATCAATACTAAAGAAAGGGGACTAAAAACCAAAACAGACATGGCAGAGGGGATATAAGGATGCAAGACTGATTTATGAGTTGCAAGAAACCATGTTTCTCTCTACCTGCCAGTAAGCAGCACAAGTGAAACCAAGTGATGCAGCAGGGGATATTGCCAGGCACACATTAGTTTCCTGACACTGTGTGGACAACCAGAAAGTCCCACGACCCCTAAGCCAGGACTCCCAGATGAGCAGAGACCTTCCTTATGGTGATACTTCACTGCCATGTGCCACATCCCAGATAGAGAGAGAAGAGCAGCCTCCCCTCCCAGAGATCCTTTCATTCCTGACAAAGTTACACTACCATAATAGCTTTGTTTTACGTATTGCACACACTGTAATACTGAAAATTGGTCTGCAGTTATGTAATTGTAAAGGAAATGGCTATGGTCCTGCTCAGCCCAGCTAAAAATGCTATCCCATGACGCCTCCACTGCAGGCACACAGGGTCTGCAAGAAAAGAGCACCCATCCTGCCTGTGAGCAGAGCAGCAGTAGAGGCAGAGCTGCTTATACTTCACTGTCAGGTTTTCCATTGCAAACACTGCTGCTACATTTTATAGCTTGACCATTTCAAGCCACATCCATGCAAAACTTGGCAGAGAGGGAGCTACTCTGGCTCCGTCCCTCCCCTTTCCACCTTAAAGAAATCTGTCAGACTCCTGCTTTAAAGTCACAACATCTCTTTTCTGCAGCAGAAATATATTTTGAACTCAACACACAAGGCTGTTTTGCTTAAGGTTTAAAAGTAGCCTATGTAATTGACAGACAAGACTTACGTCAACTATTCACATAGTTATTCTGAAACAACTCAGAAATGTTTAGATAGTGTTGGATGAGGCAGGTTGATTACACCATGCCTTTAAACAAATCACTGCCACTTCTAGCAAGAAAGACAAGCACTGTAACTACAGACTGTTCCCAGACAACATCTGTAGAGATTGTAAACCTCTTTTTTTCTTCTGATGCATTTGTGACCATTGCTACACGCAGATTTTCCTCCCCAGCTAAGGAAAAATCAAAGAGGTAAATATTAATTAGGTACAACTGCATACTCAGGATCTCTTGTAACCAGAATTAAGGCCTGAAGGACAATTTTTATTGAGCCAAGATAGGTATTTGCTGCAAAAACCAAATGCAGAAGCCTGAGAACTGGTACATCACTAAACTTGTTCTCAAGTACAGAAACACTACAGATTTATTTCAGTCTAGCAAGGTTTGCTTCTTCAGCAATTGTAGCAACAACTGGGTTACAGCAACCCATAGGCTTCAAAACTTAGATGGAGGACTTTGGAAATTATTCACCACATATGCTACAATGATCTTGTTTTTAAGTCATAGTACCAGAGAGAAGTTTCAAATGATATCCAAGTCGTAACTATCATTGGCACAATAATGAAGACGATTTGGTTTTCTCTTTCATTGAAAGAGTTGGATAAACATCAGACAAGGCCCTATCAAATGGGCTTATACATATCTGCTGGTGAGACACCTTAAATACAATCTCTTATATGGAAAAAGTAGCTGAATAAAACTATACCGTAGGTGCAACACAATTACTTAAAGTAGCTTGGTGAAAACCAGATAAGACTTCAACAAATCAAATATCAGATTTTTTCCCTGTTCTACCTCTGCCCTAAACACTGCCCTTTGAAAAAGCCCAGCTTGCTTCCTTTCAGGAATGCAAACAATTTGGAAGCAAATATCAGATAAGACAGTATCTCTAGCTCAGGCCCTAAAAGTGTGCAGAATAACACATCCAGCACAACATGAAACAGGCATCACTGTTTAGAAACTACTTTTGAGGTTCCTCGTGTAAAATGCATACGGACACTTGACAAGTAAAGAGAAGGTTTTTCTTCCCTATGAAGCCATGCAACAAAGCAAATTTAAGGTATTTCCCACTGCAGAAAACAAAGAACCATTTAAGCATCCCTTGGCATCAGCAGGCAAACCTATTCAGGCAAGGTTTTAAAACCTATGCTTTTTCATATCTAACTTCCCCAAAGTACAGTTAAAGAAACACCTAAAGCAGACATACAATCTGCTATATGCATATATATACACACAAGCAAGTTTGAGATACTGGCCTAGCAGCATATCCAACATACACTGTCCAGCCTGATGGGACTTGTCAGCAATCAGCTAGCAAGCTATCTAGCCATTCTTCCTTTTGTGGAAGGGACTGTCCCTGCTGCAGGTGACATCCATAACACCTTACATCACCTTTGTCTGGATCAGAAGATCCATACAGCACAGATACGGTTTCACAACACTTACAAGCCACCATAACTATTAATACAGTCAGATGAATTACTACACATGTGCATAGACCAATAATCTTATTTTCTTGCAAAGTATATCCCCATGTTCTTAGAAGTCATAATCACATCTCCTAAGTTTGCCTGTTTAGATGGAGCAGATACTCAAATACAAACCATAACTCATGAGATTTCAAAGTAGACACTTGCAAAACTTTTGCTAGTTTAATTACATGCCATTCATAGGTTCAGCCATAGCTGAAGAGACAAGAAGTCATATTATTGAAATCATTCCTATGGTACCCTTAACCTAGGGGAGAATAAGAGGGTACGTTTGGAGTCCTGTCCTTGAAACAACTACACAATGGTTTCCCTACCAGAATAGTTTCAAAAAGCATCAAGCAAGCGATGCTCTCTCCATCACCATCTGTGACTCAAGTGTTAGGTTTGTTGGGGTTTTTTTAAGACATATGTATGTACAAAACAGATATATGTGAATATAAAGAGCAAGATCACAGCATGGAATTCTGGGCTTCAGATTTTATTCCTTGTTTACATGGATTCTAAGAAACCTGGCTGCTAAGCATTAGACTAAGGCTTTTAGAAGTGTAATCCAAATTCAAGGATGCTCCCGTAGAAGAGTCACATTTCTGGACCCACTAATGAAATTCAAACCCTGACATTCTCCGTTTCTATCTCCACATGCCATGTGGTTCAATACAATATAGTGTGAACTGTGCCAGTCAAAGAGGCCACATTAAAAGAAAACACAAAGAAACTATAACAAGAATTCAGACACTTCTTGCATTATTTAACGGCCCAGTTCCCGTGGCTCCATAAGTCATTATCCAAGAAAGGGATATCATGAATATGAATATAAGTTGCCACAATATAACCAGGCCTGCTCTGATGGCAGTAACACCCACTATTGACAATGAAGAGCCTCAGGCTTGGAAGGGAAGATGCTTGTCCACTAGCCCAGACAGTTTAAAAGCTAAGACATTTTTCGCCCTTCAGTCATAACTATTGTTTTAGTGTGGGGCAGATGAGCAATTTGGTTTCTATTACTTTTGAAAGAGATACAGTCAGTACCCAGGAGGCAGACATTTCTGTTCACACTAGCCAGTGCATTTCCACACACTATCCTTTTGGACACCACACTACATCACTAGCCAGCAAGTGACTGCATCACTTTGAGCCAAACAAGCATGGGGCTCTCATACAGCAGAGAAATTATCATTCCATTAAAAGAAGAGAAAAAAAAAATATACAACACATGATCATCTTTGTGGATAACCTGGCTCAAAGCTCTGGAAGCTGGATTTGAATCTCAGATCAGGGTGTCCTAGTTTCCCCAAGCTCTGGCATGCCCAGCACACTCCAGAGCCAGTCAGTCATGAGAGCCCAGCATGTGGAGGTACCACGACGTGAGCCTTCACTTGAATGGTTCCAAATGTCAGCAGCTTCTTTGGATGAGGACATACAAGTCACGAGTGGGTTGGAAACAAGTCCTGGGCAACAGTTCTGGATTAATACACAAGGAGTGCTGGAGGGAAGGAGGGGCAGCTGCTGAAGACAGGCAGTTATTCAAACCAGCTGCTAACCCACTCCAACCACTCACACATACAGTCTTCTGCATTTGTTCCACCCAACTCAAGGCAATCAGGCATCTATGAGTTAAAGTACACAAAAGACATCTATAAAACACTTGCCAAAAATTTCATTTTTCCAATGGAAGCTGGTTGTTCCACAGTTAGCAGAAGGGATTTCATCTTACTTTTTACATGACAGCTTCCTCGCCTCAAAATTCCCCAATTAACACTTCTACAAGAAGTTTTGAAACCGTGCACGGCCACGTATTTATCCACGCACATTCTCTCCCATCCCTACCGAGCTCTGGGCCATGGGCTAGGCTGTCAAGCCAAGTTTCATCCTAAGCAATTTTTAAACACTCATCCTATAAATCCTCTGAAAAGGGAGTTAGTAATGGAAATACTGACAAACTTTAAGAGACAGCAGGGCAACTATAGCAGCCTCCTATACATCAGCTTCATTAGCTGCAGATCCTTCTCTCCCTCACCTTCACTTTCCATTAGTGTACCTTGGATAATTAATACACAAAACCTATTAAACATTCTTACAGTAGAAGGCAACATTTGGCCCCCAGCCCACATCAACATTGAGAAACTTCAACATCCTCTGCCAGACATAGTAACTGTACCAGATGGAGCTAATGTACAGCTACAAGTAGTGATGAGGAAAACTGAAAGCAGAACACATGCAAAAATCTGACCATTGAAAGAGGGAAAAGCAGCAAATATCACTTACCGCTTTCATTTTTCTCTATGACATCCACAACTTCTCCAGCCTGGAGGCTGATCTCAGAGTTCTCCTGCTTCTCATAATTGGACACCACCACATATTGCTCCAGGATCATGGGTTCAGAACTAGCATCAGCACCTGGGGAAGGGAAAAAGCAAGCCGTAAGCCAGCTTCCAGCCATGACTCCTTGAGAGCGACCTCCGTCCATCCGATTCAGAACAGGCCAACTTGTCACCAGAGCCAAGCGAATCAGCAAACAACCTTGGCTCGCAGCATATCCCCAAATGGCTGGCCATATAGAAACAGCCTCCTCTGGCCCACAACCCAGCAGCACAGAGGGACATTGGAGAAAAGAAGAAGAAAAAAGGAGAAGAAAAAATATAAAAAGAAGCCAAAAAACTGAATTAGTTGTACAGTTTCATGATGGATTCTTAAAATAAACCTCTTCCCAACATGGTTTCCACAATCCTCGCTCCCATTCAGAGAGAAAAATCCTGGGCAGAAACAGTATAAATCCACAGCTGAGCCATCCCCCCAGTAAACCCAAAGAAAAAACAGCTCTCCCCTTGGCGGCTCAGCTCCTTCTCCACTCTAAAGGCTTGAGCTGAAAGTCAAGAGGGGGCTGTAGATGCCAATCATATTCGTCTGCACTGCAGCCCTTAAATAGAAACACATGAGCGGGACTGAAAGAGAGGGAGGTGGGGTGGAGGGAGTGAGGGGAGGGCGGGGAAGAGTGTTTACTTGAAACAGAAGAAGAAAAAAAGTTATAGCGCCAGATCCCTGCTCAAACACGGCCACCCCCTGCCTGCCCCCCGCCAGCTCCGCAGTTCCGCATTCCCCGCGGCAAAGCAGCGGGACAGGGGCACAGCGAGCTCCAGCTTCCCCTCTCCATCATCCTTCGGCGCCTTTTGGGAGCCCTTGGAACCAACCTCCCCAGTTGTTTGGTTTCTCTTCGTACCAGCTTTCAGCTGTCAGAGCCATTTATGAATGAGAGCAGGCTCTCACACAAACAGGGGCCAAGAAAGGTGCAAAATAACCGTTCTCCTCCCTTCCCCCACACTCCTGGTGTTTTTTCTTGGGCTTTTTTTTTTTTTTTTTTTGAGTTTTGACTTTTTCAGCCCCAAACCAAAATCATGCATTTCAAGGAGGAGCCACGAGGCAGGCACGGCACTGTGCCAGATGTGGAGGGAGACCTTGTGCTGCTGTATGAGACATCTCAGCCCTCTGATGCAACACAGAGTGCAGACGGGGCACTCCCAAGCCCAGGAACAGACCGACTGCACTTTGCCTGGAAACTGCCTTGAAAAGTCACAAAAGCTTTTTGGACACCAAGGTTTCTTAATCTATCCTCATTTATACACTCTTCGAAGTGTCAGACCAGAGCAAAAAGCACATACAACTTACAGAGCAGGAGCCAACATGCCTTAATGCAAAATTATTTTACAAGCATCCTGAATTACAGCAGCTTGGGGACATCAGCACTATTATGCATTTTACATATTAAGAGGCATTTTCTGTCACTATGGATTAAGGTGCAGATGGAAAGGGAAGACAAAAGCAGATGTACAGCTTGCTGAACATCTCATTTCACGTGATAGGGGCAGAATCGGGAGCAGACTCCAGGTCTCCTGAATTTCTTATGACAAATTTGCTACAAGAAACAGAAAGGAAGCAACATTGTCTGAAACTGTCCACCAGAAAAGTCAAAGGACTGACAGCCAAGCACAGGATGCTGGGTGCTGCATTTCCAAACTCAGTATGTTCACGTGCATCTGGGCTGAAGATGCAAAGTGATTCTACAGGCAAGTAATTAGCATCCCTGCCAAGAAAGAGGTAAAGAATGCATCAGCCATTAAAATAGCTTCCTGTGAAATGAAAATCCTAGAACAAAAAGAAATTAATTCAACTGTTTCCTGAAAGGAAACACTATTGCAATGCCTCCTCTTGGACCATATTTAAAAAGTCCAGAAAATGAGACGACTTCCTTGCTCCCTAAGTGTGCCTCTGACTCTCAAGTTACATAAGTTAATTTTCTTTAAAGAGGAGTCATCTCCTCTAGAAGTTTGTGTTTAAGAGATTTAGCTTTTCTATAGATAGTTGAACCACAGCCAGTAGCAGGAATAAGGGGAGAAGACCATGAACTGACAACATGGAAATTTATAATAAAAATTTTTACCATAGCTGTCCATTCCAAATAAGCATCGTGTTTCTCTTCACAATGAATCAACGTGACTTGTGCATTCTGGTTTAAACCAGTGCTAGTTGGGTTTACCTAGAGTGCAACGAGATGCTTTCCCTTGTTTCAGACTGTTTCCCACAGTTTTTTCTCCAGTCCAGAATGTGGCAGCATTACAATCTTCCTTCAACCTATTTATACAAGTAACACCTACAACCCTTAGTTTGTTTTAGTCCTAAGATAAATACAAATTCTCTAACCAGAAACAAAAGCCATCATGGCCTTACGTTTATGCGTTTGCACAAGCAGAGAATTCAGTGTTTGGGAAGGCAAAATAAGGGACTGAAGTGGCAAAGGGAGCAGGGAACATGCAGGAAGCTAATAGCTAAACTGATAGCCCAAATGCCTTCTTTCTTCTGATCTCCTAGACAGTTTTCATGGAAATAGAGTAAGGAAAATAATCCAAAACAGCATCGGCTTGCTCGCAGGAGCAATGTTCATATGATGCACGTATCTGTGCTGGGAACAAGGAGAAGACCAGGCTGGAGTGCAGGCTGGCAAACACTCCATCAGCAGCCACTGAGGCCAAGCCAGGGACTGCATGCCAGGGGAGTGCCCCTGCCGGGAAACACAGAGAATCAGCACTTCAAATCCACCACTTATAACAGTCCAGCAAAATAGGTTATATCTGCATTCATGTATCTGAAATCCAGGAGAACTTTACAGTGTTGGTTACTTTCTCCTGCCTTGGATAAGCTACTCACTGCAGGAGGATTTGTCACTACAGTGGCTGGAACAACATGTACAATTAAGAGACTGTTTTAACAGAAGCTTGTACAAGTGCTACAGGGCTCCTATTAAGAAAAAAAAAAAAGTAAGGTGATAAATTCCTTGGTCTGGGAAGTAACCAAAGTCAAACAACCTTTTTCATTTAAAGCTAAAGCCGATCGTGCCTAGAGGATATCTCCCTTTCAAGGGGTGGGGTTCCGTGTGGCTCCTGGAGTGATACTCATCCAGGCTTAAATACAGCACAGTGGAGAACGTTTCGGTAACAGAGGAAAGAAGGAAAAAGAGGATGAAAGAAGACAGAAATAGCTCATTCCAGTAATCAAAAGCCTTAAACATTTCCTGGGTAGCTTGGTTTAGGTTGTTACTACATTCCTTTCAGGCACAGAAAAGACTTTAACCCTCCTCAGCCTTCCATCCTCCACAAGCATCTTTAGATGAATTACTCCTCAATGACACTTATGATGCCCACAACATTGCTGATACACTATGTCAAGACTCCAGGTTTGTCCCCAAAAAGGGATTCAAAAGAACAAGACAGGCAACATCACAGGGAGCACAGCACCAATTACAGCCACTGCCGTGGGCGCTTCCACGTCCCTGCCAATAAGTTCAGATCTAATTCATAACACAGGACACAGCATGCATTGAAAAGTAACAGCCTGCTCAGTGTGACCACACCAGAGAAAGGGGATGCAGAGTGGCCCGAGTTCCCCAGCAAGCCCACATGCAGGCTGCAAAGCCACCCTAATGTGATAGCCCTGGTTTTTTAAAAGCGTCTTCAGCCCAGGCAGGAGAAATGGAGAGCAGAGGATAGGATATGCTGATGTGCCAGGTAAAGGTCTCCTCTCCTCTTCCTCCCAAAAAGCAGAATTAGTGTTTTGGTTTAGCTATAAATTTGCAAGCCCTCCCCAGAGCAGAGCACAAGACATTGCTGGCTGAAATAAGAGTTTGCTTGCCTCTCCATTTCTTTTTGCCTCGAGTCCGTTTCCTGGTTAAAGTCTTGAGGATACCCCTCCTCCTCTCCATAGGGCTCCACTTTACAATCCTCCCGCTCCTCACCTCAGCGATTCTCTTCCTGGGGCTGAGCAGAAATGTCATCCAAGCTTGTCCATGCCCTTCACAGCTGGCACTATTAAGTGACACAGTTGCACCCTGTCCCTCTCACCAGGCAGCAAGGAGGGAGCATTATTCCTCCTGCTATACTCAGAGACCAGCAACTACTGTGAAAGCCTCTTAAATAAGAGCACAGAGTACTGCTTCCAACAACATCCTCCTCCTCCTGTGTTGCAACAGCGAAGACCTACGATGGTTTTGCAATAGCCAAAAATTAAAACCACCAACTGGACTCCAAAAATAAAATCATCTGGATATGGAAATCTGAGACTCCTGATCTTTGCCAGATTACTCCGTTGTTATCAGGCTATAAACATGTCTGTTCTTTTAATCCATACAGCACACAGGCTTTTAGGTTACCCTTTTATGATTATCAATCAAGTGTTTACAGATCAAGCCTAGAAGAATTAGTACTGGGCTGGTCAGTGGAAGTTCTGCAGAAGCAGCCAAAACCACAGAAACGGTCAGTGAACACCATAAGGGTGACTCACAGCCTAACAACCAACTGGCAGGTAGTCCAGCTCTTCCGACATGGGCACAACTGCTGAGGACACGTGCAGGGTCTGCACGCAGGGGTGTCTGGCAGACACATCCCCAGTGTCACGGCATTCCATATGATAATGTCAGAGCTCTGCGCTTCTCCATGCACAGGGAGGAGTAACTGTGGTAGCTTGGCTCGACAGCTGTGGTTTCTTGTTAAAGACAGTTCTCGAATGGTAAACCTTTAAGTATCTCTAGAAAACTCTTTTTGGGGGGAGGAAGGAAAAAAAACACCTACCCAGAATAACAGCAAGCCTACTTAAAATCCTCAAATCTGTCTAACCCCTCACAGTAATCATCCACCCAGCTCTAAACACATGGAATTTCTTCCCCTAAAAACTTTACCTCTTCTTTCTCCTCAGAAGGACCACATGACTGATAAATAAACATACTAAAATTGCATGCTTTCCTTCAGCCTTCCACCAGTGATTTGTGATTTATCCTGAAGCATTTTAAAATAGAGAGCTTAGGTCCACCTAAAAATTGGGTTCAGTGTCTGTTGCATATGAGATAAAACAAACCTTACCACAATGTATGTGAGGCTACGCAAGAGTTCATGATCTCACAGGGATATCTGAAAAGCAGTTCCTGAAATAACCAGTTCCTAGAGTAAGCAGCAGGCTGAAACTGATGAAGCCTACTACAAATATCTTTGGGGACAACATGGACTCAGATAAAAATTGTGTTTCTCAGTACAGGATCTCTTTTATTCAGTGAGGGGTTTTTTACTTTCTGTTTTGGTGTCTTGTCCTTCTGTTTTTTGGTTTTAACATGTCCTAAACAATCGAGGCTCTTATCCTAGGTAATCCTGCACTCTGCCTGTCAATACTCAGCCCCCTTCCCACTTACCAAATACAGGCTATATTTATACATCAATTATTCCTGGAGGCAGAAGACCACTCACAGCTTGTGGCAATAGTAAAGGGAATTCATCTCCATGCCTTCTGTCAGACAACAATCCCCCCAGTCCTAGTGTTTAATTTCAGAGCTCAGCAGCTCTTGGTGTAGCAGTTCTGAGCCACAAAGATTTAGGGACAGAAATAAAAATTCACCACCATCCATAGTTACTACAGAAATTCAGTACAAGTCCAGTCTCGAGATCTTGGCAATAAAAGAGTACTGGCAAAAAAACCTCATGCCATATTATGGAAGAAAATAAATATTTGGGTAAGTCTGTCAAATGGGTTATTAATACACTATCACGTATGTAACTTCAGAAGCAGGTCACATTCTGCTATTAGAGATGGAGTGGAAAGCAGAAAGGGAATGGTTTGTATTCATCTGACCACTTAAGTCATTCAAAAGATCCAAATCCAGAGAAGTTTGGCCTAAAACCTCATCCACATCCCAAAGAATACACAAGAATAAAACAAGGTTGAGCATTATGCTCAGAGATGGCCAGGTCAAACCCTGGATTGGCAGCCATTATTAACATACAAGAAGTTTCTCCCTAAGCAGACATCCATCCATCCATCTTCCTCAAATCCAGTGCTAATATGCTCTGCAAGCTTTTCAGTACATAGGGCAACTAACTCCCTCCTGGTCCCCCTGGCTGCTGCTACAGGGGGCCCATGCCAACAGCATGCACTGCCACCTAGAATAGAGTAGGGCCTGCAATCACAGGACCAGAAAATTAACCTGATGCCTGGATTCATTCCCCCGTGTAACACTTGCATGGTATTTGCTAGTACTTTGAAGAACCAAGATCTAGGTAAGCATTCAAGAGTTTGGGACAAGTGGCAGATTTAAGGTAGACCATGGCTTCCAGCACTGGAGTGTGTGACGTACAGCTAAAACCAGCAGCAAAACACAGCCCCCACGGGGAGGGCCCCAGGAATGAGCTTGGCCCATGGCAAATGGTAGGTGCTCTCTGAAGCGAGTGCTCCAGTTCAGTTCTTCCTTCTTTACAGTCCTCAGCAGTATTTCCAATGAAATCCCGACCAACAGAAAAATTCAGTGCTGACCTTTGCCAAGTGGGGCCTATTAGTCTTGGAATTTTTATTTTTTACTTTTGATCTGCTAGGTTTTAAAACTGAGCCAAGAAAAATTAGAGGCAGGAGGGTGAAAGTAAAAAGTTGAGTCCTCTTTCCACTCCTTCTTGGAAAGTTGGCTCTCTGAACAGCAATTCCAACCAACTAGGTTACAGGTAGCAACAGTTAAGAATATTTAAGTATTTTGCACACAAATCTGTTAAACTGCTTGGAGATTTTCACCCAGCTGCCAAACTGGGTCTTCCACCAGGCTGAAGTCACCTATATACTGCAACATTTGCCCTAGGCCTGCTTAGTGGTGCAACACGTTTACATCCTTCCACATGGTGTAAAACAGAGTGGCCAAGGAGTCAGGGTGACCCGATTCATGTCCCACCACAGCACCTCTAAGGATGTGGCTATATGGCACCCTTCTCTTTCCAAAGTAGGAAACTTTCAATTCTTTGTTAGAGTCTCCACTTTATGGAACAGATTCATGACCTCAGCTTGAGCTTGTCCAGCACAAAACTGGCTTCTGCTCTGATTTCTGAGCCACAGCCTAGGACACATATCTGTGTACTACATGGGTAAAGATCATATCCAAACTCAAGTCTACTCTACCATCTTGACACATCAGGATACTGCCCAGGGCAGAATTGGACTGAAGAAGAGCTGTTTTGGAGACTGGGTATTCATTTGGATGAGGAGTAAACTGAAAGGCCACATGAATTGCAACAGCACAGGGAGGTAAGAACCTGCCAAATGTATATAAGACTTCTGAGCAGCACTATGTATCAACACTCACCTTCTTGAGCACCATGCAATGCAATTAATCACTTATACTTGCACTATCATCATGCACAGTTTTTTTTAAGCCAAACTAGCAACAGGCATTTAGCTAAAAGCAGTCAGCAGAAGGGGAAAAAATATCTAATAAAGATTTTGCTTCTTTGTCTTCAAGATGGCTAAAAAACTTGGCATTCAGCTTTCAATTTAATATATATTAACAGAAACCAGTCCCAACAGATGTATGGAGTCAGAGAAACCCAACGCCACCCCCCAGTCAGGTAATCTGAGGGGTTCTTGTCACCTCTTCTGTCTCCTCGACATGTTTCTCTCCTGCTCAGTCTTGTTCTGTTTCTGTCTCAACTCCTCAATGACCTATCAACCAGCAGGCTCCTGTGGCTAAATATTTCAGGTATTTCTGTACTTTTATATCCAGCTACCACCCTGAAAATATATCTATTCTGCTAGAAAAGGCAGACCTCTCTCCAAGGATATATTCAGCTTCCATTAAGGATAGCATTTCTGGAATCATAGCAATCTTACTAAAAATTCCAGGCAAGCAAGAACTCATCCACTAACGATGATGAGATTTTTGTTCTCATTATACTTTGAACAGGGCATGAACTTTAATATTTACCAAATCTGGTACGGAAAGCAGAAGAAGGGTTTCCATCTTTTCTTGCCCCGAGACCTACGTGAAGCCTTAAATGCTTGGGTGACCAGCCTAAATATCCTATACAGACACAAGGCCTATCACCCGTGATCACTTCTCCTAAGTATGAAGGAGGTAAGAGCTCTTCTATGGTATTCCACATCAGGTGGAAAACGTTTGCAGAAGAAATCCGCTGGTTACTCAGGAGAAGTCCTGATTTCTTGTACTATCAAGCCTAGGTTTTTCCTCGTATGGGACTACTCCCCAGATCTTGACATCTCATGTAGAAGTTGTTCCCCTGCTCCCTCATCCTTCTACCAAGGAGACTGATGGTTGCTTGAAAATTTTGCATCTTTGTCAGAATCCTATCTTTTTCATGTAAAACTCTTCCACTTACTGTGGAAATGCAAAAGAACGTTTCAGAAGGACAAGGAGCACATAGTCCTCTTTTTCTGCTTTGTCTTGACCTTTGTCTTGACTCCTTCATCCCACATAGAATAGTAGGAGCCCAGCTGAGCAGGTACTTAGTTGTGTTCAGGGCCAATCCACTGCAAGAGGGGAAGCTGCCTTGGATTGTGGCTTTGAATTGGGACAGGAAAGTAAAATGCAGCAGACTACTAACCACTGCTAGCAGCAACATCAAGGTGAAGTAGTCACTGGAAAAGTAAATCTCTTCCTTATGAGAAATCATGCACCATGAAAAATCAACACACAAGACAACAGATCCTGGGTATCCACTCTCAAATATTTACATTCAAGACAATTTCAAAACCACACACAGCTTGAGCTCTTTTTATCAACATGCACAACACCAAGATGCAGGAAATTACCTGGAGTGACACTCTTTTTTGGAGTCTCAGACAAACTGGACATCCAAACTTGAAATCCAATCACAGGGCAGCCATGAAAAGAGAGAGTAATTAGAAACACAAGAAAACAGTCAAAACCAGTCAAATCAAAGATTTAGTAAAGACAGCCTTGAAAGAGACATTAAGTTTTTCTTAAGAGTAGTGTTGGTACAACTGGGACTCAGAGGAAAGTCAAGTCACAAGAACCAGCCAGTTAATTTTTATGTTTTAGGGGATTTGCAGAATTTAGGAAACCAATCTGAAGGTGATCTAATCTTGAGATCTTGACATTCCCTGAGCTTATTCCCAATAGGACAGGGAACATACACCAAGAGACAGTTTGACTCACTAAACCTCAGACCTGCAAAACTATTCAGCTTTGTAGCTGTTAATCCCCAAAAGACCAACAGGCAACTCAGAGATTGAGCTTAGCAAACACACATAAGTTTCTACAAGCATCTTGTTAGTTTGGAATCACATTAAGGAAAATGCCATAGAAAACTAATGCTCCTTGGAAAAGAGCACAAAGCTACAATAAAGATCCCTTTGAAGTATAACTAGCAATTCTATTTTTTTCCACCTATGGATATGAGAAAAATCTGATTAATGAGAAAGTTAATAGAATTGCTACCAACAATGTCAAAAGATTTCCCTCCCCCTCCATGAAATGGGGTGTAAGTATTTGGCTTGGTATTCTGGGAATAATCTTCAAATGTGAATATACTAGAAGCATGTTTTAGAAGTTAGCAGGTTTTCCCCCATTTTGAAATAAGAGGCAGCAAACATTCCAGGTCTGTGGAATGAGGGTGCAGATGGGCAGCAGTTACTCTCACATTGTCTGGGAGAAGAGATAAAGAGAGGCATTTCTATGACATTGCAAGAATTTCCTAAATTCTGACAAACAACTCCGAAATGCAATTTGAGAAAATTTGTTCTGGACCCACCAGTTTAGCAACAGAGAAGATGCATCCTTGAATCACTTGGAGAGAGAGAAAAACAAGCTATATTAGTGCCCTGGCCTATTTGACTTTCTCCTCTCTTTTAAACTGCAGAATATCTCCAAGATAGTCAAAAGCCAGTAATAGATTCTTAGTACACGTGTAACTGAGAAATTGCTAGCATGACACAAAGCTTAAGAAGCAACTTTCAAATCTTCCCAATGGAAACCAGAGGTCCGAGAAACACATTGCTGCATTTCCTCAGCACTAAGGGAATGATGAGGTTTTGAAATCCTTTCTTTAGGTCAGAGACACAATTTTCATTGTGTTAGAACAAAACTGGAATTCAAATGGAATTGGTATTTTGCTTACTTTACAGTAAACTCTCTATAGTGTCAGCTTGGAGAAAAATCTGAAGTCTTTTAAACCACTGAACTCCCAAACCCACGCACTGCACTGTCACAAACTACAAAACACATCATGGTAGATGACAATTATTTACTTTGGACTACTAATTAAGAAAAAATGAAAAAGGCTCTGCATTGGTTGAGTACAACAGGAAATCATCTGGCAGAGTAACTTGTGCTGTAGTTTATGGAGGGAATATACAGCATGTTTCTATTACGGACTTGGGGCACGCACGGGGAAGGGTGTGAAGGAGTTGTTGTCAGCAGCTTGTCTATTAGCTTTTGAATAGACTTCCACTGCCTTCAGGAACAGGATTATGAACTTCAGTCAGCTGTCAGATCTTTTTCCAGACAGAAGAACCTGAACATGGCAGTGATAAATCAAGTCAATGATGTATTGCAGGAACAAGAGGGAAGGTTTCAAAGTTTGCCCCAGTCCAAGCTGGCACCAAAAGGCTGAAACACCCAACGATTAAAGACAGACATATTAAGTTGCACTTAACACAAGCTTAGAGTTACGCTGGATCTGTTTGCCCAAGAAGAGAGGGAGTTTAAACCAAGATCCACAGTAGCCATATCTGCAGACACCCCATGTAAGATCTCAAGGAACAAAACTCACCATAAAAAAACTAATCGTGTTAATTATTATCACTTTTTTTTAATTTTTGTCAAAGTTTTTTCTCCTTGTTAAACTCATTAACCTAAGCCAGAATAAAAGGGCAATATAGGTATTAATTGGTAAACAATCCCACAAGTCCTCAGTGTGGGCTTCCCAGCCCAAGAATCAGCACAAAAGCAGCAGCACTTTTCAGCTGCCCCAGCCTGACAGCAGCTAGATGTGGATGAGGTTGCTTCTGAAGCAGAAGACAGCCAGCATATTTCAGCTGCTCTTGCACATCTGCTTAGCATTAAACTTCCTTCTTGGGAATTTTTTTTTTTTTTTTTATTCCAAGACGTTTAAGCTCTAATTGCTACCAGCTTTTAAGAGTCCCCCCTACAAATAATAAAAATATCAGACATTAGCGATAGATTCCACTTCACAGAGAGCTCAAATGAAGAGCCACGGCGGGAGCCAGTGTACAAGGAGGAGGTCAAAGGCCTCAGAAGCATGCTGTGCCTGAGCCAACAAGACACAAGCTTTGTATAGCCCTGGGTTTCCCCTTTAGCACAGGATTTTACTGGAATTCTGCGTGGGGCTTGGAGCTGGTTTCCAATGAGATTGGTGATGGTAAATGAACAAACCCTCTCTTCCTGCCACTCCTCTCTCCTGTTGCTACACAGCTGAGTGCTGGCTGGTCTCCGATTATTTGCAGGTGGGGTAGGGGGGGAAATCTCAGTATTTGGAAGAGACATGGAAGTTGCCTGCTCAAAGCAATCCACCCATAAGGCATCTCACTTCTACTCCTAACATCAGTCACCACAGACCTTGCTGTGGAGTTCTGCTGGAGCCAGAACACACCCCTCTGATCGGAATTATTTTTAAAAACTCAAAAGAAACATGGATCCATAAATTATAGCTAAGGCATGGGGCTGAGGCAGTTGTGATGAGCCCAGAGGAGGCTTTCCTTCAGAGCCATGCTGCACAGAAATAGCTGCAGAGCAGGCGTGTCACTGGAAGGGGCTGCTGAACACCATCCCACTGCTTCCAAGCTGCCACCATGGAGCTGAGCAACCCCCAGACAGATCAACTGAGCTGCTCAGGTACAAACAAAAAGGAAGGAGTTGGAGGGGCAAAATGATTTAAAGACAAAATTAAGCTGGTTATCAGCTGAAACTGATTATTTTAGATTTCACCAGAAGCTTTTCTGCTGCCAGTGAGACTGTTTGTTTGCTGCTCCTCCCACCACTGGCAAGAGAACAGGCGCCAGACTGCTGGGGACTAATACTTTATGCTTGTGATATAGCCCCACTCATTTTAGCAGCAGACTATTTGTCTTGTGTGCTGTTAGAACAGAGCAAGCTTTCTATAAAAATATACAAAAGCTGGAGTCAGTTTAGAGTCAAATGCACAAGCTCAAGGCTACCAAAATCCAGGAGACGCTATATTAATGGTTCACATCAGTAATGCACATCCAGCTGGGTCCCTGCTCCAGCAGGTGCAGAGAAACTCCTCCACAGGCATTTCAGCAGCAGCTACTGATGCAGGTTCCTTTCTGTTAATGACACTGCCTAAAATGCTCAGTTCAATCTTGTGTCCAGTATCCATTTTTTAATACTGCTCTCAAGGGACACTCTCCTAAAGATTCACAGGTTGCATGTTGCTTGGGGCTATCAGGGACATCTATAACAATTTTTTTAAAACTAATGTCTGTACAGCTATCTAGCTTGTTAAGCTACGCATTTCCCAACAGTCCTCCTTCAGTAACTCCAGGGAATTGGAGTCATATTTATCATAGTTATCATGAGTCTCAGTGTGGTTATACTTCTGCCTATGTAGCCTGTGCCCCAAGTGATTTCTGTGCATAGCTGAGAAGTTAGCGTGGGCCAAAGACAGGCCCCAACAAGGGATCTGAATGTAGCTATCTTGCTCTAAAGGGCAAAGAGTTTAATTGTACAGGTATGACCTGTCCTATAGAAGTTGCCTTCCATAGGAGATAACAGTCTTAAGTCCATTTAATTAATTAAACTTTTGTTCTTGTGGAGCTTTATCTTAAACATCAACTGGGAATACCAAAATCTCCTAGCTCTCAAGGTGCACCTCAAATTACTGAGAAAAGAATTATAAGAACAAGTGGTCATGCTGAAGAGGTGCTGATTCTGAGAGATTGCCACTTTCCAACAGTTTTCAGTTCCACAGGTCATCAGTCCTCTCCATGAGGAAGCACTGCTGGCTCTGTTACTCAAGGACCACAGTGGTGAGCACTGCTGAGTGTTTTGCAGATTCATTTTCCAGACTTATACCCTTCCAGTCTTAATTAGGAGGGTAAAAAGAAATTTTTTAAAAAAGTAATATAATCAGTGATTCTTTAGACTAGAGCTGGGGGTAAATAAATGCTGCTTCTGAAGAATTAGAGTGTCCTCATCCCAAAAGTGGTATTTGGCAAGTCAGCAAGAAGTGGGCTGACACACTGTTTTTCAGAAGCGTCCTCCTCTTCAAATTGGCCCAGAGCCTTATTTACTGCAATGTTCGTCATGTATAGCAGCACATAAAACAGAAATTAAATCTGTATTTCAATCTACATTTTGGAAGATAAGCCTGCTGAGGAGTTGGTATAAATCAAGAACCATGTTGTCCTGGGAGCTTAGGTGAGGCACCTTATTGCTCCAAGCAGGTAAGAAACCCCAGAGAGTCAGGCTCAGTCTACTCAATCCAGAGTTTTTTGCCGGGATTTTGCCTCCAACAACCTTCTCCTCCTCCTGACAAAATGGTGCTGGGTACCCATACAACCAGGAGCAGAAAGCTCAGCAAGGAACCCTAAAACTGTGTGGCTTGTTTCTGCTTCCATCTGCAGACAGGGCATCATGCCCCATGTTCTGCCATACTGTTGTGAGCATCTCCAAAACCTTCATTCCCCAGGCCCATTCAACATCCTTTGTCAGCCTGCTCCAGTTTTCTCTCCTCTAGCCCCATTCCCTTCAGGTGGGGCTTGACATTTTGGTTAAATTGGAAGGCAGTAAGATACAATAGTACGAGACTAGGAGAGGGAGAGAAATACTCAGTGTTGCTAACCTTCCCCCAGAATGGAAGTACTTTTACCAGAGAAGTACTGTGACACAGAGTCTACATGTAGCTTTACAACATGGTTGTAAAACAACTTGGAAAGAGGAAAAATGCAGATGAGATTTCATCTGAACTGGAACCATTTTCACACATTCATCACTCACACAATTAACTCATTCAATTAGGCAGAGAACAACAGACAGTCAGAGAAATGGGAGGATGGCACAGAAAGATCAAAACACTTGCAACCCATCTCAAGCACTACGGCTCAGAGCACCCTGTTGAACTGCACCATTGATGTTTCTCTCCTCCGGGCTCTAGAAAGACCTAGGCAAATACAACATTTGTGCCCAATGCCTGAGCCAGGGTGGGCCTGGTCAGCCATTACATTTCTAAGGTACCACAATGAGATTTATTTGCTAGTGTAATTGCTGGGCAAGCAGCAGTCACCCCTGTCCCTAACCAGGACAGATTAAATAAGCTTTCCTTGTCTCTTATGTCCATGGGATGCTGATGCATCATGTTTAAAGCAAGTGTTTTAAGATAGTCCTTGAAGAAAATACAGATATATTAATTTTTTCCCCACTAGAAAATTGCATTTTAAAGTAAATCACTTATCCTATCTCCTCTTCTACACACTTGAAGCTGAACATCACCTCTGCTCCCTTTGCCATCTGTTCAAGAGGGCTATATCTTGAAAAAATATTTGACTAGTAGATTATCAAACATGCAAGCAAATCCAGCTAAAGTGCCTGAGTAAGAGGATTGGCAGCAGGCATTAAATAAGGCCTTTAATTTTAGTCCTATTCATCAAGTTCATCCCCATCATGAACAGCCTGTGCGGGGCTTGTGCTTGGGAAGAGGCGCTGCCTTTGTGCAGAGGGTGGGGGCAGATATGCTGAGTGTCGGTGCAAGCCCAACAAGCACCTTCCTCTCTCCCTGGCAAAAGTGGCTACCTCAGAAGCTGCCAGGGCTCCTCGCCTCCACAGCACCACACTGCAGACCAAACTCAGACCACGTCCACTTGCCACGTAGCCTGGCGTACATTAGACCCACACACACTGCTTGGAAAATGTTCACATCTGGCCTTCACGTGACTTGAGCATGCCTCAGAAATTCATCATCTGGATAACTCACTCCTGCAGGGGAGAAATCCACAACCAGAGAGCCCTTTCCTGAGTTGGAACAGAGCAGCACGGCAAGCGGATTGTGTGCTTGACAAAGTGCACAGTGACACGCTCACCAGCTGCATTTTCATAGCCTCATACAGTCCCTTCATCCTTTCTAAAAGCACAAACGCAAAGAAAACTTAGTCCCAATTTTCCACTCTGTTTACTTCTGCAAAAGCCCATTTTAATCCCATGTGCAGAACCAGAAGTATCCAGGACTGTTTAGCTTTTGTTCTGGCAGCCATAGCTCATATTAACTCTTTCCACATGGCAAGTGAGGACTGTTTCCCACATGATCACTGTGGTACAGTCATTGCACATACAGTTTTGTGGCAGTTCCAAGTTTCACTGGGAAGTGCCTAGAATATCTGAATGCTAATCCACATCTACAGCTGTACAAACGGAGATCATCACTCCTCTGAGGAAAAAACAGCACCACCACTGCCAAGGAAGAGGGCAGAGAAGCCCTTGACATTACACTTGGAAACTCATAGGTATGTACATATGCTCAGATTCACGTGTGGCTCAACCCCCCTCCAAAAAAAAAAAAAAACAAAAAAAAAAACCCAAAAAAGAAAACAACAAAAAACCCCTACAAACAAGGAAGAGTCAAACCCCAACTGAGAAGCAGCCACACTGCCGAGCATGGAACAGTACCATAAGCAAGTCCAGGCAGAGAGTCCAACAATCGATGCATAAATTGTAACTCCTCTAAATGCCTCTGTAAGTAATGCTTCCAGCCATCTCGGGTTAGGTGGAGCATTCCATCCACAGCAGAGTGGAGAGGATTTTTTCTGTCAGGCAGCCTGGACACAGGCCAGCTAGAATGTGACTGGTGTAAAGCCACGCACAAAGCTGGAGGCACTTCGAGAACGCTATTTTAGGGGTGAATGCTCTCAACAGCCTAAGGACACACACCCTTCATCCAGGTTTCCCTCTCATGAGATTTGAGTGCTCCTCAGCCTGAGACTAATGCCCAGGGAAGGTCTGCTCCTCTCAGCCAGGCAGGCACATCTGTGCCACATATGGATTCCTGCAGTGGCTGAGGATCATCACCCTCCACTCCAGCTCTCAAGTGGATTTCTCATCTGCCCTATCTAGCATGCCAAAACCAAAAGACCAGTACTCTCCATGCAAGAGAGGAAAAGCCCACGCAGGCAGCATTAATGCCATCTGCACCAACAGACAAGACAGAGGAAGAAAAGGAACAGATTGAGAAAAGAGAGCTCCTTAAAAGTAAATTAATGCCAATATATCCTCTATGGTACCAAGCACTTTTTCAGTGCTCAGCTTGAAGGCATTTGCATGGTGCATGCTGTTCTCCCATGCTGTGCTCAAGCCACACCTCATATTTGCAGTCCTCCCCTGCCCACCCAGTTTCCCTGCCCTCTCTCCTGGACACAGGGCTCTCTGCAGCACCAGTGCTGAACTGGGAACGGCAAAGAACATAAACACATTCCTTTCCCTAATCCTGCACCCTGTCCCCACACTTCAGTTTAAAAGCCAGGGAGCAAAACAAAAAACCCACACAACGCACAAACAATTCTTTCTCTTATCCCATCTTCCTCCCACTCCAGCATATGGGCCACCCAGAAGATGACAGTGATCCTATACATCTAATGGGCCACACGTCTTGTCAACAGAAAACTGAAGCAGTGCAGAATAAAGTCTTCTATCTGCTCTTCTCTTCAGCAGCCTAAGGCAGAAGTCCAAAGCACTTCAGTTTAAGCAATGACTTTAAAAATATGGTGTACAAGGAGAAGTGTGAGATCAGCTTCCTCCTGCCAGAATACGACAGGCTGGATTTGAAGCATGGGATTGGAGTGGACAGATTCACATCTTAACAGAAGATGCAGAATTGGGTCACACACACACAGATGATGCAAGGAGATGAAATCTGCTTGATTTAAGTGGCAGCTCTTCCTCAAATCCTGCTCTCTGCAAGTACACCTGAGCAGAGAACAATAGTCCCGCTTCAGGAAAAAAAGAACACAGAATGGATGTTTCTCTAATTATATGAAGATCTTGTTAAAAAAGACTTAACAAGCTTGTTAACAATTCAGGGAAAAAAAATAGCTGTTTGAGGAATTACTACATCAAGAAAAAAACCAATAGAATGATCAGAAGTTTAGCAAATTCACTACCTGAGAAAGGACAGTTCTCTGTCATGAGAAGCGGAAGCTCTGTCATTAAGGACCGAACTCAAGATGCACACTGAGATCATTAGCTACTAACTTCTTCCAGAACCAGACCCAAGATGTATATCCACAGTAATTAAATGCTAAGGTTTGTTTGGTCCTCAGTTGCTATGCCTCTGCCTACTCTATCCTTTTATTATTAAATTCTTTATCTTCCTGTTTAAAAAAAAAAAAAAAGGAAAAAGCTATGACAGAATCAAAATGTTCTGCCAGAATCTGCTGTTTTTAAATTCCATGCAGTAATTAGTACATACAGCCAACAAGGTTAATCGTATGATGAGGGAACAGATCCTGATTTCTGATCAAGAGCAATCTTGTCAGTACATGCTTGTGAAATTATAAAATAGTGGCTGGCAAACTCTCTCATCCAGCCTTCCTCATCAACAGGCCAAATGGCACCAAGAAGCCACTCCACCAATACTGTTTCTGGCCTGATTGTAGAAAACTGTGTAAGGAACACAGGGCACACGTGTGATTCATCAGGACACAAACAAGAGCACATGCCTCAGTCTGCAGGGGTCATGTCATACCACAGATTTCTTACAGGGATTAAGACACCAAGACCAAGTTACAGGGTTTAAGATGTTCCTGGGACCTTGCCATGAGCTTGGACAGACTTAGATTCCCATTCACCACCTCAGAAAAAGAAATTAAAACTTGCCCTTCCAAGCTAAAGTTTTCCTTTTGGATGGAGTTTAGGGAGACAGACTTCAGAGACAGACACCATGAGAGCAGAATGACTCAAGGTAACATCTGAGTAACATTTTAGCTTTGCTGCTATCACCTGGGCTCAGATTTACTAATCCATAGCAAACTGCCTGCTTCATTACTCAGGCACCCAAGGCAGATAGACCCAAGACATCTGCTGCAGTCACCACACTAACAGAAGATGCATTGCCTCATGCTAGCATTTACTGTGTTAGTTAATTGGACTTTTCAGCCTCTTTAGTAACATACTCTTAGATTTGGCCCCTTTGAGAGGCCATTTAAAAGGCTTACAGCTCTTCTGACTGAGAAGATAAAATTGAGACTGAGTTCACAGTCAACTGAGTAAGTTAAGGCTTTCCCACCATTCTAATATTAAAAGAGCATCTACCACTCCAGATGAAATCCTATCAATACTGCAAAACCTTAAGGCTTAGGAAAGGCAGCACTATGTCTCTTGGAGAGGTCCTTCCTGCTCCCTCCACTGCAGCCATCTCCCACAAATATTACAAAATACCTGCCAGGGCTGGAGGCCATACCTTCCCTTCTCTCCCTGTACCCATGTGTAGCTAAATGCCAGCCACAGGCCTGTGAAGCTGGCAGAGAGCTCCACACTCAGTCACATCTACCAAGTTTTTGTCCCTAGGGTTGGCAACTGTCTACAACAGATAAAGACAGGTCCAGCCATGCAGCCATGCTGATCCAGCTACTAGCTCACACATTTGTGACCCTGTTGAATGATAAAGATCAAAAGGGCTAGAACACAATATTAATTTTCTCTGTATCATCTCAAAGGAGGCCGGTCAAACTAAGTTAAGAAAATAAAGGTTATTTATAAAAAGAAAAATTAAAAGCTAGACACATGCAATGTGACAGGACCAGAATGGTTATGTTCTACAAGCTGGCCAATTCTCATCACTTCAAAGACAGAAAAAGCCAAAAGTTTAGTTATTTCCCTCTGTAATTACAAAGGAAGAAGGCAAAATTCTAATAACAAAAAAGAAACAGCACAAGGCAACTTCATGAAGCTGATAGAGCACACATCCTCAGTGCATGAGAGTGAGGTAGATATTTTCCCTAGTAATGGAAATTTAAGCCAAAGAAACAACTTTTGTCGTTAGCTCCACCCATAATCCCAAGGCAGCATCCCACAAAGCGAGCGGCCACAAGGGCCCTGGGTGTTGTTACAATGATCTGCTTCTCCCTCGCTTTGGGGCTCCAGTTCTGTCATTGCTGCAGCTCTCTCAGCTCTACTTAGTGACTTCCCCACTGAGGGAAGGAGAGCATTACAGATGTTTTTATAAAAAAACTTGTGAAATAGCTTCCAATGGACTCTGAAGTTTTCACTTACTTGCCAGCAGATACATCCTTCCTAGTTTTAGATTACAGGAAGAAAGGAAAACAGCAATTGTTGCCTGTGTGTAGCCAAAATCTTGCTAGCCCAAAAATTGGACATAAGAAAGCTGAATGACTCATCCAAGGAAGCCTCATCATCCTCCTCACTGAGGCAACACTGGTTTGGACCAAATTGCTAAATTAATATTCTAAGTGCTCAGTTACAGAGGCTATTTAAAAAGACTTCAGCTGCCAGACTCAGCCAGAGTACAACCAGCTTGATGCAAACAGGAACCAAACAATGAGGGAAAGGAGACATGGAGCCATAACTTCTATTTCTTTTAAATTTATTCCTTGCCAGCTGGACGAGCATCCTACCACATAGCAACAAGGTGACGGAGAAAGCCGCTGAGCAGTGGCTTGAAGCCAGCTGTGCCCCCATCAACAGGCTGGGCAGTCAGGAGTGGGACTTTAGTTATGATTTCAGGAGGGGGTGGCCAGCAGCACTCCTGCTAGCACACAGACTTGGCTGTCTACAAGGCAAGTGGCAGAGATTCATGCCATCACTTTGAAAGCCAAGGTGAAGTAGCATCTCTTACAGAGTCTAATCCCGCAGTTAGTGAGGTGAATACATTCAGTAGTTAAGAGGCACTAAGACCAAGTGTAGAAGAGTTGTGAAGCCCATACCAACTCCCTGTTGCCACCAAACACCAGGTCCCAGATGTTTGCTTCAGCTTCATGACTGGGAAGCAAGAGCTTTGGTATGAAACCAGCCAAGAAAGATTTTCAGCAAGGAAAAAGGGCAAGATCATCTTACACCAGGAGTCTGCAGCTTGCGCAAGCAAGGGGTACGTGGGGGGGAGGGGGGGGCGGGGACACAATGACATCTTTGGGAAGAAACATACTCCAATTGGTTTTACAAGCCACATCAGGATTAGCAGATGTCTCAAGGGTTAATTAGTTCACCATGCACAGATGGTAGCTGGTAAGGTTTGCAGAGTGGATTAACCTAATTTGTGGTTTGTAATGTACCATGCAAATATTCGTCACTAGACTTGCTGCAATTCTACCCCTATTTTGATTCGAGGACAGAAAAACTACAGAAAGACTACTTCGTGTCTATTTTGAATGACAAATGAGTAACTGTTCACTCAGCTTTTGTGATCAACAAACTGGGGTCTCAAAAGTAATTAGTTCCATTTTTGCGGCAAAGGGTCTTTGGATGGTCTCATTTAGGACCATTTCTTGCAAGTGTACAGAATATGCCCAAGGTACCACTCCTTACAGTTGTACTGAGGGCTCTTCAGCAGCAACAGATGGTCATAGAGCCATAATTCAATTGCCTGGAAACACAAAGGAAGCTTTCTGAAGCAGCTCTGCAGCATGTCAAAAAAACCCCCACAAGTTCAAGATATCAACGTATCAGCACACATGGCAGTTTGGACCACAGCAAACCCCTCTGCCTTTGCAGAGTCTCAGTTGCTCCAGTGAAGATCCAGGACTCCAAGCTGACTGCAGGTTAAAGCATTTATAATGAGACCATATCCAAGCAAAGGGCTGTGTGTTTACCTAGCACTTTGCACAAGAGGAAGCCTGGCTCAGGACTGGCATGTAGAGACGCCCCAGATAGGTGCAAGACTCACTTTTGTTTAGCTAAGGACATGCCATGCTATTGCATCTGGTTGAGAAGGTCTCAAATGTTTATAACCAGTATCAGCTGCAATGATAAATGTTTCCATAACTCTTATTAAACCCTGAACTTATCTAGTTTCTCCTTGCTGTAAGGGGTGAGCACAGGACTAGCTAGACACTCACTCTGGCAAGGCAGAGGTCAGGGTAAAGGTGACACTGGCTGTCAGAGGCATTCTCCAAATGTTTCTGCAATTGGCCATGCTTGGGTCAGGCCTGCACATGCTTGAGACATAGCAGCTGTGGGATTCCTGTTGGACAGTGTGGGACAGCTGTGCTCACACCCAAAATCCTTCTCTTAGCACATCTTCAGTCAAAGCAGATGATGTGTTCACAGGTCTCATCTGTTGGGAGGTGCTTGCATTTGTAAGTGCAGATTTGTCTCTCATTTAAAGATGGAGCAGTGTCTGCACCTACAGAGGAAACTACATTTCAAAGTTATTTGTTATCTTAAAAGACCCTCACAGCATCCCTGAAAATCTGTGCTTATTTATCCCATCACTTATTCAAGTGTCATAAAGCTGATCTTTGTTAGAGACTAAAACTGCCAACTCCCTTGGCATATTCTTTTGCTTGTTGCGTGCACACTCCCACAATATCCAGCTCCAAACAGAAGGAAGCATTCCTCTGCCACTCTAAAATCAAACAAGAAGATGGCTGAGAACAGAGTCCCTTTATGCAGCTCACTTTGTTCAGAGAGCTGCTTCACATTCCTCTGTGTACAGGGTAAGTGGAGAAAGAGCATCCCTACTGTTTACAAGCCTTAGCTGTGCAAGCAGCTCAGTACCAAGAAGCAGAGGGGAGGAAACAGTTCCAGAAGAAGATCTGGAAGAATGAGCAGGTGGGACAGCCAAAGGACAGAGCCCAACCTGAGCATCTCTCACAGAGATGGATGAGCATGTCACTCAGAAGCTCAGGCCAGGGGGGCAAAGGGCCCAGCATCCACAAACAGCATCTCAGCTACACTAACTCAACTTAATCACTCTTCTCATGATGCCATGGCAGATCAGCTCCAACTTGCCCCCAGAGCCACAAGAATGGAGAGGCAGCAGTTTCTTTCCACTCCCTAAGCAGTTCCTCATATATCTTGTATGAGTTGCAATAGTCTTTCGTGTCCACTGGTGCGCTGAGCTCAAAGCTCTCCTGGTGTCCTAATGCCGTTCTAGGTCGGCGCTAAATCAGGTTGCCCCAGAGACTTCAGCAACATTTTTCAAATGTCTTTACATGGCCCAAAAGCCCCCAGTGCTCACGATGTGGCACTGAGCCAGGGACTCCCACACTCAGCTCTGCCTTCTACCAAGTTACTCAAACCTTTTTATTTATGATCAGCCCCTCTAGGGAAAGCACTGCTGCCCATTTAATTCACAGGCTGTTGCAAACACACACTTCCCTTAATACTACATTTAGGAGGTCCTAGAAGTGCAACTCAGACAGAAGATTAGGAAGACAAAGTGGGCCCTGATTTATTGTGTTGGACCAGCACCTTGTACCACACTTGGCTCTTCATTAGCACAACTCACCTCAGGAAAACTCAGGAAAAGGTACTGAAAGTATTACCCTACAAAAGCAACTGCCATTTGACGCATTTGATTTGAGGCTCTCAGTATTAAGCAACAGCTTCACTTTAATGCATCACTTAGTTTATTACAGGATGGCAGCTTAAAAGCCCTCATAATTAACCAGCAAATCAATGTAGGCAGTGACATTCATTGGAGCCCAGTACATTACATTCATCTTCCCAGAGACTAAGCCAATGCAGTGTTTCTTTATCATCTTAAAAAACAAGAAGAAAAAAATCCTCCCCTCCCCTGCACACATGCCAGAGTTTTCCAGGAGTTGCTATTGGTTTGAAAGGCCTCTCCCTGAATGCAATTGGGATCATCCAAGATTCCAAACAAAGTCAATGAGAGATGCAGGTGCTCAATGCTGCTCAGAGGAAAAAAAAGAAAGTCCTGACACATCCAGCTCAGAGCAGCCAAATCCAGAGGCCCATAATTACACATCCCTATTGAAAACACATCTGTAAAAATCACTAAGAGCTACATGGGGAGGAGAAAAACTGGATTTATAAAGTTCCAAATCATGGTTTTAGAGGGCATTTCAATTCAGGATTTTAAAAACTAAACACTGAGATGGAGCCTTTGAGGCAGCTTAAACCCAGGCACAGGCACTGAGAACATTTTACATCAGAAGCCTCATCAGAACCTTTTGGAAAGGCAAAATAAAATATTCAAACCAGAACAGAAAAGGATTTCCTTCCCTCAAGAACGGAATCCCAACTCTGAGTCTGCATTTTGACAGTTTGCAATGAAATGGGGAGAAATTTAATACAATTATCCTCTAAGACTGGAAACAGAGCTGTATAAATACAACCAGAGAAGAACAAGCATTTTAACTGCAATACTATATAAGGTGGGTTTCTTTCCAGCAAAGAAACCGATGCTTATCTTCAGCAGGATTCAATAACAAAAAGTTAAACTGCTACACAATTTAATGCCACGCAAGATAGATGGAAGCTTTAACAGGGGAAAGGATATGTTGCAGGTAAGGTCCTCTCTATAGTCATGCAGTACAAAAAAACCAAAAACCAACAAAAAACAAACAAACAAAAAGCCTGGTATCTTACCTGATTTTCTCTTTGAAGATCCATAGTCCCTGAAAAAAAGACAACAACAAATAGACATGGTTAGAGCTGGAAACGGTGGTGAGAGAATGGGTGCCTCCCAAATTTCCACCCATATGCTCAAAGGCTCATCCTGCGCCCTCCCTCCCTTAAAGCAGAGGTGAGGGCTGCCGGGCATGGGCAGGCGGGGGCCGGGGCAGTCCCGGCCAGCACCGGCCCATCAGCAGCAGCAGCTGGGGCTGCTGCAGCACCGGGGGCTCGGGAGCATGTGATCAGCCAGGCAGAGCGAACCATCCACAACCAGCAAGGCAGGGGAGAAGGGTGTAATTTTTTCCCCTTTAAATTGTGCTATTAAATGCACAGCTACTGAATTAACCCTTAATATTCCCCTCGAGAGGAACAGGAATATGAATGTTTGCTGCAGGGATGGGGCTGCTCCAGCCTGAGGACTGCCGTGGTTGGCAGTCCTGGAGTTTTGGAGGTTAATTAATTTGTTAAAAACCTCCAGACCTCTCCTACTTATCTCTGACAAGCATAAGGGGGGGGGGGACGGGGGAAATAAGAACAAAACAAACCCCAAACTTTGTCCTTTCTTCTTTCTTCCATGATAGGGAATGCACCCTTATTTTCCTATAGTGATTTAAAAAAGAGTGCTGGCACTTCTACTCATGCAGAACAGCTGAAGCCCCAGATAGCTGCTACAGAAGTGGAAGAAATCACAGAAGGGAGCTGCAAGAACTGGTTCAGGAAAAGCAGAACCAAGGACAAAAATACTTGGCTATGGCAGTGCTTCCTCCCAGTGCTCTCCGGTGCCTCTGAGACCCAGCTCTGACATGGTCTGCACAGGCAACAGCCTGGGCAATGACAGCATTGCTGTGCAGGCACAGTGCCCGTGGCACAGTCACACCCTATGCACGGCGGGTTTAATGTCGGAAAAATCAACTGACAGTCTCTCTGTAGAGTCAGGTTTTCTTTGCAGGAATCCCACTAGAGGGGCAGGCAGTAGCCTCTATATTTTGGGGAGCAGACTGTCAGGAATGGGGTTTTGTCCCTTGCACTATGTTCTGTACTTCAGAGGAATCAAAGAAGGATAATCTCAAACTATTTATTTAAAGAGAGATTGGGCAATGACCAGAAGAAAAAACACATCTTGAGGGCAGAGGTATGTCTGCCCATGAATTCTGTTTCTCCCAGCACTTTGTGTACATCCTGTGCCTTACATATATAGGATTTTCTTTGAGTGAGTAATAATACTTGGGAGTTAGTCGCACCCTCTCTTAATTCCCCAGCATCATTTCTAGTTCAATTAAATGGTTGTTTTCTCAAACATGTCTGCAGTTGTATTTGATGTGAAGATGAATAAGTTGCTTCTTCTACAGAAGTGGTATCATATGCAACTATAATTCCTGCTATTCGGTGCCCAAAACAGAGATCCCTCAGAGTGAGTTAGGGAAGACACAATCCCCAAAATGTAGTCCTCTTCCCCAACTCAGCACCCATGACAGCCTGGAGCTCTGTGGAGCTGTCAATACAGCTCTCTTGGCATGTGAAAGTCTGCGGTTGGTCCTGCCTTGAACTGCATCTCTTCTGACAGGGATAAATGGTGAGAAGGTCAAACCCTGCTGAGATTCACATATGTAATTTGTTTCAACTTAGTATCTCTCCATTATGCACATGCTTGATGGTCACCTCAGTCTCTCCCACCTGTTCTGACATTCTTCAGTGAAGTTCCTTGACCTCCTTAGTATTACAGTTCAGAGCTGGGTTCAGCTGGGATTTTGCTCTGCAGCACGTTGGCTCCCCACTTACCTCTGTGTTACACAAAAAGGCTGCAAATGTTAGTACTCATGAAGACCCTGGGAGGATGGTGAAGCTATGCTCAATCTCTAGAGGAGAAACATAACCATCCTTCCAGTCTTTACCAGAAGGGCCTCAACAAACATTTCCAGGGCAGTCTCCTGCCAGCTGGCCATGCTGGGCACACCCTACAAGCATACTAAGAGACGTCCTAGGTAAACAGAGCATGGACAAAAGGATGAAGACAAGCAATGCTAGACAAACATGAAAGAGCTTTCAGCCTGATTAAAGTTGCCAAATAAAACCCAGCTCCTTTTTGCCACTTTGTGTAATTGTGTAAACAATTTACACAATTAGAAGTGGGGTAATGATCGATTGAAATGGTCAAAAAACAACCAAAAATTGATAAAGATGTTGCTGAATGTCTTTGCCCACAGTTGCTATCTGAATCTGGAAATTGCAGTAGATTATTTAATTGTACTCTGTGCAACAGTGGCAAATGCTACACAAAGCTCAGAATTCAAACCTCCATCCCGGATGCTCTCCCACACTTATCAGCCTCACCTCAAGCTGGTCTTAGTGCTTGTGTGAGTGACTGCAGTAAGGTTTTAAATGAGGTTTGTTCTTTTGATTCTAAAGTATGATTCATCCATGCAGTTTAAAGAAGGTAGAGATTAAGAAAACAAAAGTTTGAACTTTTTTTTCTTCTTTCTACATGCAGATAATGGCATGACAAGAGATAGTACTCCATAAAGAATTTTTAATTCTGTTTTTTCTATTCAGTTCCTCACCTGGCTGGCATTTCTTCCACATCAAAAGCATATCATTTAAGGAAGTGTACTTGCCCTTCAATTTCCTCTCAGCAGCCCTGCAGCAGGCTGACATGTTCCACAGCACACCACTATGCCAGCACAGAGCACTGTCCTCAATATGATGCCGTAAATCACATTTCTGGTCAATGGCAAACCTGGTGCCAACAGAGGCAGTAATTGCTCGTGCAAGACAGGAGCTCTGGTCCAACAAAGTCCGTCATTGCTTCTCTCATGGCTTGTGCGTGGTTAAAACAAACCCCTTAGGTTAGTTCGAAGGGGAAAAAAGCCCCTTACTGTCACTGCAAAATATATAGCTGAGCAATTTAGGGTCAGCTACAAGAGAATGAAGCAGCAAGTAGTTCTCAGTGATGTCCCTTTAAGCTCAGGAGAGTAATTACTCCTCTCAGAGGATCCAGAGTGTAGTCAAACTCTTGATGGCAATTGAACCTTCTGGTCTTAGTTCTAGTCTTAAGCACAAGACCATCCTTACAGAAGAAATTAAATGATCATCATAAAATACCTATTTGAATCACCACCACCCTCCAACTCATGAAGCCCAATGAAAATAAAATTAAAAAAAAATAAAAAAAATCAACCTACTGGGTAAGTTTTCATCTTTTCATTTATTCTTTCTGGAAGTTTTAAAGTCAGCTTTTATTGGATTATGATTTTGGAATTCCTGAAGTCCAGGTACCCCATGTCTGCCTGTCTTGTCATTTTTTGTACACTCACATTTAACTTATAAAGTCAGGACAAAGCAGTATCAAATAAAATGGAGCTTTAAATAAAATCTTCACCTCCCTAGTGAAACTCTGAAATCCAAAACTTGTTCCTCCCAGCAAGGAGAGGGAGAAAAAAAAAATCACTGCTGAAATAGAAAGCAAAGCAGGTACAGCAAATAATTTCTCTGGCTGTGTAAAGTGTTCTTCGTATACACACTCTTCTCCTCTTTTCTGCTAATGAGGAAAGCCTGTGCTGCTGCTTTGCAATAGCAGCAGCAAGGAGCCCTGCCTGACTCCATGTTTATTTTTTTTATGTCTTACTATCCTGCATATGAATCATTGCTGTATTTTCCCTCTTCCATGTGATGATATATAATGTGAATACCTCTCAGCCTCACTGTTTTGTGTGAGGCTGCATTTGTGTGAGGCTGCCATATTGGTTTATTTCTACAAAACAATAAAAGAAATTATTTAATGGTTTCTCTTAACTGTAACAATTTCCAAGTAGAAACTCTGATCTTCTCCTGCAATATAGACTGCACCTGGCACACCGCTGGCCCTTAGATCAGACAAGAAATGTGGCCTTGCAGAAGAAAAAGGTTTCCAAGAAAAGATAAAATGAGTGTCACATCTGCAGCTACATAGGGAAGCTCACTTTCTCTTTGGCTCTTTCTCTTTTTATCTTTTCATCTTTATACACACGCATATTTCCATTCTTTTTCCGTTTCTATATGAGAACAGACATTACCACCCTAATTTCACTGCCAGCCAAAACTACATGAATAACAGTGAAACCAGCGGGTGGAACGAAAAATAGCTCTGGCAGGTCCCTTCTTCATTAGCCAGGATCTCTCCATACTGAATGCCTTTCACAAAAATAGTGTGTTTCTAGCCTCTTTTATATTAGAATCTAGCAATTTTGTTTAAAGTCTTCCTGTGGGGCACCACCTTTAGCTGTTGCTGAACCTCATTACTGGCAAGGAAAATATTTCCTGCTGCTAACGATATTAAAATATCACTGGTGCCAAGCACATCACACAAGTTGGACGCATTCTTCTTAAATGACAAAGGAGAGGGAAGCTGGATCTCCTTTCTCATCAGCATTACCCCAGGATAGCATGACTAATTCGAAATCTAGCAATGAATGTGAAAGGAAGACCATGAGCATTATGATAGAGCTGATTGCCTTGTTATCACACTAAACTATCCACAGTCAGTCTGGAAATTTCTGAAACACAAAATTGTCTTATGTTATGGAATTTATATGTCACTTGCAATCTAATTTACATACACAGATTTTATTAACAATGTTATGGAAAAGTTTTATGGCACACCTTTTCTTCAGGGACTGACTGTGCTGCTATATTCAATGAGAGTTAATAAACATTGATATGTGGTTGCATGTGTTTCCATATATCTAAATCAGTAGAGCCTAAAATTTTCCAGGCAGAGCAGAACACTGGAGGTGACTAGGTGCACTGGCAGCAGGCTGTGCCTATCTCTTTTGCTCTACTTCTAATTCAGTTTGATTTATATCTGTCCCACAGGGCTTCTCCTGCATCTTTCACGGGGATCTGGCAAGTCTGCAGAAGTCTCCTGCAGAAACCAGGGAAGCTTGCAGAGCAGTGCATCAACAGAGGGGCTGCAAGGCTGCAACTTGGCTGCTGCACAGCTCCCCTCGGAGGCGATGCATTCATCAAGGTGACCTCATCCTTGCGGTACCCACGATGCAAAGGCTCTTTTAAAAGCTTTTTCCCCTTGCCATGGGACAGCAGACCCAGAAAGCTCACTCTCTGGGATTCTTCCTTCCTCAGGTATGTCACCTTTTAGCCTGGGGTCTCTGCCTGTCAGATAAGCAAAGCTTGCTTTCAACTCAGCAAAGATTTCAGACAACCATGAGTTACAACTATGAGAGAAAACAGTTCCTGCAAAGCATGAGGAGCTGTCAGACCCATGGAGCAGCACAGCTGGGAGAGCTGCACAGCAGGCATTTCACCAGACGAGACAGAAGCTAAAGGGAGAGTAAATCATCTTTCTGTCTCTTTCTCAGTGTTTGCTGTCCAAAGGAGATGAGACAATGACAAACCCTGAGTAATGGAGGTTAATCTGTATTCTCTAGAGTAACTTAATATATAAATTAAAATTGTTCCATATTTGTTGGCTTTTGTTATTTCATGTTTAAATACATTGTAGGTGTTTATGTTCACATATTTCTTAACTCCTGAAAGTCTCTAGTGGTGTGGGCAGGCTGTGGTGGAGATGTATGACATTTCAAACAAACAACTCAGATTGTCGTTTAGTAGCCAATGATTTGCCAGGCAGATTAAAAGCACAGAAATGTTTTTACAAGGAAGTCCACTCTCTCCTTCCCAACACCCTTACGGTTTGTAGTCAGTAATGGAGACAGCTTTTTCACAAACTATTTTTCTTAGCACTGCTATCAGATTCTGTGACACTATTTTTAAAGTAAACCAATACAAAAATACTTTGCTACTACCCTTTACATGTAAAGAAACCTGAGCCTTGAGAATATATTTGCATCTTGAAACCTTCCTAACTGATTTCCACAACAGCTAGACTGACATTTTCTATTTGAGATAAGGCACAAAACCAAGTGCGACCAAGAACTGGCACTAGGTACCTGTGGCTGGAGGAGCACCTGAACAGCCTAATACTATCCAAGCACACAGGGTCTACATGGAGAGTGCAGGGTTGAAATTCACATTCATGGTACTCAAAGTGCAAAAGTTTAACCAAGTGCATGAAGGCATCTCTATTCCCACTGAGCTCTGAGACCCATATGACATGCAATTAAGCAAAATTAACTCTATATGTTATGCATCAGGAGTAGAAACTCAAACACATGGATGCATACAGGTATGTGTTTTCCCCCTCCAGCATTTCATCCTCTGAAATCATGAAATCACAGCTGATCTCTTCCCCAAGCCAAAGAAACAGATAAAGGCGCTTTTTTGGCGGCTTTTTTTTTTTCTTTTTTAGAAAGTATTCTGCTTATTTCATGATATAAATCATTGCATTGTGGAACCCTCTCCAATATGAATCTGTCCTTTCTGTGCAGAGGTCAAGCTTTCCAAGCCCTGGGAGAAAGAACCCCATTGTGGTGGTCCTGAGGCTCCAGAATTCCTTGCCGCAAGCAAAATGGGCTTGTGGGACAAGAAGAAAATCTGGCTTCAAACTCAGGCACTTCTTCCTAGCTGGAAGTGGCCTCTGTTTGCTGCTAAGAAGGGTAAGCCACTGTTGTGAAATCAGCTCCTTAAGACAACAGAGACAACACAAAAGAGAGAATTTTGCCTTCCTGCCATCTTTCTGTTGTTCTCACAGCGTGCCTGTAATCCCGGTGTAGACCAAACAGCACAGCGTTACATACTGTGTACTTTTGGTTAGGCTGCAGTGACTTTCTCTGCATCATATAACAATGGTGGCCCAGTTTGGCTCACTGCAACGTGGCTGGAGGTCCTGATTTAGTGCTGATTTCTGACGGCTCGCTCAAACCCAACAAAGTAAAAGTCAACCAAAGTTTTCCATGTGAAATTCCAAGCACAGTTCTGGAAAACTCATTTGTAGATGCAGGAGAGATCTCCCCTATACCAGTAACTTTAGCTTGCACAGAAAAGCCGAGGCTGGAGGAAGATGGACACTGTCTCCTCTCCAGCAATGCTCCCTACACCTGAATCCATGGATGTGTATCATGAAGCAGAAGAGCAGGATAAGGAAAGGCAGTACCCTTTGTTCTGCACTCAGAGGATCCTGGAGATTAGCTTCAAGCAGCACAGCTTGAGCTCTGCCACCAAGACCAAAGTGCAGGGGATGCTCCAAGACAAGCAACATCCCCATGGGACATCTCAGCTTCACAGTGTTAGCCACCATTTCTTTTTTTTTTTGTGTAGAATGGGCGTTAGAAGGAAAAGACATGGGTCTGAGGCACATTCAACCTCTTCCCTAAATGATTAGGGAATACTACAGATTTCTGACTCAAGATTCCTCTGCACTGAAGTTGATTGTTTGGCTCCACAGAACAACTTTATTATTTGGCTCAGGTTGAAGAAATGCAGAATTAGCCTCTTGCATTTTTCACAATTACATTTTTTTTAATGATGAAATTATCTTCTTAGTGGAAGACAGGACTTTGGAAGTGCACATTCTGCATTTCACCAGGCTGTGAGATATGGGGCAAGGTGATCTGACAGCAAAGCCCAGCCTCTCCGGCACCAGGGAGAGGTGGCTTGGCACAGGCTGGAAGCTGCAGAACACTGAGGCAATGAGCTAACACCATGTGATCCTCTACTGCAAGGCTTCAGTGGCCTTGAAATGGACAACACAAATGCTTATAGCAAGTTTTTCCTGGAAGGAAGTATAAAAACAAGCTCTTGCCTAAGAGTCACATCCTCATCTGTTTCTGTTTTACCCTGTTTATTCTTACAGATGGCAAATTTCTCCACAGGACAGAAAAATGTATTTACCTTAGCAAGAACTCTGGGTGGAGGTGTTCTTCACCTCCTCTAAACTGACCCTGCTTGTCCCTTGCGGGGAGGCCAAATTTATCTCTGTCTTACAATGGCCAGGCATGTGTCACTTTGTTATAGCCTTTATAGCATAAATGCTGAGTGATAAAAACAAGTTAATAAAAATTAATCATTCTCGCATGCAGGTTTTCCAGTTGTGCTCTTCACTCTGGGACTTTGTTACAAACATCTACACGCAGATACAACATGTTTAAAAGATGCATCTAATCATGGTTACAAATTAAGTACTGAACATCAGAATCGTAAATTCAAATGTGCCTTATAAACTAGTCAGGCTTATCAGCTTGCATATAAATCATACAGATGTGATTAAGAGCACCAGAATGCAGCATAGGCTTTGAATCTTCACTTCAATTTTTTTGAGCCCTTCCTGATTTGAAGGTAGGTGCCTCAAATGCTAGTTTCTGTAGGAGATGTGGGTCGAGCCTCTGATTAGCAACCACATGGTCCTTTGGGGGTTCTAAATTAGAGCCTGAATGGTGAAGGTAAGCAAAGGCAGAGTCCCTTTGCTGTTCCTCTCCAGCAACACCTTCCTTCTGCTGTTTCAGTGCCTGGCCACTGTCTCCTCCATCTCACAGTGGCACTGTCCCTATGGACAGGAGATACTGTCCCTCCAAAAGGAGAAATCACCCATGGCCTGCCAAGCTGTGCCTGCTCACAGGAGGCAGGATACCACCACCTCTCCCAGAGCGTGCATGGAGACCAACAGTGTCATCCCCAAAACTCTCACCCCAGACAGTCCTTGGAAATGGAGAGAGGGAAGCAAGAGGAGAAAACTCACAAGTTACAGATTTCCAGGCCTCAACCCCAGATCCAGACATAGCTTGTCCAAAAAGGCTTTTGCCATAGAATTACTACACCAGGAAGAATAGCTGGGAGCGCAGCAGTTTAAATCAAAGTAAGAGAAGAGTTCTGCATGTAACACAGCTGAATCATAGTACTCACTGGTGTTAGACATTGTGATCACCAAAACTAGGCATGAGTTCAAAAAGCAATGAGATAAATTCATGAAGTGAGGATAAATGGTGGCTATTGTACTCCATGCTCTGGATGTTTTGACCCAAAAAGTCCCATTATGGCTGAATGCCAGAAACAGAGAGGATACACAGGGGAAGCTCACTCTGTATTTGCTTTGTTTCTTGTATTGGCTGTAAGCCACTGTTGGAGACAGGAGGCCAGATGGGGCCCTGGTCTCACCTAATTGTGGCCTTATAATATATTCTCCTGTAAAAGATCAGACTGGATTAGGATAAATTACGTCCAAATCACACTGCATTACTCAGCACATTAAATTGTCCTTAATCACATATTATGATGGTCTAGATTCCTGCTTAAATTTACCTCCTGTGTGTATTTCTGTGCTTATTCTTTTGAAATCACTGCTGAATTTCAACTATACATTGCCAGGCTCTAATGAAAAGCCAATAAGGCTCTTTGATCCAGCTTTAATAGGACTCATCATGGGGACATACTCTGGTGTGGCAAATGGTTTCCTCATCCTGTCTCCTTCAGAAATGTTTTGTGAGCCTTTAAAAGCAATTTAGTGCTGATTTATGCTAGCTTAGTGATTTCTGTTGCACATGTGAGTTACAAGAAAAGGGCTCTCATCTCTATTTGCTACACTGTTCAGGAAATCAGTTATAAATGCTGCAGCGCCTTCAGTGTCTCTGGCTTCAATGCAGTGGAATCTACCAATTTGATTGAATACTTCATCATTCCCAATTCTCCCATATGCTGCATCCAGTACTTAAAGAGGCAACATATAGGATATTTTTTTTGGCAAAGGGTACTAAGATTCCCCTCTCTAAGCTGTTTACCCAAGCTATTTCCAGAAGATAATCAAGGAAACAAGGAGGCAATTCTTTAATAGAGAGCATATGAAACATGTTGATGACTATCTAATAAAATCGAGCATGCATTCAATAGGAGTGAGTCACCTCATCACACATTTAGAGGTGAGGAATATAGAAAGGGTGACTGAGCAAGATCATGCAGTAAGCCAGGGGTGCAAATGAACTAGCAACCAAAATGTTTTGATGACCTGACCTGACCTGCTAGTGGCATTTTACAAGCCCTGGGCATAGGTTAGAGCAGGCCTCTTCACACCAGGGGACAGATGCCAGAAGGACCAGAGCCAATGCAAAGTGCAGCTAGTGGTGGTAGGTACTATAGCCACTGCTGCTTTGCTTATGGTGTTGCTGAGAAACACTCCCATTTCTTCTCACTCCTCATCTTGGGGCAGAGGAACCTGAGAAAGAAGCAGTGACCCAAATGACAATGGTCTGAGCCATCTTCTTCCTGCTCTCCCCTCCTACGCTTGCGAGAAAGCCCTTGGAAAGTGCAATTCCCCTTGACCCATATGCCCTCATCAACCATGTCCCACCTGTGAGCATGATTCCTCATGATAAATCTGCAGGGGCTGGTGACACCAAGCCCTAGGAAGACCACAGGACCAGGATCCTTGAGAGGGTCCACCATGAAGGTAAAGCAGAAGAACACTCTGTCTACCCTTTTCTTTCCAACTACCCAAGACATGAGGGTACCCACTCACAACCTCCTCTTAACACTCTCCTTTGCCATATACCAGCCTCAAGACCACCCCATGGTGAGCGCTGGGTTTTAGCATTGCTCCCTGGGATTCCCTGCAGCCCCTCCCAGTGTACAGTGCAAGTGCTGGCAGCAGCCCACAAGCTGGAGGCTTGCAGAGGGAAATCCCAGGCTGTCACTGGCATTTTTGACATTTTAAAGGCTCTTACTTGGCAAAGTAAGAAATGATTTACAGGCATTTCCAGACATAGCCCCAGCCCTGCTAGACTTCCAAGCTCCCAGTACAAAGGAGAACTTGCCAGATGCTTGGTATTGTACAATTTTGCTTGCTTTTTTTTTTTTCTGGTGGTGTTCTTCTGGTGTCTAACAGTACTACGTACTCAACTGGCTTTTTAGCAATGTGATGCTTGGACTTCTCTGTCTTGCTGCCCCTGGTATGTCTCCAAGGGCAGTAGGACCTGAAAGATTAAGACTGCAGTGTGCACAGACAGCAGATGGCTATTGTGTCTGTACTTACTTTGCACTGCTAAATACCCTTTTGCCCTACCTGGTTTTACATCTCTGTTTAGTGGGAGATCTCTCCCTCGACTTTTTAAAATCATCTGTTGCACATATGGCCCTAAGAATGGTAAATATTTTTTTAAGAGAGGCAAAAACTTACAATGCATGGGGAAGACAAGATCAAGCCCACAGTATGAACTTCAACTTCGTCATCTGGTGACTGTAGTCTTTCCTTTCTTCATTATATTTCCTCCAGTTAGAACAGTGAGATTAAAAGAGGGCTGCTTCCCAAATCTGCCTCAGCAGTTTGTCCTCAGTTAACTGTCTTGCAACACCAAATGTCTTTCCAGCATACTAAATAGTAGTGTAGTTCTCTATAAGACACCAATTTTATATTACTTGGAATTGTTTTCTGCCTGTTTCTACAAAGCAGCACATGGAAAGATCTTTCAAGTCATTGGATTTACTAGTCAAGAAACATAAATCACAGCCTGTAAGATCTACTGCAAGTTTATGAACTCTAGAAAATTTTTCTAATCACTGTCCTTTGAATTGAGCTTTCTTAGATACTGTAAAACTCCAAAACATAGCTAGTAAATGCATCTAGTAAATTTTGCTGGATTGGCAACTACTAAAAGCAGACATGTCTTTCCTGATTACTTACCAGCATCAGGCAGTCTTAAAACATCCTCTGAGATTCTAAGACTAAAACACAAAAGAATAAAGAAGTCTTGCACATGTCTTGCCCAGTATAACTGTTGGGATTCATGAAATGATTCCCAATTATCACTGACAGGCACCAAGAAAGGCAGAAAAAGTAGAGACAACTTCCCAAAGATAAAACTTCTCAAACACTAGGATTACTTTTCAAGGTAATGACCAAACTCCTTTCAAATATCCAGTTCTGATAGCAGGTCCCACTCTTTAATTCCCTCCAAAAGGTTAAAAAGCTAAATTTCATGGCACTTGCAAAGAAGCATCACAAAATTTCCTGAGTATTCCACCCTTGGAAGTATCAGACCCACTGAAAAAGGATTCAGTGAGCACACCATGAGTGAATGGAGATGCTCTTTTTTGTAGTAGAGTATGAAATAATAAATAAAAAAATGCCCTATACTTCAAGATGGTGTAGGAGGTTGTTTCAGTGTCAACACTGATCATTTTAGGAAGAAAACAAAGAAAACAGCACAGCTATTTCAGCCTGGACAAGTAAAAGATTCCTGAGACTAAAGATAGGCAGATATACCCTAAATTTTATAGATACATACTCAAAATTTACAAAACTTCTAGTAAATTTTGCTTGGTTGGTATTTGATCACACATTTAGAGATTACATTACTGAACTTAAAATTCACTTTGCAGAGATAGAAGATGTTTTTGCTATTACATGTATGGATCCATTCTAATACTTCCTTTTGAGCCTTACTCAGTTAAAAGAGCAAATAAAAAAAAACATGCTAACCTCAAATATACGCTGTATACTTGCCTCCAAACACCTCAAATCATGCCAAATGACGTTCTAAGGTGACTAGCATTAATTAAATAACTCTGCAAAATAGAAGAAAATTTTTTTATGCATTTAAAGCATATGCAATCACATACACTGTGCAACAATGCAATGTCTGAATAGAGTAAAAATTTTGCAGTCCAGTTCAGTTACAAATTTGGATGTTTTTCAGGCCTACTCATGCAGAAAACAATCAATTTCTCATTGTTCTTTTTATGTAACTCCTGTCCAATTTTCCATCCAGACATTAACTTTTAATTCACCTGACACATCTCCAAAGGGTGTGTGTGGTACTTCTAACAGCTTTTTCCATGTTCTGTGTTCATTAAAGTGAAGAGGCATAATGAATGAATTTAATTATTTCCATCTATTCAGCTGGTTATAGAAGCAAACCTTTTAATTCAGCTAAAAGAGAAATTACTTGTTCCTTCAAAACAAATGCTAGTTTGGGGGCATTTCTGGCCTGCAACACGAAGGACCTCTATTTTTCAGAACTAAATAGCCATTGGCAGCTTATTACTGCTTTAACTGTTCCCTTTATCTGATATATAGATACCACATGTGGACAAAGGGAAAATGCCATCGACTGTCAGGAATTACACCCCCTCCTTTTAGCCTGTTGATCTCACTTGCTCAGTAGTTCACAAGCTTGGAATATCAACGAGGTTCTGCAAATGTCATGCCCTGCAATCAGCTTTTGTGTACTATTTTCTCCCTTTGTTACCTGAAATGCCAGAAGCTGAACAACGAGAAACCACACTCCCAGCAGGAACATTGCCTTCCCTATCAGGGAATGCCATGCTGTGCCTGGCAGTGGGCTCCTCCCATGGAGCAGCATCTATCACAGGATGGTACAAGCATCTCTAAGGTCCTGGGGAAGTTTCTGTATTCTTAAATCTACACTGCAGTGTCCAACTGCATTGTTCTTATCTTCTAGTAGTGAGTCTGAATTCACAAATATTTTGAATAATCTCTCATTGCTGTAAAACACGGCAAGATTCAAAACTAAGATCTAGGCACACCAGCCATGAGATGCAGCTGTAGGGATTATGAGTCAGAGCATGAAGCGGTGTCCTGCTGCCAATAACCTACTTATTGACCAGCAGTCATTCATACTTATTATTCACCAATCATCCTCTGGGACTGAAGCTAATTCCTGGAACCTTCTGCTTTGCCTCTGCTTCCTCTCCTGCACCAGCTACCCACCCATCCTCACCCAGCTGCCTCTGGCCTCGACCTGTTATCTCCTTGGCAGCTGATTGTCCCCCCCTCCCCTCCCTGCAACACACACCTCATCATAAGGCAAAATGACTCTGATCATTATAAAAATATCTGGGCCCTGCATAAAACTCAGCTCTGACCCACCCAGCAATAGCGTGTGCAGCACCAAAAAACCTCAGCTTTCTGCCTTACTCAGCCAGAATCAAAATCCTTCAAGCTCTGCTGTGCATCCCATCCATTAGCAGTGCCTGGAGAGCTCTGCAGAGACCTACCTCATGATTAGATAAAAGCTTTTCCTTCTAAATCACTGTCAGAAAAAACACAAGGGTCTGAAAGATGAACTCCATGAGTATTATAGGCCAGGCATTTCCTTTGTGCTAGTTATTTATGTGTTTTCATTTTAGCCTGAAGAATGCAAGATTTTGTAGTAGGCAGTAAGTTGCTTAATTTACTGCAGTAACGCTACCAAGACTCTTTCTCAGTAAAGACACAAAAGGGAAAAGTGCTCTCCTTTTGCCAAAGAAGAAACATTATTTAAACAATGTTGTGAAAATCTTAAGAGCCCTATGTGTACCCAAGCAAATCTGGAAGGATGATGAGAAGAAAGGTCAGAAATTTTTGGCCATCTCTCTGCCTCCACTCCCCCATAGCCTGCAGGTCATATGATGCCTAACAGGCCCCAGAACTGCTCAAATCAGCAGAGAAACAGTCTAAAATGCAAACATTACACCCTGCCTCTAATCCCTCCTTCCCCTGCCTTGAGGGTCTTCAAAGGGCAGGTGAGGAAGCCATGGGAGTACCTGACCTTCCACAGCACAGGCATGAGCAGGAGGATATACACAGAGATGAGACACACCACGGGCATTCCCTGGGACTGTGGCTCACCACCAGCTCCAAAGACAGTCCATCTCCCAAAGAGAACTTGAAAATAACTGCAAGGATGACAAGAGGGCTCCAAATGTATCTCCAGGTAAGGTTTTGTTCAATGCTTAAAATCAGGAACATCTCATAAGGAAAACTGCATTTAAGGTTGGGAACAGACCCTGCTTGAAAGACTTCAGAGCATCCAGTTGCTAACGCAACCGTGGCCATGTTATCTTCACAGCTGAGCATTCAGGAGCTAGGTGGATCTCTCTCCTCAGAAGCAGGGACAAGACACCACAGCATTTCACATGAAAAAAGCTAAGCAAAGAGCTCTTGGCCCAAAGTCTCAAAGGAAGAATGGAGGTGGGGGTTTAATTTATCAATCTCTCAAAGACTAAGGGTCAGGTAGGCTGACCTTCATCTTATGTCATAGTGTGAGTTAAAAATACACTGTTCCTCTTAAAAATGTGTCATAGCTCTTGGAAGCAAGAAAATCAGGTTGTGGGTGGGAGTAAGTGCATGGTATATTTGCACAGAATATATATATATATTCACACGCACAGTTTTTGAGCAAAAGTCGTTTTAATTACACTTTGCAAAAAGCAGACTTTTTAGCACTTCAGGAGTCAAATACACTGTTATTATCAGAGGCTGTAAGTAGAACTGTTTTAAAAGGAAGGGGTCACTTTCTATTCTCTTAGGAAACACCTTTTTTTTGCAGCTCTGCTTTCTTTAAAAATAATTATTTCATGCTCAGTCAGAGCTCTTCACTAGTAATGTCACGCCCAATTTGGAAGATATGAGCACTGAATGATTTGGCACAGGGATATACTCAAAGGAAAAAAAATGCTCACAATTTATAATATGCTTTGATAGCAGTGATTTAAAAATGCTAGTGTTTCATTCCAGCAAATGTTACAATAACAAGCACAAGACTAATGACCTGATGCCTTGTCAGAGATGTTCACAGGTCAGATAAAACCACCCCATTATACCTGCAGGATCCAGCATTTCAAAGACAGCCCCATTTGAGCTTCTCCTGGGCTTTCATCCCTGCAAGCAATACATCAGCACTATCCTCCCAAAAGCTGGCCTCACGCTGAGGGTTTTTCTGCCGACACACTTTCAAATCTCTGAAATATGTTCAGGCTGTCCCACGTCCCAGCCACGGCCATCTGAACCACCCTAGCCATTTCCTGCATATTAGGAAGCAGTGAGAGGAGAGAAGAAAAAGTTCAGCCCACATCAGGCTTTGCCAAACAGCTGGCAAAGAATAACCTCAGAAAAACTGATACTTAAGCAACTGTGGAGGAGATTTGTCAATTTAAGAGGGACAGAGTGAGATCATCCATTGCCTTCTGTTGTCTTTTGGTTAAAATCAGGCAACAGACAGCTGGATGGCTCCCGATCCCGCACTTAAACACCGTCACAGAAATATTTGCATTTCATCATCGTGTTGTATTTATCTCTTCTTCTCACAGGCCTTCCCTCAACTTGCTCCAGGGTTTCCAAGCCTGTATCACATCCCTTCACACCTGCTGTGGTCTGTTCATATTTAGCATTGAGAGGAGCATGTGAGAAGTGACAAATACTTTTCTCATATTTCTTTATTTAATACAGGTTGCAAATTTTTCAGAGTTCCCTGTATTAGCTACACGTTCGGTGAAATAAGCCAGATTGTCCATAGGTAGGATGCTCTAAGGATGCAGGAGCTCAGAGGTGTGTGTGGTAGCAAACTGTAGTGACTCATTGCAGCACAGACTTGGCTTAGCAATGATGCGATGATGCTCAAGGGTCAGGACACACAGGCAGGATTTCAGCAGCACCTGCACTTTTCAGTCACTTCATTTGCTAAGGAAAAGGGTTAATTTCTTGGAGAATCCTGTGGCACTCAGTCCCTCACACTGCCAGCCTCTGCTACCTTTGAAAAGGCAGCACAAGAACCATGTAGGCAGCCCTGTGTGATGCCAAGGGAATTGCTACCGTTGCTTAAAATAACCTGACACAGAAATGAGGCTTTGCTGCGACTCTTCCATCTGTCTGCGGACAGGCATGGTTGAAATTCCTCCTCCTCCTTGGATGCTATAGAGCAGCACTTGCTACAGCCCTTGGGGTGAATTGCAACCGTATCTTGGACTTAGGAAAATTGAGTTTACCCTTTATACCTGATACTTCTCCCTCCAAAAGACAGAAAGACTGGGTGCATTCACATGTAAATATTACACTGTGATATGTTGGGTACCAGCCCACATTTAGGTTGGAAGAGGCCTTTAAGATCATCAAGTCCAACTGTTAACCCAGCACTGCCAAGACACCAGTAAACCATATCCATAAGCACCACATCTACATGCCGTTTAAATACCTCCAGGAATGGGGACTCTACCACTTCCCTGGACAGACTGTTCCAGTGCTTCATAACCTTCTTGGTCAAGACAATTGTTCCTAATATCCAATCTAAACCTTCCCTCGCCTTTTCCTCTTGTCCTGTCACTTGTTATTTGTGAGAGAGAACCCTACCTCCCTACAACCTCCTTTCAGGTAGTTGTAGAGAGCAATAAGGTCTCCCCTGAACCTCTTCTTCTCCAGGCTAAACAATTGCAGCTCTCTCAGTCACTCCTCATAGGAGTTGTTCTCCAGACCTATCACCAGCTTCGTTGTTCTTCTCTGGACTTGCTCCAGCACCTCAATGTCCTTCTTGCAGTGAGAAGCCCAAAACTGGACACACTACTCAAGGCGCAGCCTTATCAGTGCTGAGTACATGGGAACAATCACTTCCCTGGTCCTGCTGACACCATATAGCTGATACAAACTTAATAAAGAATTTTACAGATCAGCTTCCAATTCAGATGGTTTTTCTGATCTGCTCCAGCTATGGAGTGACTTAACAGAATTTGTCTTACAATATATAATAGAGAGAAGACTACATACAGACTAATGAGATTAAATGGAGATATTAGATGAAGTTTAGTTCACAGAGTTTACTGAGAAACTTTCATTGCAGCATGTTTTACATCCTTCCCTATTGAGACCCACATCTGCACTCTCTTTATGGACCAACTTTGCAGTCCTCTCAAGTCTTTCAAGAGGTGAATGCCTAGAGACACAGAGACATCTTTCCTTCTTTCTGCAAGATGCTGAAGAGCAGCTGATGCCTTGACAAAGGAAGGCTACTTTACACCCAACCTTCAACAAAGGCAGCCTCCTCCTCCTCCATATCACTCAGAACATTTGCATTAAGATTTATCTCTTCATTTCATTATGGTCCGTCTGTTTCTCCTGGCTCATTTCCTGTTTTCTGGTCAATACTTCAGCACAATTTGAATAATTTGCAAAACAAAGAACAGAGAGTCAGGGGAAAGCTGTGCAACCCTCAATGTAGTACTATAATCATATATTCATACAAGTGGCCCTAGAAACAAAGCACAAGAGGAAAGGCATACAGAAAATGGGGAGGTGAGGCACAAGGTGGGCTTCAAGGTCCTTGAGGAGCAGGGGCTGAGCACAGCTCATGACCTGCCTGCTGTCTGGTGAGGTTGGGACATGATTGCTATTTCTGCCCAAGCACTACAGTTGTGTCTGCCACCACATTTTCAGCTGTTTGACAACTGGTGACAAAGATGTATCACCCCTCCTGGCAGTAGATTAGATTTTCCCTGCTGTGATACATGGGCTTTTTAACTATGCATGCCCGACTCCTGCTATGATTGGCTTGCTTGGAACGATAGGTGGTAAATGTGCTTTATCCCAGTTCCCAGCCACAGACCTTGAGTCCCTGTCGTGCATCAAGGGCACACGCTGACCTTTGCTCTCTGCCCACTGAGTCCCAATGGGATTCATCTGGTGCTGGTTTCAGATTCCTTTCTTTGCCACACTGCTCCACACCACCTTGTCTCTAGTTAATGTGTTAATTGTTAATCACTTCGGATCAGCAGACACACAGCAGAGTGAGGGTTGGTGTTGACTCTAGTGAGCCCTCTTAGCCTGGCTATCCTTGTTTTTCAGATCAGATATCCCTTTTCAGGCATATTATGGCTGACAATGAAGTCCTGGCAGCACCCAGCCATCACAGGACAGCGGCTCAGACACATCATCATCTCCTGCATCCTTTTCCCCCTCCAACTGGAGTCAGTCGCAACATGGACAGGCCCAAGCTAGCCCCATGGGGACACCAAGCTTGGGTTGAAGCCTAGACGCCAAGGCTCTGCTTTATCTCTGCCTCAGAACAGAGCACAGCAAAAAACAACTCTTGGGACACTGCAGTGACCCATTAAAATTAATGGGGTTAAATCGTTCTAGTGTAAGTCACCAACTTCAAAAGATTTACACAAGGGATGAATCTGAAGCCATTATTTTTCTTCTTTGTGTCTTTCAGAAAGATGATCTACTTTCCAGACTGCTATGCTTAGCCAGTATTTCTAGCTAAATTAACAATTCTCTCGTTGGACTCTTGCTCCATGCTCTTGTCTACTGTCTAAGCAATCCCAAGAACTGTTCACCTGCCCTGGTTTTCCCTGTGTAAAACAGCCCTTAAATACTTCCAATTGGCTTGATTAATTTCCCCTTTCAGGGATAAATAAAAACAGACAGAAAAATCAACCCCTAAAACAAAGTTTCATTAGAGAAACCAGGAGGGTAGTGTACCCACAAGGCACATTTCCTCTCTACCGTTGCTTGGAATAGCAGGTAAAGGAGCAGGTACAAATGCAACACTTGTACCTGCCTTAAAACTGTAATGTACAAAACCTGCCTGATGTATGTCACATACACTTTTCCATAACTAGAAGCACTTGTTTTAGCTAAAGAAGTGCAGGAGACCAAAGAGACAGGCAGAGAAAACTCACATGTAAAAGATACAAGCTCCCAGCTACTCCGTCATCTGGAAGCCAGTCTTGCTTCTGAGGAGGCACATTCAACAATACCATTACAGATGGCCTTCAACTCTTTCAGCAAAGAGCTCAGTAACCTTAAAAAGCATAAATCAAACCTGTTAAAACTGGCAGATGATTTGATAGGAAGAAACTGCCTTTTGGGGACTGCTCTTTGTCTGCCAAATTCCCCCAGACACAGAACCACATATGGATTTCTAACCTATCTAGGTTTCATTGGTAATTATAGCAGTGATTGTGGTATGAACCATGCTAGACATATTATTTTAGGAGAGCTGATGCATTAGAGGTAGACAATGAAAAGCTCAGAGCGTGTTTGGGCTGTGACTTAACCCACCTCCATAGTTCCCAGGTATTCAGCTCTGCGGGTTTTGGCAAAGGAAAAACAGACTTGAAATTCAGCTCCTGAACTAGTTTCAAACTTTTCTGAAAGTCCGGAGGTGTTTGGATCTGGGATTTTGACTAGTAGCTCCCAAAAGAGGCTGCTAATTTCTCGAGTTGAGGCAGCAAAGGATGGAAGGAACTAGTGTTATTTCACTTTACTCTAAATGCACTGCAGCCATCTGTGCAGCCACGAAACCTCAGGGCCTTGAAGGAACTACAAAATAGTCTGATTGTAAAGTCAGTCACTGAGAAGCAGTCACTGACACAGCCTGCTGGTACTCCTCAAACCAGTGGAAGAAATGCTGCCTGACAGCTGCTTTCTATCCCCCAAGCTTTGGCCCCATCATGTCCCTGCCAGCGTCTTTTGCAGCCCTGGTTAGACACACACGAACGATGTATCAAGATGAGAAATGAACGAAAAACAAAAATACAGAGCCATCAGGAGCTCTACAAAGCTGCTTGTAAATCTACTAAAAGTGGCATATTTCCATAATAAACAATCCGTTATCACACTGCTCTGTTCCCACTGAGCTGCGTGCCCCGGGGAGGGGAGCGGGGCTGCTGTCCCGGGCGCGGCGGTGCGGAGGAGCCGCGCTCCACCTGCCGGCTGTGCCCAGCGTCCGCCGGGATGCTCCTCGCCGCCAAGCAGGCCAGGCACCATTAATTCCTGCACGCATTGTGGCAACATCTGTACAGGCACCCTCCGTGAAGCGAGAGCCGCTCTGCCAGGATTTACACAGATAAAGAATAAAAGCGACAGGCTGGCACAGGGCTGTGAAGGAACACTCTCCAACTGTGACCAAGAAGCCGCTGCTGTCATCTCTGTGAGACACCATTCATCACTATGCACAAAGCATATACAAGGCACGTTGGGTTCAGCGAATGGGAAGCGCTCTGGGAACCAAAAAATTTGCACAGGTGACCTCTACCAGGAGTTGGTTTGAGAGCTAAAACACAGAGTAAGCCACGAACAGGGAGACCCTTAAAGCAAACATGTAGCAAAAAGAGAATCTGAATTTGGGACTTCTCAACTCTTTCCTCCCATTTATCCCATGAATCCTGTCACAGCCATGTCCAGCAAGGCTCCCACTACACAGAGACTCTGCCCATCCAACAGCAATGGTAGGCACAGTGCACCTCAAACCTCCATCAAACAGCCTGTTTCCCACTAATTGCATCTAGAAGGGTATTGAGCTTTAAAGGCCTTATTCCTAACTTATTTTTCTTACGTGACTTTTGATATAATGGGGACAAAACAGCTCACATCATAGTTTTTGAGGTATCAGACAATTTAATTTCTTGCTTCTCTGCTAATCTCTGAGCAGATATAACCCTTTTGATGTCCTGCTCATGTTTTAAAAGGATGTGGCAGTCATGACAGTTTAGAAATGTGCATACAATTATGAATGCTAATACAATTAGCAGTGAAAGACTCGTACTTGGATCACAAACCTGGCTGTCTTCCAACTCAAATCCTCCTCAGAGGCATCCAAGGAACTGGGTCAGATAGCAGTACAAAAACTCCAGATAGAGAAAACTAATGCTTATGTGGAAGAAAAGACAAACAAAATTCTTCAAAAAACCCTGACTAGGCACTGCCAGAAAGATTGAAGACAGGAGCTGCTCCCTAGCTATTAGATGTCAGGGTCAAATTTCGTGTAGGGTAACTTGAGGTGGAGTTACCCTGAGGATGCAATGGATTTGGATCAGCATTGAGCTACAAGTGAATTTTACCCCTGTGCTAAGTGTTAAGTTCAGGATTAGTGCCTGTACCCCCTGCAAGGCGCGTGGATGCACACACTCAGAGAAAATGATGAAAAATGCATTATCAACTTCATTGCAAAGCTCCCACTGAGGATCAAAGCTACCACCCCCAGCAACATTCACTGGCCCCAGTCAGCTTCACATGCTGTGTTTTTGAATTTTCTAACATGGGAGAATACATCAAAAGCCTTGAAAGGGAAAAAGCACATCTTCAAGAAACACCACCTTAAGCAGACAAGGCAGTATTGCGAAGGCAGAGGGGAGTGCCAGCACTCTGCAAATACCATGGGGACAAAACCAGCCAGTTTCCCAGAAAAGAAAGAAAATCTCACTTGACCAGATCCAGAAACAAATAGGCCAGGCACTAGAGGATCTCCTGCAACAGCTGAGAATGCTCGACACTTGTGAGGACAAATCAGTTAGTAGAAATTTAATGGATTCAAGTTAGTGGACTGAGCCTGGAGTCTCTTCTCAGAAGCTTTGAGGAAATTTCTCTTCCCAGGCCTAGGGGACCACAGGCTCAAACCAAAGCCTGGTCAGCCCATAGCCAGTCTAGGTCAGCATTTCCACTGCTGATGGCTTTTCCCATCTTTTCCTCTCTTCCTAGGACACTGACCCACCTGTGCAAAGTAAGGAAGCACTTTGCCCAGGTGTAGCCTCAGCTCCTGCCTTGCGAGGAGACATCATATGGCCAAGGTAGCCACTGCCCACAAGGGCTCAGCTGGGAACTGCTCTAACGGCTGCTGAATGGTGGGAGGCTGTGAGAAGGACCCGCTCCTCCAGCAACAGCTGGATATGGCTCCAAAACCTAGAACACCATAGCTCAGATTTTCTGGCTTGTAATTGCAAATCTGTTTTCCTCTTAAGACTATTTTACCAACAGCTCATAACTCTGTGGCTTGCAAATTGCCCAGCTCTGGGTCAGATGGTTGATTGCAATTGTAAAACATTAGAAGTTGCTTGATTAAATCAGGTTAGTGAGGTCCCAGGCCCCTCTCCCTTTCCCCCTGGAGCAGTCATTCTTTCCTTAACCTGATTGCTTAAATCTTTATTCTGCACAACTCCTGCCCTTGAACTGAGTCTTCCATTTCACCCACAAATGAAGAGCAATTTTCCTTCAGAGCAGCATTTAGAGGACTTTGATGGGAAATTTGTCCTTGTTCCATCATTTTTCAAAGTTTTTTTTCCAATCTGCTTTCTGCTTCAGGTTCAAAGGAGAAACACAGATAGCTGTTCATCTTAACTGCTAGGCAGGAGCAGGGCCTGGCAGGGAATAACTTAGCCTGGCTAAGAGGTGATCAGCTGCTGACTGACAGATTCCTGTAAGGACTGGCTGTGGTTGGTTTGCAGGTTAACATGTGCTGGAGAGGGAGGGAGGGATGGATGGATGGATGGATGGATGGATGGATGGATGGATGGATGGATGGATGGATGGATGGATGGATGGATGGATGGATGGATGGATGGAAGGAAAACATACAGGACAAGCAGGAGCAGTCCCTGACACCTAGAGAGGAGCTGTGCCTGGGAAGCTGTGGAGGGAAAGATATTCTCTGAGCCTTGTTAAGGAGAAATGGTGTGATGAGGCAGCAGTCCAAGGAAGCCTCAGCAGATGTTGGGTGGGGTTTAATCCTTCCTGGGTCAAGCAAGCAAGCCAAAACCTGGATTAATATACAGTGTGTCAGGCTGCACATGCAATGCACTGGTAATACTATTTGGATGACAGTAAGCACCAGGATTAGGTGCTGACAACTCCCCTAACAGGATCACGCACAAAATCTGGCCGTAAGAAGAGCTGTCACTGACTTTCACAGCCAAAACCACAAGCAAGCCAGTGACACTTTCCACACTGAAACCCTGCCAAGTGCCCCGGCACAGCCAAAGCTAAGGATGAGAAAGCTTTCCCGTTCCAAGTTGGCACTTTAGCTTAGTGGAGTAGGAGAGCCTGGTGATCTGCACAGCTTTCCAGGCCTGCAGAGACAGGAGTCTCCAAGTATTAAGGAGACAATTAGATAATCTTCGATCTCTTCCATATGCTTACAAATGTCTGATCCAGGTGTGGTTCTGGAGTCATTAGTATTAATGCCCAAAACAGCTAGTCTGCTTCTTTCACATTCCCTCCTTAAGTCTTATATGCAGCATTATTAAATACTAAAAAATGACTATCATATGACCAATGGAAAAAGATAGGGCTGTAACACCTAATAAGAAGCCAGGTGGAAAAGCTATTTCATATCTGTTCATAGCAATATGTCATTTTTCCCGCTGTTGTCTAGAGGAATTCCTGCTCTCTGAGACACAAGAGCCAAGAGAAAGTCAGCTTCACCAGGTGAGCATGGCAAGGGTGTGAGGCAGGGCACATCTCCTGAGAGAGCAGAACATATACACCACTGTGCCCAACATCCGTGCAAACCAAAGGCATGTTTTTTCCAGCTCAGCTCATGGTTTTTGCTGCACAATAAATGCATGTAAAGCATCATCTCCCCACAGTGTGGCAGTAGCTGCCTGCAGAACTTGTAACTCAGGGCCTTCCCATGCCCAGCCCTTGTTATCAAGTGGAGCTATTTGTACTGGATGCTACAAGCTGTGCAACAAACATGGCTTTGTAAAAAGGTTGAAGAGTTCTGCAAAACACCCCAAATGCAAACCTTAAAAAATTTAAGTCATCATCAGATATAGGGATGGCGAACTATGGCTGTGGTAGAGGAAGTGTGCACATCCATATGAATATAAAAATGCACACAAGAACAAGATATTACTCCCTGTATCAAGTAGTTTGTGATGCATAATGGACTTTTGGTTAAGTTTTATGTGGGAAAAAAATAATCCAGAAATCCATGCTCTCTGGGGGAATGTTGAACACAAAGCATTTTGTAGACAGAAAATGGATATGTCTGGTAATGTCCCTGGCTACCCTCCAGCACGATGGAGTATGCTGAGGAAGTCCCTCTCTTGGCTTTCTGGGAAGGGTAGAATACTGGGCAGGTGAAACTCTGCCTGCCCCACTAGGAGCTGTTTGCTGAACCAACTATTGCTGGTGAGTGATGTCAGAATGAATTGGTTCTTTCCAGGGGAAGCATTTTGTAAAAGAGACACCAGCAATGGCAGGGGAGACACTAGACACCAAACCAATTTCACAGCAGTTTCAATCTAGTCTGCAAGAATGAAGGACAGGATACAGTGAAAGAGCTTGTGCAAGGCTGGGAAAGGAAGCTGTTCCCTCCCTGCTATTGAGTCCTTCTGCTGACATAAAGGGTCCAATTCAGTCTCTGGCACCTGGTCTCCATGAAGACGGCCTTTACTCATTTGATTTTCATAAGTCCTTCCTGCAGCAGCACTTATGTGGTCAGTCCTCTCCCAACAGTGCTCCTGGGGAGCACATTATCCCACCTACACCTCAGGCTGATAAGCTGTGCCCATGGGTGGCCCTCTGATGGATCTGCTAGGAGACCAAATGAGTCACGTCACCAATTACAAAAATAACTGTCGGAAATAGGGGACAATGAAAAAACGCAATAGAAGAGATGAGGTGTTCATTGAGAGAGGATTCAACAGCAGCAGTTGAGTCATATTAGGTATCACAGCATTTGCCTTCAAGAAGTATTAGTTCAATAAATGTTATAGACCTGGAATTCAAGAGCCATCTTCAGCAAGGATCACAGGAGAGGACTTATGGACAATCTACTGCTCCTTAGACTTGGGAAGCAGTGACACACAGTCAGCATCACCACTCCCTTGCCCAGGTGTTGCCACTCATACTGAGGTTGCTCCTAAATGCTCTACCTGCAGCACCCTGCTCCACTTGTCGAGCTAAAGAGGCTTTTGTGAGTCCATGGTTAGACAAGCAACACAGGACCATGCAATGAAGGGACTGCTTTGCCTTCAGCAGGAATTTCCAGCCCATCAGAATTCTCTTTCCAGCCCCCATGTGACCTGCCCCTCAGGCTGAGGGGGCAAAGGAACACATGCTTACTGTCTCATCTCTGGAGACATAAATGAGGATCCAAACAGGCTCCCAAATGGGCCGAAATAAAATTTGAATAGGGTCAGACCTACATGTTGGCCTCATGTTGATTTTTGGTCCTGCTCAAAAAGCTGTCATGAGCTGAAACCAGAACAGGGTGCAGTGGATGGAGCCTAGGCAGGAGGCAAAGCTACTCTCCATAGTGCACATAGCCCAATGGGTTCCCTGACAGACAAGGATCAGATTTCCTAACACAATACCTGCAGCAGTGGGAGCCACTCTACAAGCAGGTGTGCTCTCAGGCAGCCTGGTGCTAACTTGCCTCTCCTTCTCATGTGGTTTGGACGGCATTTTCCATAGTGTTGCCAAGCCATGAGCCCTCGTGGGTCTCTTCTTAGGACATGTGAGTATCTTCAGGAAAAGACTAGCAGGGCTGTATGCTGGAGTTAGTGGCACTCCTGTGCTGTGGGTGAACTGCAGGACGAGCAAGACAGGGATCTCAGGAAAGTGGGATGGGCTCCTTTCCAACTGCCCCCAACAGGGCTGTTCTCTTGCGATAAGAACCGTCCTTCAGCTCAGCTCCACTGCAGGAAGTTTGTTTCTGTCACCCCATTTCCCACCTCCCTGCCCTCTCCCTGCAGGCTTGGGAGGTTGTAGTCCTGGGATATGTAGAGGAAGAAAGGACACAGGAGCAGGCTGCCTCTGCCACTCTCTTCCTAGCTGGCCCTCAACGCCTGTGGTGGGACCCTCCCAGAAATGTGCTTACAGGGAGGAAAGCTAAAGAGCAGCTCCAGGGGTTTGGTTTGACTTCTGAGCACAAGCCTGCAAAAGGCTGTCTGTGAACAAACAAACCATCCTCACTATAAATTCTTTATTCATTCCCTTTCCCCACCCTTCTGTCACAGATTTTGTCCTCGGCAATGTACAGGGCAGCACAAACAGCAGATTCAACATCCAGCGATAGAAAGAAGGAGGCGGGAGCCCCAGAGCTACCCATGCTTCACAAAAAAAAAAAAAGCTTTGGTCTGCTTTGAGAGCTTGTCTCCAAGCACATACCCCCAGAAAGTGGATTCTCTGCATCCCCTGATGCTCCCTCCTATCTTCTCCATGCTGGAGAGGAGCAAATTAACACTTCTATTCTTCCTCATGTGACCAGTCGGGAGAAAGCACAGTGAGAAGGAAGAAGTGGGCAGAAACAAGTGGCTGGAGATAAACTTCTTCAAATGATATTAAAAGAATACATGGCTTTAAGCTGCACAAGAGCAATTGGAAATTTTACAGGTAAGCAAATCCCATATTTTAAAATACTGAATTTGTTTAAGGTGTCCTCAGTTCTGTGTGCTGTCATTTATTGTTCAATAAATGGGTTTCCCTAAAACATATTTTCAAATATCAGCTCCGGCGGCAAAATCTGGTGCTGCAATTCCATGTCCTGAGCACCTCCCAGATTTAGGTAATATTCATTATATTCTCTGCTCACAGTCACCACTGTTTTTTTCCTTAGAGAAGGCATAGGATCAACCCCAGGTTTGGGGGAGCAGCAGCATATAGAGGTGGAAGTGGCATCTCAGCTTTTAATACAAACAGCCTGCCGAGGAGTCACTGAGTTGAATGAGGGGAGACAGAATGTTTCTGAGCTGTCAAGTCAGCACTTTACAGTGTCTCTGTTTCTGTGAGCTCTGCACAGGCAGGCTCAAACTCTTCCAGCAGGCCAAAGCAGCACTGCCACTACCAAGTGCAGCAGCACGAAGCAGGATGTGCAACGTGGCGCAAAGGTGAGTAATAAACTGCCACACCTCATACCTCCAAAAAAACCCCCAAAGGATTGATGTATCCCAAGGGTTACTCAGCTGACATCAACAGTGTTACCACACATAGTGTCTGCCTTGTAATGTTACACAACCCCTAAGAGGTTGCTCCCTGTGCCAAGCAACACGAGTCCTCCCATGCAGCAAGAACCAAAGGTTTATTGCAGGATCTTTCCCAAGTGCTGGGCTTTGCTGGCACCTTGTGGGGAGGTGATTCCCAGCCCCTCCCTCACTGCAGCCTGATGAAAGGCCTTGCAGCACAGCACAGGGAGAACTGCCTTGCCCTCCTCTTAGGTGTCGCCTTAAGTCAGTGTCTCCGTGCTCCCAAGGATCAGGCCCTAAAACATTAACCCTTTTACACCCAAATGGGTTGCAATTATGTGCTGTCACTCCTTCTGCCTCACACGGCATCCAGCAAAAGCAATTTTCTAAATGTAGTTGCAGTAGTTACCTGAGGTTTTGCTCCTATCTCAACACAGCCAGCAGTAACCCACTTTTTAATCCTCACCCTGAAGCAATGGGGAAGGAAAACCATCCATTTTTACATCCAGGAGCACTCTAGCTTCAGTTGCAAACACATTTTCTCTGCTTCTTTCTTTTTAAGCAATTTTTCCACTAGTGCAGCATTAGTGCTGACACAGAGAGGATATCTGAATTTTAGTCTCGATAAAAAACAAATTAAGAAATAAAAAGCAATCAGAATAGGTTTTGCAGTATCAAATTCAGTTCCCCAGAAACAGAGGACTGCCCCTGCTCTTCCCAGTACCATTTCTGTCTTCCTCCTTCATCCCTCTCTTGTGCCTCTGTGAAGCCTCCACTGTTTCAGCATGACCTCCAGCAGTCAGCAATTATTGATGGCATATGTTATATCAGTCCTAATGGCCAACCCTAATGGGGGCTTGTATGTCTGCTGCAGAAACACAAACCTATTTTTGCCCCAAACTTGCAATCTGAACAGCCAGACAGGGCAGAGGGGAGGGAGCAGAAAGCCCAAGCTGAAGAAGGACAGGGGTGGCAGCAAGCTCAACTGTAAGTACATATCTTCCTGGGCTTGGTGGGGTCAGAGGCAGAAGTGAAGTGATGGTGCTAAGATTATCTGGAGCAGAAAGCAAACTGGCCCAGTGAAGGGAAGCCCATAGATGAACTGCAGGTTGTTTCCTGAAGGTCTCAAGGCCTTGGCTTGGCTGCTGTTACAGCTGTTAGGGCTGGCTAGAGTCTGGTTGTTTTTTCCCTGCAGTTTATTCCCCCAGCACAGTTGGGATAGAAGAGAGAAAGATACAAAGAACAGGACCATGGCACTCTCCCAGCAGCACACACGCTGCCTGTGTGCTGCCAGGGCTATGACATGAGAGAGAGAGGGGGCCTGGGCCAGGTACCACTTTCACACCACTGTCCCTCAAACGTAAGCCCAGTCCCTATTCTCACCAGCCGGAGTCTGGCTGGCTCATGTTTGATCTCTAGGATCAAAGGGAAGCTGTAGGCTCAGAGAGGCAGGGAGTATCCTCTCTGCCATCTGTCTGAAGGAGCAACACAGCCTTGACTCTTAGACGGGGTCTGTAGGTGTTTCCTCACTTACAGCAACATGGATGATTTTTGCCCTGCTACCCATTCACTGATCCCGTGAATTCTTGTCCTGAGTCACACTGGCATCAGAGAAGATCTGGCCACAAATACACATGAAGTCTAGTCTTTTTATTAGTGTTTCAGAAAGTGGAGATTCGCTGCAAGAATCCTGGACTGAATCCAAGAAATTGCAACTCTCTTCTTCTTATTTCCAAATCTGTATCCTCAGATCAAGTGGCATTTAAAAGCCAACAGAATAGATCCCTGCAGCCTTGCAAAGCTCAACCAAGAAACTCATCTCCAAATGCTGGCAACAGCTGCCCCAGCTCTAATGATCCCCTTGGAGGCTCTTCTGCATCTCAGGTAAGCACAGTAATACTGTATTACATTTATTCAGACCATATGTAATACGCACAAGAGCCCATAAAAGCTTAAACAGCACAATAAACATTTGGAAAAGCACAATGACCAGATTTATAGGTTTGGACACCTGCCAGCATGACCCACCAGAATCAGATCCTTAAGTTTTTGTGTGAGCCCAAGACATACACACAACATGAACACAAATGTGCTGTTATCCTTGGAAGAAAAAAAAAAAAAAAAAAAAGATAAACAGCCTCCAAAGCCTATTCCCAGCACTTGGAACATGACAGCCTTCCACCATGTCTGATTTGACTTAGTTTAAATCAAAGCCATAAAGAAGGTCTTGGTGAGGAGAAATAAATGTAGCACGACAAAACTTCACCCCAGAGCACAGAGTAAAACTGACAAAGAGGGAAAGACAAAAAGATTTAGACACTTAATTTCCATTGAAGGGGAGATGAGCCTTGCTGTAGAGGGTTGTGCTTTGCCAAATTCCAATATACTGTTGTGCAAAATTTCTTCAACAAAGATGATATGACATGATATGATATGATACCTCCTGTGCCACCTACTAGTTTGGAGGAGGGGTGTGATGGCTCAACAGAGGAGGTGTGACATGATCACAGATCCAAGGAGGTGCAAAATATTTTGGCTCAAGTGACTGCCAAAACCTTGAGCTTTGAGTACAAATAACTTTGGGATTGGGGGAGAGCAAGACACCGGTGGGATATAGAAATTCCTCTATTTCCCAAGTTTAAGAAAAATTGAGTGAGTTCCAATTGCTTGGTTAATTTGTGACACTGGGGTTTTTTTATCTCCTCTACATTTCCTAACATTTATGGATAAACACAGTATTTTGTATACCTACAGCCCCTTCCAGTTCACAAAGATACTGCACAAGCAGGATTTAGTAAAGATGTAAGCATCCAGTGCTCAAGACAGAAGCCAGAAGTCCTGTCTCCGTATTTTGTGCCCTCATCCACGGCAGAACCCCATCTCCAGACTTACAGCAAAAGGAAGGAGATAAAAGAACAGCACAAGATACTGCTTTTGAGAAACCTGCCTCATTTGTTAAGATAAAGGAAAGCATTACAGATCAGCTGGCAATACATGGAAGGAGTTGCCCACCTCCCACACATAATTTCCCACAAAATGTTTTTACAAGTTTAAGATGAGCTGCTTCATAAAGTTAGACAAAAGAAAGTCTAAAACTTGATGATAGATTTACTTACATAAGGCTCAGGATGTGATGATGCCCTTGCTGTTAAAGGACTGGCTCAGAAGCACTGCTCTGCTGTAAACTGCAGAAAAAGGCTGTTTGTGTTTATCTGCTGCTCTGGGAAGTGGGTTGTGCACTGAGAACAATGCCACATGCAAGGGCGCATTCTCTCACCCACTGGCACGCTCAGGGACAGCTTTGTGTAGGACAAGGTCTATCTTCAGCTGCAGTGGCTACAGAGGAAGACAGAGCAGGAGGGCTCTGGTCAGAATGCTGCACCATGTCAGCTGCTGGGAAGATCACACATTTGGTGACCACAAAATCAGTGAGGAGGCACAGAGGAGTGAAGGGTCCTGTGGGAGGAAAAGATGTGTTGAAGCAAGGGCCAGGATGACATGGTTAAATGAAGCATACGCCAAGTGAACCTCTTAGTAGCTCCTGAGAAGGAAGTCAGGCAGTTAAAACTCTGTGCAAGGTGCTCAGGTTAGCCCAAAGGTCAACAGGCACAAGAGGTAAGGATGGGAAACAGAGGACAGGACAGGCAGGGAGAGAACAAAGGCTGGAGGAAAGGCAATGCACTTTTGACACTTCCACCCACTTGAGAAGGAAAGCTCTGCTCAAGCTCCAAAGTAGTTGGCTGCCTGAGTGCTAGAACAGCCTCAGCCAAACCTCCTTGCACAAACTGCCTGACAAGGCTGGAGATATCTCACCATCAGCAAAGGCTGCAGTAAGGGACACGGAGAACAAATGGTGGAGCAGACAACCAAAGAAGAGAGCAGGATGATAATGGACAAGGACTTGCGAAATGAATGATCTAGCCAAGTGTCATAGGGAGCAGAGCCTGCAACCCCTGATGGACTGATAAGCTAACGGAGTGTAGGCTCCTGAGCAATTTAACTTCTACAGCAGACTGTGCTCCCAGTACTTACAGAGGTGTGGTTGAGAAAGAGAGAGAGACCCGGGAAAACATCATCCCTCCTCCCTTCCTCCACACTCACACTGATCCTTTCCAGAACTTCCATGGGGCAGAATCATGCAAAAAAGCATGTGCTTCATCCACACCACAGCTACAACCCACCCTGCTGTCTGTGCTGTGCTGGCATAAGAAGAAGCATGAACTGATCTTTGTGTCTCTTCTGCACAGGAGTCTGCTGTTCATCTCAGGGCAGTGACTTTAAATCAAGTAATTCACCACAATCTGAGGTAGGAAGACAAGAGGGTGAGGTCCGTCTTGAGCTGAAGATCCCCCTTCACATGCTTATGAGCAAGGGATGAATGTGTGTTCATTTGGAGGACTGAGGGGCCAGTGGTCAAAGCAGAGAATTTAAGTGCACTCTGAAGACAAGGCACCCTGTAACCAAGGGCAAACTAGTTCAATGTTTCTTTAGCGCATTTTCCTCAAATATAGAAATTTCCAAAAATTGACATTGAAACTGACCCCCTCCTGCAGATCTTAGAAATGATGTATCAGCAAGTCAAACTGTTGGTGTGCTAGCAGTGTTTGCAAAGGCAAACAGAAAAGTATGCTGAGAGTCACAACGTGAAGCTAAAATCCAGACCTTCTGGCTCCTGTTCTATTCTTGGTGACCTTTCAAAACGTTCATACTTTTCCTTCCCTAGTTCTAAAATAAAACCTATATTTCACGGTCAAGCTGAGAGAGAGGGCCATATTTCGAGGTGTAGGGTGAGAGAGCTCTATAGAAGGGCAATGCAGTACTATTGCCATTGCTACTACTGTATGACTCCCAAGATGCATTCTTTTCAGTATTATTATTAGGAACAAGCCCTGGGAAGATTTTTGGTTCACTAAAAAAATGATAGATTATAGACAGCTAGGGACAAAAATAATCCCATTCCCATGTGGTTTGTGCTATTTAAAGGGACATAACACCTATTTTTGAAAAGACACCTATTTTTGAAAAGATACCTATTTTTGAAAAGATCCGTTTCAGAAGACAAACAACTGAAATCTGTCAGCATAAGGAAATTTGGAAAAATAGATATAATTTTCCAGAAACTTCAGCTGTGCCTGAGATGACCCAGAGTACAAGAGCAGTGGGTGGAAGCATGCCCTGTGAGACAGAGTCCAGCTATTTCTTCTGTCAGAACATGAGCAGGGATTAGTTTTTTTAAGCAATTTTTATAGGAGGATCTTGGTTTCGAGCCAGGAGGTTGAAGGACAGACACAGCAGCATAGGACTTGTTGCATAGGGTGAGTATTTTGTGCCACATTCTCACACTTCTGTTTGCTGTCTTGGATATGGTCAGGTAGGAAAAAATGCAATGCCATCGATTCAGCATGAATTCTAACTCCATAAAATGGACTGAGTTCTCTTCTGCTGAAGTATCTGGTGGTTGGACAGAAGCCACTGAGCTAACAACATCTGTCTCAGAATGAACAACAGTTGGAGGCACCAAAAAACTAGAAGAGAGTGGGAATTTGCCCCAGACAGCACCAGATAAAGCACAAAAGTCTTATTCTTCCTGCATTCCCTCTGCATCCTCCATGACCATCTACTGGAGAAAGCCATCTGCTGGAACCCAGAAGTGTGAAGATAGGCTGAGGTGAACATGGTGCTGGAACTGAAAGGTGTGAGCTGACTGAGAAGGGGAACACAGCTGGGAGTACTGGGATTCCACAACACAGAACCCAGGGCAGGGTCACTTTTCTTCAGGCATGTCCTCATCCTTAGGCGACTGCTGTGAAGTATTAACCTTGTCCTGGACTACAACCTGGAGGTAATTTAGACACGTTCCCAGTGTGGAAAATCCCAAGCCATGGATTCTAGAGTTAGTTTGTGTGCATTTAGATCTGTGTGTTTTGCCCTGGGACCAGCTCAAACTGCAGCAAAAATGTTGGGTAAAGAACAGAAGGACAATATTCAATTTGTGCTGGTGTTGCTCATACAGTTCCTGTCACTAACAATCAGTGGGAAATCAGCAAGAGAAGCCTCAGACACAGCATTCAAAGGGAGATGCTCAGCACATCATCCACTGCTCTCTCATTTATTCTGCACACTTAAAAAAAATGTTTGGGCAACTACAGAGAGAAAAAGGCTGAACACGGCTTTTCTTTATCTGTAAAATTAGTGTTTGTCTATAATATAGTATAATATAATGTAATATAATATTTGTCTATAATGTTAATAGGCATATTATGTAATTTCCTTGCCTTACTGATGCATCCCTAGTTACAAGATGGGATGGGCTTTCCTTGAGGTCATTCCCCCAGACTGTGTGAGTTGTTATTTTCCTGGCTCACCCACAAACAGAATGGTTTGCTCTTCTGAAATACTAATGTCCCACTGCTGAAAAGTTTTGCCAACCAAAACATTGTGACCTTACCCCATCTTAATAATCTAAGGCATCAATCTCCCCTTTAGTATTTGTTTGATGTGTTCTGCACCCTGCTGAAATATCCCCTCCAGACCTCCCTGAGCTCAGGCTCTGAATGAAGAGAGATGCCATGCATCAGGCCTGCAGCTTTCTCTCTGAAATGTTTAGCAGGGGATGGTGGTAAAATGTATTTATTTTCATGTATTGAGGAAAGACCATATATTCCAGCCTCTTTTTTTTTTTTCCATCACTCAGAGATGGGCCTGAGGCCAAAACGGTGTTGCTAAGCTTGTTTTCTATTTAAAACCTTCATTTTTATTAATAACCCTTTACAACCTACACACCAGCACTGCGGGAGTTGCATTTCCGTGTTATGTCATCGTGAACCGTTATGTATTTAATTCCTGTACCCACAAACCCATATGGACATCATTAAACACGCACCATACAGTATTAAAACTGTGTTCCGTAAAGTGTGATTTAGAAAAAAAAAAAAGAGAGAGCTATGAAGTGGGGATTTCTTTTTTTTTTTTTTTCCTAAGGTCATGGGAAAATAGAGAAGTTAGGGAGAGAGAAAAGTTTCAGCAGTGCAGCAGGTTGGCTCACAGCTCTCCATGCCTGCAGACAGAAAACCCAACCCACGTTATCCACCACAGAAGATTAATTACCCAGTAACTTCAGGCCAGAGATGATGAATTTCTGTTTGGCACACCACAGAGACAACTTCTACAAAAATTACAGGTTATGAACCAGCACAACATCTTGATTATTTTATTTCTGTCAAATCACGTTTCCATTACCTCTCATTTTCTTCCTAAAAGAAGTTGCCTTTAGCAGGGCAAAAAAGAAGGTTCCCCTATATTGCTGAGGGTCAGTCAGTTATCAGGGCCAGTAGCACAGGTGAGGGTAGGCCCTTGCCCTGAGCAGGACACGTGTGGCACAGAGTTTGCTTCCAGTTTTTGTTATGGTCCCAGACTGGCTTGTCCTGGCTGTTCTCTATGTGAGCACCTAATCCAGCAATGAGGCAATTTCTGCAAGGCAGCATGAGTGCACTTATCCTCACCAGGATACTGTTGCTCTGTTCTCTCTTATGTGGGGATGAAAAGATATGGGAAAGGGAGAAAGTCATGGAAGAAATACATCAGAAAGCAAATAAACACTAGGACAGAAAACCAGTGGGACAAAAAGAAATGAGGGTAGCAATGCTGGGGAAAATAGGACAGAACATACCGAGAGGGAAGAGAACAATATTCAGTGGATGTCAAGATAATGAGAAAAAAAAACCCCAAACAGACAGTTAAAAATGACACAATAAAAGATACACTAATATGAGGCAGAGAAGCTGATGCAGTCAAGGATAAAGCAGTCAGGTAAGAAACCAAATGGAAAGCAAGAGGTAAGAAAAAAGCACAATGAAAAATGTCCTGTAAAAGATTTATGTGTGTTTGTAAAATAGGAGACAATAAGTAAATTGCCTACAACACGTACTAGACACCTTACAATGACCTAGTCTGTTACACTGAAATGAGACCTGCCAAATCCTTTTTGATGGCTGAATTCCCTCTGATCATGGAGCAATCACTAGCTGAAGCAAACAAACCACACTGAAAATGGTATCTGACAGGATTCTACAGCAATTACAGCCCCGTAATGGTACCCTGCATAGCCTTGTGCTTATTCTCAGAGTGGCTGCATTCCCTTATGGAGATTGTATTGATGCTCCATTGATTTTACAGCTACACAATTAAAAGATCCTCTCAAAGATACAGATGGAGATATTTACCTAATTACTTTCATGCCCTTTTTAGTGTTTGTGTGTTCATTTTTATTTTGTTTTGGTTTTGTTTGTTTGTGGGGTTTTGTTTGTTTTAATGAAAAAGTCATAAAAATAAATGCATAAAAAGAGCATCCAGGACACGCACAAAATATCTGCTATACAAAACCTCTAATCAATCAGACCAGTTAAGCCTTTCTGCTGGTTTTTTGCTATGTGAAATCTATGTTTACAAGTCTCTGAGAATAGACGTAACCTACCCTCATCCCTTGAAAGCTGGAGACTTAACAAAAGTTAAAGTTGTTGTGTTGGCCCCAAAGCCTGTGTGCACATACTCCATACCTGTCCATCTCCAGGCAGGAATGAAGAGTTAATGATTTGCAGAGGTTATTACTGATGAATGAACCTCCACTGTATCCCAACCCTCTCCAGAATTTTTTATTCCCATCAAACAAACATACACATGAATATACACACAAATAACTTTGGGTGCACGTGTGCTCCCGTTGAGTTCGATACATTCACGGTGTAGAAAACTACCCAGGTGCATAAATGTCTGGAGGAAGAGGGCAACTCTTGGGATGAAGCTGACAGCGAGTTTAACGTTATCTAGCTGCATTACTCTGGAAGTGAAATGTTTTTGACTTGTGTCTCTGTTGGGCTGTTTCCTACTTCATTCAAAATCAGGAATTTGCTTTGATGTCTTGAAAATAAAGCCTCAAAGAAGAAGCAGACATGACTGACAAAACTTTTTCAGGAAACTTGCAAAGGGCCATTAGAGCCCCAAGCTGTTAAATGGTCTATTTTGGGTAAGTGCTCTCTTAAACTTTTTGTCACATATTCTACTTCTACAGCTCCATGGCTTGTGAGTATATCTGAACTGAATAAATCTAAAATGGAGATAAGACTGGAGATTTTTCTGAGCATGTATTAGTATAGACAAAATCACGTCAGAAAGCAACATTCATTTGTTAAAGCCCAAAATCCTCTGTCCATTGATATTAATTCAGTCTTCTCTCAAACACTACTTATCCTGCCAGGGATCAGGATGTATTGGGTAATAAAACAGGACTCAGTAGTTTATATGCCTGTCAACAAAAAAAATTAAATATAAACTATTTGTCACAAATCTGCAAGGACAAAATTTTCTGATTTATGAGAATGCTGAATGATTGAATCAAGACCAAAAAAAAAAAAGCTTCTAGAGAAAGCAGGCAAAAAAGAAAAAAAAGTAGTAATTATGTAAAGCACTGGAAACTGGCCTTCCATAAGAAGAGAGTGAAAGGGACTCCTCTTATGATGCCTATTTCATCCCTTGCCTAATAATCCAAAAGCACCTACATTTCAAAGGACTGTATTTTTTTCTTAGGCTGGAAGCACCACAAAGCATCCTTCATCAGCCTGGCCTTTTGGCTGTTCTCCTTCTCCAAATGCAAATTCTACATCTGGAAAAGGCAAGAATCCTCTCTCCTGCCTGAAAGCCTCCTTTTATCTTCAGTCTCTGCAGAATTCCTACTTCTTGCAACTACTCACTCCAACATACTACTTTATTGAAGGGATTCAAAGCTTTCTCCTCATCTGCTGAACGTCTGACTCTTATTAAAACCCCAGCTCACCTTTGGAGCCCACTGGCTCGCCAGCATGGGTCACCCTGCCGTCCTTCAGCCAAGCATCTGTACCACAACCCCCTCCCAAACACACAGATGAGGTAGAGAATCCTAACAATGAACATTAACAGAAGCTCATTTGTCAGGGCTGGCAAGAAAAGCATCTCATTAGCTGGTATGGACTGTGCATTTCAGCCACTGGGGCTCCTCCTCCCCCCAGGGGATGACACTGATGCACCACGAGCATTAATAACACTGTTAAGTGCGTGTCCCACAGAGCTCTGCTTTGTGCATTGAGATGGCAGCAACAATAAGATAGCTTTCCACTGATCTCTCCCTGCAAGAGTTTAAAGCTGCTTGTAGGGTTTCTCTAGTACCCTGGCCCTTAGCTTCACTACAGAGATAGGTATGTATGGAGGTGAAGGAATTAATCCAGATTTAGTAAGATGCCTTGGCATCTGGGTTATCAGATACAGGAACTGTGAAGGTTAAGTGCAAGCTGCAGAACCTTGTTATTTGGAGCACAGAAAGGAAAGTACTCAGTTTTGCTACCTATATGGCCAGCCATATTTGGGAGCTCTATTGCTTCAACATCCCATTCTGTAGGAAGAAATGTAGAACACTGGCAACATGTACTGGTCCCCACTACAGGAGTAAAAGCTGCCCTAGCTACTCAGTCTTCATACCTTGTTTGCATATGCCCTTATTTTGGGGGGTTGATGACAGCCTTAGACCGCACCTTCTCCTCCTAAGTTCTGAATAACTGAAATAGTTTCCTTCACTTGGAATGAAAATTCACTACACCACTGCCAGTGTCAGAGTGTTGTGGCTGGGCTTTTTCACAGTGAAACCCTTCTTGTTCACCTTTTATTTACCAAACATTCATAATGTCCCAAACAACTGTTGCACCAGGGCTTGCTCTTTAATGCATTCATGAGCTCTTTTTTCTCTTGCCAGATGCTGGCATGGGAGAAAGAGATCAGCCGCTTGGCTGATGCTCTCCCAGAGCTGCCTGCTGGAAGACTGGCTGGGAGAATGAGGCATTGTGTGGGCAGGACCAGACACACTGCAGGACTTGTACATGGCAAATCAAGTCCAGCCACACAGCACCCAGAGACCTGAGCACCACTGCAGAAGGGCTCACCTGCAAGACCATCTGCTGGATGTCTGAGAATGTCTGTTCACTTCACACCCATCCTGCTGTTGAGTAGGAAGAGGAACCAAGAGGTTCATTTTTATTTAAATATTAGCATCCTCAAGAACTATACCTCTCCCCCAGCAAGGAAGAACAGCGTTGAGGTTCTTTTAATCATTAGAAAAGGGACCAGCAATCTATCCAACGGGGAGCAGTAAAGACGGCAACATTGCTAATTCACTGGTGAACCAGGGCAGCTTCGAGTCTCTGATGAAGGCTGTCTCTGGTATGAGTCATTCACACTTCATTCCCAGCACACTTGGATGGGAAAGGAAAAAGTTTATCTGTTAGATATGGTACCTTAGCCATCCTAACTCTTCAGTTGTTGCAGTAGTTGACTTCTCATAAAGCAAAATAGACATTTTTTGGCCCCCAACTTTCAACGTTTTATTCTTCTTTTATATTTTCAAGCATTAGGTGTCTCAGGTTACTAGTGATTTTTTGCGACAGTTCCCAAATGAGCCTGAACTGCTCTGATTTTTCAAACCCACAAGACTGTAATTGAAAGCAAATGTAATCAGACCTATACAGTGTTCTGAGGTTCACCACAGTGCTCTGCAGTCAGCATTACTGGAGCAGCTATTAAAACTCCTTGGAGCTGGGAAGCAATAGAGCTTGCAAGAATCCAGCAAATAACCCGCATTTATTAGATTAGACTAAAGTATTGCAAAGCCATAGTCAATCCCTTATTCACTATACATCTGAGGTCTGTTTAAAGGAACATCTTTCCTAATCTTAGGCCAATGGTTTTAAGAGATGTGAATAGAAACAAGGAAAGAATTATACTTTTAACACAACAAATTCTGTAATTCTTACATCAGCATCAATCTCAAATAGTCCATTACTGTCAGCAGGGTCATTCCAATCAAACTCTGGCAGAATTGTAAAAGGAGAGATACCAGAAGACAAAGGATATCTTTGAACCCAGATACATAGCTCTAGCTAGAGATAAGCGGTAGCAAATCCCTTCCATAAACCTCCCAAACAAGATGCAAGAATTAAAAGGGGTAGGGGATTTGTGTTTGTGTGTGTGAGGGGGTTGGTTAATTGAATTTCCACTGGCTCTTGAGTCTGCACTTAAAAGCAGGTCTAGGGTTATCTGTGAAATTTCAATTAAATCAAAAGCTTTGATAACATGATAAGTCACTCAAGAGTTTGGAGTCAAAACATGTTGTTATTTGATCCTCTGCTTGCGTTTCTGAGAATGGCACGCATGAAAGACAGTCAGCTGCAAACCAGTCAAGAAGATGGAAAGGGTGGAAATGAATCTACCAATAGATCACTGTGTCTCCTTCAGCCAGAGCCACTTGAGGTCTGGGGTTTTTTTGTTGGGGTTTTTTTAAATTTATTTCAAAAGTCGTAAAGGCACCCTATTCCTCAAGAAACAGAAGAACAGGGCAAAAAAGACCATCTCGGATGTGTGCAGCATTCCAGGGGTGGTTCCCTGCTGCCGCACAAGATTTTTTTTCCAGTCTTGCTGCAAGCAAGACTTTAACCAGCAACAGCATCGAGAGCCGAATGCAAACCTCTGTGATGGACACACAACACTGAGACGTGTGTATGTAATGCAGTGGATTTCTAGTGCAAATCCCTGGTGGCCCAGGGTGAACAGGTGAAGCCAGGTATACTAAATAATAGCATGATTCAGCCAAGTCAGAAACAAAACCAAGCTCTTGTTCCAACAAAAAGCAGGAAGCAGCAGCTCTCCAGAGAGGCCTGACTCGCTTAGCCTGTTGCTCAGCACCCTTTGATTGCTAACGCTTCCTCCTCTCGCTTCAGAGGCAACTGCTGGGTGCTAAGGTCAGTGCCAGAGATTCTTGAAGTCCTATTTACCAAAGAATATAACCTCAATTTCCACTGTTCTGAGAGAAATGCTTCACCTTAAATAAATGAGATATCAACTCCACCTGGCCTGTGATCAACAGCATTATATTACATTTCAAACAATGCCTTCCCTTGTCACATATAATACAGTCTAATAAAACCCCATCAAATGTAATGGGATGCCTTACCTTGCCTCCAAACAATTCAGAACCACACATAGGGTCACACTAGGCCCATGTACACGAGAAAAACACTCTTTTTATAACCAGTGAGGCTACTGATCCTCAACAGTGCTAAAAACAAAGGGACTCTCCAGATAAGCAATGTCAAAATTACAAAGCAACCAACAATAAGAAGAGCACTGAAAAGTCCCATCTGACCCCAGGCACCACTGGGGGATAATTTATCACCTTGGCAGCAAACACCCCATTGAGCACAACTGTTCCTACTGCCTTTTTCTTCAGAGTGGAAAACGATTTTCATTAAACAATAGTACAACCATATTAAATCTAGATATAGCAATGACAAGATGGATTCTTCTCTGTGATACAATTATATTTGCAACATAAGTTGCCTATTCTTGTTTTCCAGAGATCTGACACACAGAAGACAAGACAGGCTATATTCAGTTCTGTCATGTCAATGAATAGAAAACTCCACCCCATCTCCTGCCTGGCAGGTCAGGAGACAACAATGACAGGTATCTCAGTGTATGCAATTAACCTGCTAGCAGGGGCTCATCAGAACAAAAAATCCAGATAAGAAGAGGAAGTCCCTATCCCTCTTCCTTTCCTCAGCTCCAGGCTTATCCACAAAGCACAGCAGGACGCTTGTATTCTGCATAGACCTAAAGATCTCTTTTGTGTCTATCAGGATGGGCAATTCAACCCTATGAGGCTGCCCCTATTCTGGGTCAGAAAAAAAAAGGAATCACCAGCCTTTAAACAGAGAACTTCATAAGATCCTATGGCACTGAGCAAAACTTCTGTAGAAGTGAGGGCTCAAGGATAACCAGTGCCCCAAGTCCATCACAAGTCTGGTAACCTCCCAATCCGGTTATTTTGGTTCTGCTCCAATATTGCCTCATTAGCCCAGGTTTCCCTCACTGCCAGATGTATATATTTACTCCTGATTAGTTTACTCCAACGAATATGTTGACTTTCTATCTGGTTTTGCATCTAGAAGCACCAGGAGAACAAGCTTTCCTGGCAGATTTTGAAAGTCATATTTCTTCCAACATTTAATGATGATTTAAAAAAATTTATTTTTCCAACTAGTCATTTCTAAAAGTATATTATAGAAGGAAAGGAATTTCCTTACCAGAATCAAATCCTCCTGGCAAATCTCTGAAGTCATACCTCTGCAATTATTTTGCAGGTACAGCCAAAAGATGTGAGAGGTCTTTCCAACATCACAAAATAAATCAATAAGACAGTAAGGAGCAGATTTCCCAAACCCCTGCATTAACCACTCAAATTCTCTTATCTGGAAGGAATTTTATGGGTTAAGTTAAACATTAAGCATAATATTACTTTGTAATCTATAAAATAGGTATTGGAAAATTATCAGCAGTGATTGTTCTTAGGATAAGAACAAAAATTACTGGACAGGAAAAAAGCCCTTGAACCAACAGACCTGGCATTTAGTTTTTCTGAAGGCAACATTTCCACATCTCAAAACACCTCTTCAGTCACTACTCTTCTACAGAGAAAATAAAAAAAAATTGTTTTGAATCTATGCTCATAAACTGAACTTTAGCACTGACACTACTTTTGTGTTTGGCCCCAGCAAGGCAGTGTCCAGTGCCACTCCTGAAACTGCTGAGTGTTGGCAAGGCTCTGATCTTGTTCTCATACTGATGAATTTCAACCAAGTCTGGTTATTCTTAATCCATCCTGTGCCCATGACCACATCTCACTTTTAAACCCTGCAGCTTGCTCATAACCAATCCAGGCGAAAGCTATTTTTGTACACTTGGCCCCAGTGCCAAGTGTCAGTACATTAAACTGTTTTTGCTCCTCTCAGATCTGTGTCCTTTCACAGTCAGACCTAAAAGCATGAGCAAGCCCAAATGTGATAGTCAAGGCAAGGGATAAAAGCTGTTGCTGTACAGTAATAGCAGTAAGATATGCTGTTCCAACTACCGTTTTTCTACATCTTTTTTGTGGTTGCTGAACCTATTTCACTTAATGTCCTTTCTGTTTTCACCCACATTTATTGTTTGACATTTATCTACATATCATTTCTTCTTTCATTTTCTGGATGAATAGCGAAAAAGATTCAAATCTTATCTCAAGAAGGCTGAGTTATTGTCTGGTATCACCGATGCTGCAGCCAGTAGCAAATTTCAATATCCTCCGTTTGATATTCCAGTCCAAATCGTTTATATGTTGTAAACAAAAGGGAAAGTCTCATGTCAAACTAAAGAAGAGAATGAGTAATGAATCTCTAATTTCCTTTTTTCCATTCCTGCAAGGGCTTAGTTTATTCAAGATAAGGATCTCCAAGCGAGACCTTCCAAAGATCATAGGCACTGATGAAAGGCAGCACACACTGTCGGAGTGTTTAGAGCCCCTTCTGACAATGACCGCGTCCCAGAGACTGAGCTCCTGCTCTCTGGGTCAGAAGGGGCACAACTGGGGATCAGCCACACTTGACTGCTCTGTTTCTGGGGTACAAGGCTGCCTGACCTCTCAGCCACAGATTTGTGACAGTCCCACACTGGGAACAGGATACTGTAAAGCACTTCCGCAGTTTAGAAGCCCCCCCAAAAAACATTTTCTTGACAAATATAGGTGCTGAGGCCAAATATTTGCAGTAAATGCAGCCCTGAAACAAGCAAATTTGAGAACATAAACACAGGTGCTCTACCACACTCATATCTCAGAGAGCTGTGGTACCTAATTTCTGGTGAAATCCAAGCGAGCTGGGTGACAACTAGGAGTAGCCAAGCAAGGCTCTTGGCAATTTCAGTCATAACACATTATTGCAACCCTGGCTACCTAAATGTCAGTGAAGGGAAATAAATAATTCTTTGAAAATATTAACATTTTCTTCCCTTCAGGACAGTGGGTTTTAACTGCCTTATCCTGTCATCATCATTATTCAGAGCTTTTCCTGCTCTATGTTTTACAATTTACTTCCCAGCTAAACCAAACCAAAACAAAAAATCATAGAGAAATAAATCCTCCAGTTTTTTTTTTTCTGATTTTGCATTTCTTAGAGAGATTAATTTTCATTCTGCATCTTTCAAGTGGAGTGAATTTCCTAAATAAAATGTGTGCAATGAGAAGTCACTATAACAATGCCAAGAGCAGAATGTAATACCAATTGTCATCAAATGGTGCTGACCACATTCCTAAATGATGTGTAAACTATCTGTATTGTAAGTCTTGTAAGAAAGAGCAATCACAAAAAAAAAGAATGTCAGCTTTCCTCATAACACATCTGCTCAGAGGCTCAGCTGTCTAATGTGTTGGGAAATACAATTCAAAAGGGATAAAATATAAGTGAAGTATAAGAAAAAAAAGAGGGATGAAATGTAAGAGAAAATGTATTTTCATAATATCAGACAAATAAGGATAAATATAAATATTGTATGCATGTAAACTTTTGCACCTCTACCAACAGGTAACTGAATTGTTATTACAGAGCACATCAAAGTACATTTAGGAAAAAGAAATAATTGTATGTAAACACAGTCGTGCTTATGGGCAGAAAAAAGCGCATTAGGGAACTGTGCACCATAAACTAAAGCAGTTTCCTTAACACGGTCAGTGCATTACCCTGACAACATATTTCCAGTGTCCTTATCAGGAATTTGCAATACATGAAGAATAAAGGGAGAATCCAGCTTCCATTTTACAGTGGCTGTCTGGCATCAGAGTGTCTGAGTGTCACACCAATATTTAAGCAATAAAGATAGGACCAGTAAAGTTCCTGGCTACAGCTCACAATAGAAAATTTCTGTTCTTTAGTAAAGACACCTTCAGCATAAAGTCCATTTTCTGCATCAACCCTCAAAATATCATGGCCTATACCTACTAAGTCCCCTAGTTTTTCCGGATTTGCATATTGTTTGAAAATTGTGTTATGATTCTTTCAAGAAAAATATTCTCAGATTTTGAACACTGCTTTAAATTCAGCTGTTACTATTACTAGTGGTAGTTTAAACAGAAATCTTGTTTGAGCCTGCATGCGTTTCTGTAGGGGGAGTATTGGAGAACTGAATAATTGGCTCTTGATCTGCTTTTAAAACTGGATCTAGATCCAGAAAGAAAAAACAAACTCTCACAAGAGTAGTGTGCCTGTGATATTTTGAACTTAGCTACAAAAAAAGCCCTAAAACCAGTGGGCCATATGCAATGTCTAATTGCTTAATCTTACTCTTTGGGTATTCCTGTTATTTCTAGTAAAAAAGAATCATTAAAAAAAATTGGTTTCTGAGATTTTGTTTGTTGACTGTAAGCCCTGGCCTGACCTCAGCCTTGAATTTAAATCCCCAGTAGAAATCTGAAATTAATCCGCCTCTGGTTTAGTTATCAGTAATTATAATTACTAACAGAAGTATCCAGTAAATGAATGGGTTTCAGTGACATGGTGTTTTAACTTACAACAATGGATAAATATAAACACACTTCCTTCTTACCTTACAGTGTCTTTTCCCACAGCAGTGTCTTTTCCCATAGCAGTGCACGATCTGGTCCTTACATGGATGTGGTAAAAGACACAAGCCCAGCCATGTGCCTATAGACACAGGTGTTTGCTCAAACACTAAAATGTAACATAATAGAAACCTAAGCAGTTGAAAACTGCTCCTCCTGTACCTGGTTAGATGGTTTGAACCTTGATTCCTCTGCAGGTAATCCAAGGAGTGAGAGCAGCCTAAGCAGCTGCCCTGGGAACACCAGCACTGGACCTCCAAACACTGCCTTGCATGTCACTGCTCCCATGGAAAGGCCATGCTTTCACCATAAGAAGCAGTCTGAGAGAGCTCCCAAACACAGAGGAATTTAGTGTCCTCCTATGGTCTCTCATGCAGCACAAAGGAAACCTGCTCTTGAGAGCTATCTCACCTGGACCTATCTCCACCAGGAGGAGCAGGGCCAGAGGAGACTGTGAGCCAGTTCAAATGCCAAGATTTCATGACACATCTCTCCAGCTCTCTGCCTGTAAGCTGCTGTACCCAGGAGAGCTTTAATGGGCTGAAAGGAGTACCTTCTGCCTATTGTCACAGGACTCGAAAGCCTGGACCATCACCAAAACAGGAAACAGAAAACCTCAGCTGTGAATCCAACCAAACAAATTGGCCAGATTATTACAGTGTTGGGAAAGCCCAGCTTTTATTACCGCTGGATTGTGTGTGCTGCTCAGCACTGCAGGCGATCAGAGCACGGCAGCAGTAGGAAATGACTCTGTGGGGAGCAGCCTGCAAGCCAAACACGGCACGACCCATAGAGGACTGCACAAAGAGCAGGGAGGAGGGCAAGGGTAGGGCAGATGAAGGGTTATAAGGAAGAAGCCAAGAAGAGATTTGTAAAAGTGCCTAAGGACTACACGGGAATTTTGGTTTCTTACAGGACAATAGAAACAGAAGTGAAGAGCCCAGCTTTGCAGCTGAATTACTACAGCAATACATCAATTAGTGCATCATCGAAAGTCATAGCTCATCAATTGCAGCTGCAAGATAAACTAGACTTTTTTGTGCCTCCTCTCTTGAAGTTTAAGCTTCCATGTTTTTCTGCCTGGAAGCATGTGCTCAGTCACTGCAGTGCAGACATGCAATAACTTAACAAACCAAATGCCCATGGGATTAAGACTACACTCCTGAAAATTAGTTAATTAAACCCTAGGTCAGGCTTTCTCTTATAGGGCTCAGCAGCTGCAGAAAAACTGAGCAGGTCAACATGAAACTGAAGATCATTTCACCGCCCACAGAGAGAAGACACGAGGGCAGAACAAGCAATTCTGTTCTGCCATCCCTTGCTGGCTGAGTCCACTGCTTGTTCTTCTTGAACCCAGAAAGATGAATGCCCTGTCTATGCTGATAGATCAACATACAACCACCTCTGCACTGAGGGCTAAAAGAAGCAGCTGAAGAAATAGATAAAATAATTAGAATGATCTAGATGCTACCCTCAGGCTATAGCCCTACCAGCCCCAGTGAGATGGACCACGAAGTCCAGGGAAGACTGAATTCCTAGGGCTTGGGCATCACTGGCTCACTGTTTCTGGAGGTGCTTGGCAGAGTAGCAAAATGAGGGAATAAATCGGGATTTCTCTGGCTGATCGTGCTCCTTCCTGCAGTGCCTGCTGAGGTTCAGAATAGCCTGGAAGTGTCCTTCCCTCAGACCCTACACAGTGGTCCAATGAGCCTCAGATCTCCTCCCTTCCCCCTCAGTTCACAAAAGAAAAACACTAAGATGTTTCCATTGGCTTTTACATCATCTTTTTGTAGAGACTAATCTTCAATTTCAACAATACATCTTTTGTGAAGCACTCCCAGAAGAAACCTTAGACACCTTCTCTAAGATCTGTTTGCTTATAGAAGACGAGGTAGGATTTGTTTAAACCCAGCTAGATTAATGTCTTGCAGACATTAGTGAAGTGAGATTTAATCAGGTTATTGCTCTACATTTTCCAGGGAAATAAATCACCCTTATTACTAGGTTGGAATAGGATGCAAGGCTTGGGCTGAGAACATTTAGCCTTTTCTGTTTTTCCAGAGGGGAGTGAAGGGATAACTTGAAAATTGCTGCTAGGCTGTCAAACAGGGAGCTCAGCAAAAGGCCCTCAACAACTCGGAGGAGGGAAAAGGGAAAGCATGCCATAATGGCTCGTCTGGGGGTGGGCTTTGGTGCCAATCCCTTGCCTTACAGAGGTTCTGCAAGATCTGTATCAGTACAGAAAGTAGTCAGGAGTTTAAAGCAGACTCACAAGATCCATTTGAGATCCTCCAGGTGAACTTCTCCATAGCTCTTGAGACCTCACTGCTCTTCTGTGTGTCTGTTTCTGCCTGGCCCGTGGGCATATGTCCTTGCATATGGATCAAGCAACCTTTGCAAACCTACTTACAGACCCTCAATGGAAACTGATATTCAAGAGGGCTCAGAGTGTAGGCCTATCTTGTTGCAATGGTTTCTAGGTTTGTAATGTATGTTTAACAATGTACAAGCAACTGTATTTATTCAAGCCAAACACTTTTCTAAAACATGGCTGACTAGGTAACAAAAATAAAGCAGCTCTTTATCCAGACTTTTGATTTTAAAACTGTTCTTTTCCTCATTCAAAAAGACTATGCTCTCAGCTTCACTAGCAGTGTTTTCTTTTAGTACACATGCTAATACATCCCCTTGTAAGAAACCATGCATATGCAGGAGACAAAGTCTGGGAAATCAAATTGCGAAGGTCCTCTCCAGTATGGGAACAGACAGGCGAACGCAATACGCATCTTTCCACTCACTAAAGACTTGTGCATGTTCAAGTACCCAAAACCCAAGAGCTTTACATCCATTTCCCCTTATCCAACAAGCTGTGCAAACACTGGAGAAAGCAACTTACGGTAACACAGCCTGCAATCAAGTTTCAAATCATGCGACAAAGCAGCAAAAAAACACAATGGGACCAAGTCAAAATCTTATTCTGGACCACAATGAAACATCCTGTTCAGTATGAAGGAGAAAAGGAAATACAAGGCAAGGCACTGTTGCTTGTAAATACCCTTCTACCAATGCTTTCCTTGGATAAATTAGTCCTCTGAACCCTAACTGCATCAGCATGAATCAGCCTGTCTGCTGCAAGGTAAAGGCTATGATTCTGTTTCGTGTTTAATGGGAACTCTTTTCCCTGCCTTTTTTCAGCTTCCTGCTTAGAAAGAATAGACTCTCCAGAGACAATTTTGGATCTGGACCACAATCTTGCTGCCTTCAGAAACTAAGTATCTCTGGACAGGAGTACATTTAAAGAAGAAGCTGGTAATTATAAGACAAGTGCTTACTGGCAGGATTTCCCTCTGCTACTCAGCCAATGCTTTTGGGAACTAAATGACTCTTTGGTGATAACTATTAGGTAAAATCCATAAGCCAGGGGAGGTTCCCTAGTAAGAACAATCAACAAGAAACGATGCAAAGGTCAGTGGAGGATGGCTGAAAATTGTGTTAGAGAGTTGCTTGACTCCTCTGTCCTCCACTCAATGTGGTTGTGCATAACTGCTGGACATTCACTAGGTAGTACTTGAAAGCTACAAAAAGCTGCAAAATCTGTTCCCACGCATACAGCAGCAATAAAATCCAATGACATTTTCCTTCCAGCTAATCAAAATGTACCAAGCAGCACTGGAAATCCATCACAGCACTTACTCTTTTGGAGGGTTAAGGTCTTCTGGGCGAGCCTCGAAGAACCTGAAGACTTCATCACACTGTGAAATGTGAGGAGGAAGCCGAACCAGTGCCTGTAAAACAAAACAGGGAGGGAGATGCACTTAAACAAGTCAAGTTCGAAACATGGACTCAAATATTAACACTGCCAAGAAACAGAAGGCAAAACAGCCCTGGCAGGGGGAAAGTAATACTAAAGGAAAGCATCATGCCTAGCTACTTACCTGAGAAGAAGGGAAGCAGCATGTCTTGACTGCAAATGTCAAATAGGATGCAATGAATTCAGACAAGAAATGGTTCTTAGAGTCAGCCAATATAATTTTTTTGCCATGTGTACGAGAGCAGAATTTGGTCCACATATGCAAAACCATAACACTGAGTAGATAAGTGTTCTGTGGCTGGGACAGTCTGTGACACGGTCTCGGACAGCACCTCGAACAATGAGGTTAAGGCTTACAGCCTTTATGTCATTGCACACACATATTCAAGCAGTGAAAATTAACACCTACTAATACAGTAGATTAACATCCTTCACAAAGCTCTCCATTAAGCAATGTCAACAGAAAAAGCAGAGTCTGCTTAAAAAAAACAAACAAACAAAACCCAAACATAACCACACCTAACAAGAATTTGTTCCTAAACTGACAGGATAAGAAGTTTGATTAAGCATTTGGGAAAAAACAAAACAAAACAAAACAACCCCACTACGACCAAAAATCCCCACTGAAAAACCACCAAAAATGCCCAAAACCAAAACATGCAGACAAGATATTTCTGCATGAAGGTTTTACAGCACATTCCTGGCTAACAACATTGAGGCATCACCACAGCACAGGTACAGACCGCTCGTCACATGTGGCAACAGTAAAGTATAGTCTGGGCATCAACCACATTATATCAAAGTGTCCTAGAGAGAGAGAGACTTTAAACCAACAAGACAAGCACACAAGACAGAAATCTGCTATGAATTTGTTGTCCAGAATCTAGAGCTTGATGATGCCAAAAGAGGTCAAAGAGGTGTCCTCAAACTACATGGGGCAGCAGCTCCAAGTCATATGACTCTAAGATTGTCTCCAGAAATGACAAGCAGGAGCAGAAAGGAGGCTGGACTTCAACCTTTCCTGTGCTAAGTTATGCTGAAAATAGGCCACAAGTTAAATATAGACCAAGCTTCTTAGAGTTGCTGTAAACCTGTTTGACAAAATGAGATTGTCTGGCTAGTTGAAAGCAGGACAAACAATCTTGAAAGATAGATGAAAAACTGCACCATAACTAAACGAAGCTCCATTAGGGAAACTGGTTATACTAACCATGAAACATCTGACTGATCTTGGTTAGACATACCAGAAGGCCCAGCAAAGTTGGTTACCCTTACAGCTGCTTTTGAGCGGGCTTTATAAGTGGCCAGACTTGTTTCCAAGGCCACATTTGCTTGGGAATATGAAGAAAAAGTGTTGAAAAAATCTTGCTCTGAAACTAGAGATCTCCAGTATTAGATGACAGGGTCTTGTTTTGAGGTAGTTGGAAATTCAAAGTCAAGTGTTTCCACACCTACAGCTCTCCTTTCCCTGGTGTTGTAAAAACAGTATGAAAGTTTGGTATCACTAGGCTTGTGAAGAACAAGGTCCTGGCCCCTGGTCATATGGAACTGCACTACAGAGCAGAAAAATAAGTCTGACAATAAGGAAGCAGCATCAGATAAAGAAGCCAGGCAACAGCTTGGCAGGTCCAAGTGCTGGGGCATGCACTGCTAGCTGCTGCATTAATAAAGGATGAAATGTAGCAGCTGGAAAACTCAAACACTTTTATGAGAAAAATGGATGCCCTGGTCCCCACTGCTGTCTGCTCAATCTTACCTAAAAGTGCAGCAAAGGACAGAGGTCTCTGCCTTTATTCCTACAGTACATAAACGTATGCATCCAGCTGGCAAACCAGGGGAAGTCAGGAATAGTAACAATCATGGCATGCTGAAATAGAAATGCCTCAGCAGCATAGGCTGACAAGGACGTAGACAACATGAAAGCATGTTTTATTCATCTGCATCTCAAGCAGGAGACAAAAGAACACGGAGAAACAATGCTGTCTAATAGTGAGTGGGGCTGAGATTTAGCTAAGGCTCTATTACTAACACCCTTCTTGGTTAGGGCAGGTTACTTAACCTCTTTCCTTCAAATTCAGCTGGGAGATATCTTCAGTTACTCCCTTACAATGCTGAGCAATAACACTTACCTAATCTGCCGAAAGGTTAGGAGGCTCAGATATTCAGTATCTACAGTGTGTTTTGAAATCCCAAAGGGCTTGATCTTATACGGTCAATGGGGCAAGAGCAAGCACTGCCAATGATAGATATCATTACTAGAGAAACACAAATACCCTTGTTATACCCATCATGGGGGGTCTTGGACATCAGACACCTTCTCAAAGAGCCACCACTTCCCCGCAACTTGCAGGTGTTCACCCTTCCCAAGAATCAAGCTCCAGATGTCAACACTGAGCTGGAGCACAGAGGAGGTTTTCAGATATGGAGGAACAACTAAGCTTGTTTCTAAATCAAGGGAAGCTTTAGGAAATCTGGACCCCCTGAATGAGTGGTTGGCTGTCTCCAGAAGCACTGTGGTCCTGCTGAGACGAAGTGGGTTAACTGAAAACATCTCCATGTTCAGGCTCTTGCAGAGAGTGGATAAAAATCAGCCAAAGTCATTTCCACACCCAGCCATCCACCTTCCCACCCTGGGGAAGAGCTGGCTCTCCTGCTTCTGAATCATCTCCTGAAGTACCGCGATTTCTAGCCCTGTGCAGAGATGGACTGAAATCCACCCCACAGTAACTTGTCATTGCATGTTTTTTGGGAAGTTCAGATGTAAAGTCCAGCCAGTACATTTTTACTTGTTTTTCTTAAGGAACAAAACCCTAAGAACCATTATGAAAGTGCAAAAAAGTGACAAAACCAGTCAGAATCCATCTATTAATTTTGGATAGCATCAGGGAGCATCAACACTGTTTAGAGAAACAAATGTGTCTTCAGCAAATACACAACATCCACACAGAAACAAGCCAAGGCCAGCATGGTTCCAGCAAGCAAACAAAAAGCACATTGAGAGGATGAGGGATACCACTGTCACTCTGCAAGGGGAAAATGCAAGTTTCTGGCATTTCCAGCAAGATAGTTCCAGGGCAGAGCTGCAACAGCTTGAAGGAAAGACTGCAGGGTCAAGGAGAGAAGCGTACAAAGAGGAAAAATGATAGTGACAGGACAGAAAGGACAGGGAAGTTACATTCTTCAGGGAACATGAAAAGTAGAGGTAAATGCACACAGCTACAAACAGCAAGCATCCAGGAACAGCAAGGAACTTGCACAGGAAAGGTGAGAGATAAAAAGTGCCAGTAAGCAGAACTCAGCCTTGCACAACCATCAAATACAATCAGTAATAGCATGTTTCCTTGCCCAGCATGCAAAAGCAGACGTGCACTGCTTGCTCCTCAGGAGATAGTCTTTTATGTGCTATTTCAGCCTGTAATGATCTCTGTCTATATTACAGGTTACAGACAGTCTCACAGAGTGGATGACTCAAAAGGCTATTGAAAAGCTGTAACATCAGGCAGGGTGTGAGCAGGCAACCCTCTGTGCTGGGGGTGTCTGGCTGCTCACACAGCACCAGCCCATCTGAGGGAAGGCTGCTGTGTGCCACACACGGCATTTAAAGCCAGCAGAGCACCAAGTGCAGGCAGGGGCTCATTGCTTATGGTTATGTGAACTGGAAAGAGCTCCATGGGACTGTATTACAGTTCAAAGGCTTCACAGAACACATGCACATGGGTATAAAACCCTGCAGGTACTTGTAATGATGTATTGAGTGCTGTGGGTTCCATTTATGCAGATATGTTCATAAAAAACTGACTCACAGACATGTATACGTAGAGATATACAGCACATGGGTAGGGGTGTGTGCATATATGCACAGAATGATATTCACTCCACTGAATTTTATGTGTCTTAAATGGGAGACTGGTCACACTTGTCTACCAACTTTTATAATCAGTAGAGAAAGCACCTTCAGGGGGTGCTTTATCTGCCTCTCCATGGATGTCCAGCTTTGGCTGGGATGAATCACTGATTGTCTCCACACAGCCTGTTGAGGCATTTCAAATGCACAGCTTCTGGATCCCTAATGTCTAGCTCTGCACACAAATACAATCAGCTCACAGCACTGCAAGGTTATGCCTTCCTGACTTTTCATTCAAGTTCTCAATTGTTTATCATTTTCATTAACAGTAATCACTAGTGCCAGATGTTTGGAAACGGTCATGAGTCTAGCAAGGGGAAAGGTGCAGTTGAAATAGATAATTTCTCAGGACAAAGAAATAAATTGTTTCATCTAAGTGAAAAGGCCTTCTGTCTGGCTGAGAGCCTCATGTAACTCCAAGCTTGAATTAGCACTGAAGAATGGAGGGTGAATGGCAAACACTGACAGTCAGGTAGAGAAGTGGATAAAGACTGCATGGTGGTGATTCAGACTAGTGAAGTAGTGGGAATAAATAAAGAGTTGAGGGAAGGTGGAAAGAGGGTGCAGAGTTTTGGAAGTAATTGGAACATGTAAGAGCTTTTGGCACGGAAGAGCCACAAGGCAACAGAAAGTGAGGCTCTGCTCCAGGTGCTGAGAGGGGTGTTGCAAATAATTAACCCTCATAGCTGCAGCTGGTTTAAAAGCATCAGGATTCCGAAAAGCAGGCTAAAATATTACATATTCTTGACCAGGACTATTACTCCACCTTCAATCAACACTAGCTTAGTTGTACAATGGTTATAGAGAGAAATGTCTGTGTATCTGTCTTGACAGGTTCAAAGATTAAATCTTTAAAGAGAGGCATGAGAGTGGTAATTATGTTTTTGAAGTATGGTCTCTGAAATAGTGAACATTAATAAAAGAATGACCAATATTTTCTGGCATTGATGTGACTTGTTAATTTAATTTTTATTTAGGTGGTGTCCATTTGAGTGCTCAAGCTTTGCCATAGAAAAGCCCCTAAGCTTCTACTTAAAGCCGCATCCATTTGGGACAGCATGAAGGCAAGTGACAAATCCAGGTAATTGTTTGTGACAATGGACAATGGGACTTTACATCTTAAATTCTTCCCTGCACAAAGGTGCTTCCCTCAATTAGGATCAACACATACAAATATGCAAGTCAGCAAACGCTGGCCTGAATCTTCCCAGAAGGCTGGGTAAGGAGAGAATGATGATCTTGTGAACCACGGACCTGAGAGGTCTTTCTTGAACACAGGATGGTACATACTGGACAAACACTCACCAGAGGTGTTTTTGGGAGATCAAAAGCTTCATAAATAAAATGCCTCTGGGAAGGGAGGTCTATGAAGCTGCTCTTTATTTCTCATTGGCAAAAATTCCTAAACAAATTAAGAAAATCAGGCCCAATGAGCCTAGAAGACCTTAAATTACACTAAGCTAATTCCAAGCCTACAGTTAGGAGGGAAATCATCCAGAGATGCCAATTCCAGTGGACAGAACACATTTACTGGGAAAACACAGTTTGTTTGGTAACTTACTCAGGCTACCAGTAAGGACAACCAGATACTTTCATAAGACAACTCCTGGAAATCTTCCCCTGTGCATACCACTCCTCTTGTTTTCATTGCAACTTCAAAGTTTCCTGCAGCCTTAGCAAAACCACTGGCCTAGTCAACTTTGTGATGGCATTTCTCTAAGCTGGTACAAAGCAATGAGGAATCACCCAGGTGGGAGGGATATGGAGGCCCAGAAAACCAGAGAAATCATGCCCCTGATACAGAACATTCTGCAGACCTCCCCTTACTGCCATGTATCCCCACAAACTCTCAACCTCTGTCTCTCCCTGCCCAGCGCAGGAACCAAAAACACATCCACATGGCAGGAGTCAGACCTGCTTCTCAGCCATGCAAATCACCACACTCTGACAGAGACAGTCTGCAAAAACAAAACAACAAATGGTCAAACATTTGCATCCCTCATTTGCCAGGGTCCATCTGTGCTTCATCTTTCCAGGACAGGTGAAAGAGATGGATGGAGAACACTCATCTTGCAAAGAAAATTACCAAGAACTTTGCATCTGGAACCTGCCCCCCTCCTCTGCTTCCTCACAGATTCCAGTGGACAGAGGTCTATTGTTTCATTTATTCATTTTCTTATCCCATGTCAGATTTACTCCATCAACTTCACCCACATCATTTGTGATGGGTTGGAGAGAAGGACATCATTCCAGCATAATTCTCTACATTTTTCAAAATTGTCAGCCTACCCATTTTGGGACTATCATGGGACATAAGCTTTGAAGTCTTATAGAAGCAGAACTGCACTTCACAAAATAATGCTCTTGCTCCACAATTCTATATAATTTTCTAATGAGTCAAAATATCCACTGGACATGGGAAGAAATGCAGAAAACTGGTAACACTTCCCAAGGACTGGGCATGATCCCACTCTCAAGTCACGCTCACATGCCAGTACCTGCTACACAGTAAGAAACAATAGTGAGCAGTATTATTTTATTAGGAAAACAAAATCTCTTCTTACAACAAGAGAGGAATCATTAAATTTCACTTCATCTTTCCAGAAACTAGTGTCAGAGTTAAGCAAGTCACACACGTTGTCTCTGTACTACAGCTGAATGGAGGGAGACACTGTGTCTGGTTTAGGCTAGCAAAGAAAAGCTGTTCTGGTTCAGGCTCACCACCTAATTTTCTGTTCCCAATTCACAGGTTTCTGTCATTCCTGGGTAACTTCATATTAGGATGGAAAAGTTACAGTAAGGTTACAAAGGTTGTGTTCCCAGAAACCTTACAGGTGGGGACCCTCAGTGAAGGGAGCAAGAAAGAATTTCTGAATTCTGCTAAGCCCCAGAGATGGAATTACCACTGACTTCACTTCTACAAGCTGTTTCCCTAAATTCTTTGTACCTTTGATGTTCAAATGCCTGATTTTCCTATTGTTTAAGTCTTGTGGACTTTCATATCCTAGGCCAGGTTTGGAACAGCAATAACATAGGACAATCATTCCCTGAATAAATGCAAATTGGATGAACCACAAACGTTCAAAAGAAAAATTTATTCTCATAGAATGTGCAGACTTTGAAAGGTTGAGAGAGGTATGAGCTGCAACTCTCAGGTTGCTCTACTTAAACAAGTTGAAAACTATGTGCTGTGAGATTTAAGAATGACTCAGTATGTCCTGTGCCACATTGCTGTGACCCACTACCATCTTCACTTAGTCTCTGTAATAAGCAGGAAGATGTAGCAGCAGACAAAGAAATCAGTCCATAACTGGATCTGATGACAGGCAGGACATCACTGTTACTTCTACACTGTTTTTGAAGAGTAGGCACAAACTTGTCTATCATACACACTGGACACAAACTAATACCTAGGCATGGGTTTAGAGTCAAATGCAGGGGATGGAGAAAAGCTTGGCATTGCTTTACTTTCCAGAACTGGCTGAAGTGCTCACCTATTTGCAGTCCAACTCAGCCACAACCATGGTCATACACCCTGCAACAAGACACATTCCTGTATTGAAGAGTTAGCCAGAGCCTTCTTTCTTTAAAAACCTGACACCCCATGCAGAAAGATACTATGAAGGATGTAGCCCTCTTGAAGCACTCACACAGACATGAGATCCAATTCCTGCTCAAGCTTTTCAGTGACTCTAAGCCTTGCACTCCAACACCATCCAGGTTTAAGCATCTTCTACTTCGAAGTACAGAGGCAAATTAAAAACAAATTCCAGTAAACTACAAATGAAATGAAAAGACACAACACCAGGCACAAGAAGCATATGAGCCAGGGACCCCTGGAAGCTGGGATAATTTTCTGGAGAAGTCACTATTATAGGTTTGTGATACTTAGTGCTGAGCACCACTGTGGCTGCTGCTGGAAAAAGGAAATGCTGGGCTGGGGGAAACTGTGCTAACCCAGCCTGGCTGGGTTTAGGCTCACAAAAGCAGCACCTATTATTACACAGATTAAGTAAACAGCTTGGCTTCAGGGAAGCATCCGGCCATGTCTGTGTGGCAGCAGCAGATCTGAACCAAAGTGAAACCATTCTATGATTCTATACTTCTGTGACCTGAGCCTGACTTCTCCAGGAGAGAAAAAAAGGAAACGAGGAGGAGAGCAGCAATCACAGCACCATGGTGTCATTGAAGGTGCCAGCAGTCAATGCCACAACACATCCCTCGGCCATGACCAGTGCAGTGCCTGCAGGCCCAGCCAGGTCAGGTCAGGTCTGTCTAGGGCACAGACAATGGGGTCCCAGAGAACTGGCTGTCCCCATAGTCTAAGTCATTGCTTTCTCCACCACGCATCTGTTGGGTGAACCCTGACATCAGCCAGTCCTCACTACTCCTGTCGAAAGCAGTTCCTGTCTGAGGAGGCAGCTGGAGATCCAGTGAGACCCTACATATTTTAAAGAGAGCCACTTGGCTGCCAGCAGGAAGACAGTGCATTAATTGTCACACAAAAAAGCATGATGTTATGAGATAAGACTTTAATCGCAGCTTCCTTGCCCCGAGGGTGCAGAAGGCATGGGTTTCACCACCAAACCCCCAGTATGCCTCAGGCACTTTGGCAATCTGCTTCCAATTTTGGATGAGCAAATGTCTGACTGGAGAAGTTCTTGGGAATGCAATTTTTCCCCTCCACCTGCTCCTCTGGCTTTCTAAAAATGGAAAGAAAACCTCACGGGAAATAAGAGAGGAAGTCTCGGGTTTAAATTATGCACTGACGTGCTCGATTCCTCTACAAAATCTAGGAATCATACTTGCTTAGAAACAACTTTTAATCTACTGACAGAGGATTAATTATCATCAAATCATAAACTCTAGCATAGAAAGGAAAGATTAGGTGACTTAATATTCTTCTCAATGAGCTGTACTTTTCTGTCCTGCAATAAATTTCCAGGCTTTCACTCATGAGGAGAAGTGCTCCTGGAAGATACCAGCCCAACCTCCACCTTGTGCCTGCCGGCACTGTCCCTCACTGGTGGGACAGACATCCATGAAACAGAAAAAAACATCATCTTAGTTGTGCCTCTCTGCCTACTCCACTCCTGAATCATCAAGGCTATGCAGAAATAAAATCTACACTTAGGGCAGATGAGGCTCGGAGCCTCTACTGAGTAAATGAGGCATCAACTCAGTGCGTAAAGTTTGCGGAGGGAAATGCTATGAGGACCGTGGGAGCAGAGAGCGCCCTGTTTCTATCTGCCCTGTTAGTCTCGTTGGTATTTGGAAGGACCATCCTTCTCTGTGATAGACTCAACAGAGATGAAGCTGTCAGTAGTGTCCATCAGGGAAAGACCAGCGCTGGCGGTGGCCCTGAGCCCCCACGCACCAGGGTTGCCCAGTGTTCCCCAGAGCTCTTACCCTGCAGTACTCGTCAATGGGCTTCAGTCTCTTCACAGCTACGTCTCGGACATGGCTCCTCCGGAACAGAATCTTGCCTAAGGAGGGAACAAATGAAAGGGGAGAGTTAAGGGCATCACCTGCCATGTGGGATAGCAGAGCAGCACCAAGCAGAAAGGTCAGTAGACAGTGTTTCATCCCTGGCTCCAACCATGGTTGTTGGCAGTGCCAGTGGCTGAGCTCTGCAACCCTATTATGTTCCCAGCTGAGAAGTCCCAGTGCTGAAGAGGTTCACACAACTGCAGCTCTGTGTGACTGCAACTTCCCATCACTACAAGTCGCACAGGATGGCACACTTGAAGGAGGTATGAGCAATAGATCCCCTCCTGCCTTCATAGCAGACTGCACAGAAAGGCACCACAGGGCAGGCAGCAAAGGGACACAGGGTGACAGTGATTACGGCAGTGTCCATGGCACTTCTTGCAGCTGGATGTTGCTGGTCTGAAGTTTGCACAGGAAAAGCAGCACATGGCTGACAACTACCAAATGCACAGCAGCTCTGTGAAACCTTGGTGACTGCCACCAAAGTCCTGCTTGTATGACCTGCTAGAAGAAAGTCTCTACATAAGAGACTAAATGGACAGAGGGATTCTGATTTCGTGTAGATAACACAAAAGGATTTGGTTCACTTTTAGTGATGGCACTATCCTGGAATGGACCAGCGCTATGTTATGACTAGGTACTAATTTGGGGTCACTTTGGCATGTCTGTGCTCGCTGCACAGGAAGCATTGCTGGGGTGGGATGCAGGCACCATCTGCTCCCCACTCAGCCACCTCCCACTGTGGATGCTCCTGCCCTTGCAGGCAGACAAACCACACACCCAGCTCACAAGCAAATACAAGGCTGTTAGGGACAGAACCCTTATAAATCTTCAGAGAGAAACCAAATAATAGAAGAAAAATAAACAAACTCTTTTTTTGAAACTAAGAAAAAATAATCTCTATGTCCTTACTGGATGACATTTCTGCAAGCAGTTAAGATTAAATAAACGACTGGTTTTTGTGTGAAACTGATTGTAACAAAGTTTATCAAAATAATCTAGGAGCTGAGTTTCCCCACACACAAAGATGTCATAGAGTTGGTATTTTTTTGGCTAGAAGGGATTATATCTTCACATCCTTTTTTGGCGGTTTTCTTCCCTTTTTCTTTTGTGCTGTATTTCTTTTAATGTAATGAGACAAGAATAAATTATATGTTCCCCTTGTGGTGGAAGAAAAGAGTATCTGCCAGCATTATTTAGTCCATGAAATGTCTATGTAAAAAACCCACAACATATATACCACTCCCTGCTCCAAACTTCTTCTGCCAACAGGCAAATAAGATACTCATCCATAGATCATGAGATAAGAAAATGGACTAGAAAATGAAATCAGATCCAAAATCTCAGTATGTGGCTTTGTCATGATTACACAGGCTGAGAGATTAATGAAATGGCACCCTTCAACAGTCCAGTAGCAGAGGTTATAAATCCTCCCAGATGCTGTCCCTTTTGGTTGCCTTTTTCTCAACAGCTGCTAATCTGGAAGGTGTTAAAGCCTTTTGTTTCAGACAGGAGAAAGTGGTTTATCTTCATCCCTAATTCTGGCAACAAAACAGTTTGTCCTGTGAGGTAAAGCCATTTCCTGGTGCCATAAATTTATCTCCTCGGGTTCCCTGTGGTTATCTCATTACTAAGCTGTGTTGAGCCATCCCTGTAGGATATGATGCCATGAGGTTAGAGAGCACAGGGGAAAACTTCAGTGAGTGTCTGAGACACTCATCTGGGCTTGAGCAATTTAGTCAAAAGCTGCTGGAGGAAGAAAGTGGCATTCTCACCTCTCTGCACTGATCCACTCTGGACACACTAAAACATTCCTGCTGTCCTGTTTCTCTGTCTGGTAAATTGTGAGAAATACTTGCCCTTCTAAAACATTTCTATAGCCTCAAGGATGACACTGTACTTGTACTGCATAACCGCCGAAAGCTGCCTCATTGGAGGGAAGGGATGTGGGGTAGCTGTAGAGAAAAGATCAGTTCCTTTCTCATTGCTCCAGAAATATTGGTGTGGGAGATCTTGGTATTTTTTTCAACTTTTAGAAATACACTGTAACGAGAAAGTGGCATTTTGGAAACATTCTCACTTTCTGGCTTTCCTGTTTTCAGTTCAAGCCACGAGTTGAAAGTAAAATTGGTAAACACATAAAAACATCAAGGAATCAAAGACTTAAATACATTAAAGATCTCCTGTAAATGCAATTCAGCTTTCCTAAAAGTAATAATAAAGAATATTATATTAAACAGAGGACAAAAAAAACCCCAAAAAACCCCAAAAAACAACCCAGGATATGGTGAATCTTAATTCAGTCCTTGAATGGAGATGGAAAATATCAGGACAACTGTGGAGTTAGGACAAAACAAAGAAGGTGCTTCCATTTTTATTCCTCAGTAAAAGGAAGACCTTCCCTCTACTACTGGAAGTTGGAGAAGGCTTGATGAGGCCTGTGAGGAAAACCTATAGCTGCCCAGTCCATGCCTATCCCCATGGCATTCAAAGCTGAGATGAGGAGAAGGCTGAATATTTTAGAGCACAGTGGAGAGGCAGTCAACAAATTAAAAGCAACAAGAAAAACAAGGACACACTGCAAACAAATCCAGCTCTGTCAGGCAGCAAGGAGAGACCCCCTCATGAATTCTGAAGGTCCTCAGGCAGAGAAGTTTCGTTGACAGAGGTAATGAAGCACATCAAAAGAGGGACAACTTCCTAAATGCCCGGCTTCTTCCCTTGGCTGGGAAGACATAGTGTGATGACAGAAGCTCAGTCAAAGCCATCACAACTGACCAGCAGGAACCATTGCAGATCCAGAATGAGTTAATACAGCTTTCTCCATTTTCCCTATTTCTCCTGGTCCCCCTCCAAAAGCAAGTGAGGTCCCAGCAGGACTGGAAAAGGAAGGTCACCCAAGAGATCCATGTTGCACCCTCTTTACATTCTCTGAGTGCAGACCCCATCAATGGAAAGCTTTGCCTAACAAAGGTAGGTAGGGTCACCCTAAAGAAATAATGAGAAGGCAGACCACTGAGCAGCAGGGGCAAGTCAGAGCCAGCAAGGAACCCTCAGGATGGCAGTGGAAGGGAGCATTTCACTCAACAATAACATAAAGTCCTGGAGTGGCTGGTAAATTCAGAACAGCCCAGGCAATTTCCTTGTGAGGGTGGAGTAGTGGTTTACGTGCCACTTGGCTTTTCCTCTGGGTAAAGCCACATCTCTAAGGAAGAGATCTATTCTACAGGAGTACATAGAGTGCTGTTTGCTCTCTCCTGAATTTTACTGCAGCTCTTTTAAGCCTTCTCAGGCACTATAACCCCATTTTACAGAAGGATGAGCGACTTTTTAACCATGCTGCAGCCCAGCTAGGAAGTGAACAGGAAGACTGTCTCAGATTCAGATGGGAAGTTATAGGTTACACAAGACAGTGGTGCCTCTTGCAAATATTTCATTCACCAGTGTGCCAGGCTTGGACAGGACACCCATTAGGAAGGGCTCCTAGTACAGCAGCACTTGGAAAGACAGACGTGGGAAAGACACAGGGCTCCAGCCCTGCTGCTAATGCAGGATAACAATATTTATTTTTATCTTTTTTTCTTTAAAGAAAATATTATTCCTAGGAAATTAATGTGGATAAGAGGCAAAGTATCAGGTTTAGCATTGCAAAGGACATCTTAAGTCATCCCTTCATCTCTCTGGATACATACATATATATATATATATATGTGTGTGTGTAGTCTTTAATTCCACGACCACACACCTCTTCTTTCACAAGACCTAAGTTTCCTCCTGTAGACACAGCGGGTGCACAGACTGGGAATAATAAAGCTATATAGGAGACTGTCTATCAGGCAGCTGCTGATTCTGCAAGCTTAAGGGTATCCTCTGAATATCACTTTATTTTCCTACACAACTTCATACTTAGAGTAACACAGATTTTTAACAATTGCCATGAGGCCTAAGAACAAACCAACTTAAATGCATCTCAACACTCCGGTGCTTCCATTAGCCTACTGGTCTGTGCTGAGCATAACAGAAGGGTCCACAGCCTAATGCTTTATACTCAAGGACATGGTTTCTGCAGGGAAGAAGCCCAGCTCCTGGTGGGCTTGGTGACACTGTGGAGCACAGTGTGGAGGCAGGACAGCACTGGGTAAAGAAACCCTAGAAGTCCTCAACAGGATGGCCTAGCAGGAGAATCCAGCTTTTCCTCTTCAAGGAAGGGGGACATACGGTATATAGCCCCTACAGTCACAGCAGTTGGCAGATGTCAGCAGCTACTGCCCTTGACTGGTGATTCGTAAGCTCCAAGACAGCCTCTAAAAAAAAAATCTCCTAATCACACCTTTCACTGCCAAGGAGAGGTATAGCATATCTAAGTCTCAAGACCTTCCAGAGATGTCGTCATTATCTTCCCACCACTGTGCCAGTGGCTCAGCCCTGAGCTGCAAGTTCTGCTGCTGTTCTGGATCCAGGCAGTGAGCAGCAGCTGCAGCAGGGGCAACAAGGAGCCAGGGAAATTGCTGTTGTCAGAGAACAGATCCAGGTCTTGGTCTTACCCCTGACTGCTGAGTTGTGTCTCGTTTATAGATACATCTGGGGGATGTATCCATAAACGGTCTAAGGACAACAACTGGTCTAAGGACACCAGTTGTTTCATGCAAATAGCATCTGTCAGAGATTAGGAAGAGACCAAACCCACTATCAAAGGGATAATGAACAAATGCATATTCACATTTAATCTTCTACTTCAAGTACCATCATCATACTTCAGAACGCATGTGAAGCAAGCCATATGATATTCTACAGTGGAAAGCCCAAAGAACAATGGGAGCATTAAAAATACTCTAATGTCTCATCTGATTTATGCCTAAAAGAGACATGTGATGTCTCTGACTACAGCTTCAGTTGAAGCTCCAGCTGTGGAGGTTCTGTCATTTCTGCCTCCTAAAAGCTCCTACTAAAAGCTCCAAAGAGCTCCTACTTCTGCCTCTTCCTGTTACACAGAAAATAATGACACAGAATTAACAAGGTTGGAAGGACTGTAGAGATCATCAAGTCCAACCTATTACCTAACTTAGCAACCTACCCAACACCAACCCACCATTTAAACCATGTCACTTATTATGCCATCCAACCTTTCCCTAAACATATCCAGGGATGGTGACCCCACCACCTCCCTGGGCAGCCCATTCAAATGGGAAATCACTTTCTCTGTGAAAAGGTTTTTCCTAATATCCAACCTAAACCTCCCCTGATGCAGCCTGTTGTTTGTGTTATTGTGCTATTGTTTCTCTACTTTTTTAACATGAAAACCCGTGGGGTATCAGGTCTGTACATATTGCCAAAGCAACATGTTCAACCTAAGATCAACTTCTCAGAGAAAGAAGCTGCTGAAGAGCTGAGGTCAGACTCTTTTTTGCCATTACACTGGGGTTGTGCTGTAAAAAAGAATACAGAATGTAGCTCTCATGCAGTTAGAGGTTCTTCTTTTGGGCTAAGCAGCTTCCTCCAATGTAACTAAAACCATTTTGCAGCTCAAGTTTTTTATGAAGGCTTCTACTCATTATTATTATTTTTATATACCAAAGAGGTTTGCAATCAAATATGACATAAATCCCCCTCAATCTATATAAGCTTTAACATTCACCTCAGAGTCCTGACTGAAAATCTCAGACATCTCCCAAATGGAGCATTTAAACATGCACTGCCACCTTACAATGTAAAATAGACAAATCAACAACACAGCACTATGGAATAGAATAAAAAAAAATTTCTTATGGAAGTATGTGTGATTGTCAATCAGATGGTGATCTGACAGCAGCTAGAATGGAGGTATGTTCCTTACAAAATAATGTCTTATTTTTATATGGGGATTCCAGTTTCCATGGATTGTTTCATGCATAACTTCCCGGAGTCAGAAAGCCAGTGCCAGGGTCCTAACACTGATGGCATTTGCTCCTGACAAAGAAAGGCGAGGGAAATGATTCATAGTGTTTCCACTGGTGGGAGGGGGAAGGACTTTTTTAATAAGTAGAAACTCGTGACAGAGTCAGAACTGTTGACTGAACTTGGCTTGCCAAAGGGCCTCAGCTGATAAAGGCCTTTGCTAATCAGCAGGAATTACTATGGAAGGTGACAAGAGGTGATGGAGACAGATGGGGCAGCCAGGAAAGCCACAAAAGCAATAACAATATTGTCCTGAGATGTGGGGGATGGTGGGGAGGGTGTCCTTCTGCCCTTGGATCCTGTTTTTAATTTGCATAAGCTGCAATGTTAAAATCACGAAGAAGCAACAGAGAATGGGAAATAACATGGCTTGTATAAAATCGTATCACCAGGAAGATAAATTTTCCTCCATTAGAAGCGATAAGCAGAATATGCACTTATGTGAGTAATTACAAAGGGAAACCAAAGATAGGCAAGCAGTGAGGCTGGATTCTCTGTGAGCAAACTGTCTGAAGAGGTGGCTACTATCCTCCAAGGACAACAGCATTAGCTTTGCTAATACGCACTTTGAGAATTCAAGCATCAGACACAGCTGGGAAGAAGAAAAACCATGAGCACTGATACTGAAATTCAGGAGTGACAGATGGGGGCCACAGGGTGCAAATCTCAAGCTAACAGCTCTGTTACTGTTTGTACAGTGTTTTGCATAAGCCAAGAGCTACTTCATATTGCTCTATGTCCCGCTGCTATCACCCAAACAACCCGTTGCTCGTGCAATCTCTTCAGCTGCCCCAGCTGCAAATTTCAAATCTCTCCAAAACAAGACAGGAATCATGGTGTAGGCAAATTATGCAGAGTTTGGTCTGGAAACAGCATCAAAATTCAAACAAAATTATCCTTTCACTTTTCTCATTGTGGGACAGCTCCCTGTGCATTGGTCCATGAGCATCAGCAAACCTGAAGAGATCCATCACCTTGCTTAAACAACTTTACCACCAGAGTAAGCAAGTGAAGCATGTAGCCACACAAGAGGATCTCAGTGTGAGCACAGGTCCCCAGACCCATTAAAACTGAACTTTCCAGTCCATGAGTGGTTGTAAAATGTTGAGTCTTTTGATTCAGTGGGTCAGGCCTCCAATTTCTGCAGTGAAATTGGTGCCTCCTTGAACTACACATCTGAGCTTCTCCAAGGTGAAAAGTCATCTGTAATTACTGGTTGCAAGCTCTACATTAGCCTGCAAACAGCTCTTAATTGCAGAAAGCAGTCAGTTTGTCTGAGGGCAGAGGGAGAAAGGTATTCATACCTGTAGTCAACAACAAGGGCAACTGGCACGCCCTTACCTGAAGGAACTGACCTGATGATAACTCCAAGCCCCACTGAGACAAGGAACCAAAAGAGGGTCAAGTTTTCAAAACATCTGAGAAACAGAGCCTTAAGAAACAGCAGGGCTTCCTAACACAGAGGATGTAGAAATGTACTTCTCTTTGCATAATCTTTGCTACACTGGGAGCAAACAGCACAGAAAAACAGGAAAGCCTATGCAGATACAAAACATCACTCTTGCCTATGCACATTTCTCTAAGATAAGAAGCACATCCACTGCACTCTTTGTTTCATTTTGTTGAACATTTTCCAAAAAGATCCACTTCCAAATATCCAGGAGAAAGTAATATAATGTGCAAAAATATCGGTGCTTAAAAAATGATCAAACCATCTAGACCCTATACCAAATCAACCAGAGGAACACCAACCACTGTGTCAACCACTTGGTTTTCTTCCTATGTCAGCTGATGCCACTGCCCTGCCTCCACCTAAGTAGACAGTGGCTCCTAACCTGTGATCTACAAATCACTAGTGGTCCACAGACCCAGTCTGCAGAGCTATGTTCAAGAGTAACTTTCACTCCATGTCTATTGTTGGAATGATGTGGATCACTGTACATTGATCCAACAAGTTTGGGAACCAGCAGCTCCTGTTGGTGTTATGTATTTGCTGGTGAAAATGCTTTCATCATCTGAGCTACTTCAGCACCTGACGCCACAGTGGGAAAAGGCAAGAACCTCTCAAATACCTTTGTGCCACCTTAACTGTGAAAAATGCTCTTCCTGAAGGGCAAGACCATACTCCTGCAGCTTCACTTAATAAATTCTTCCTCTGCTCTCTCCAAAAACCCAAGTACCACCTTGCTCACTGGGGTTTGTTGAAGTCAACAGTCTTTCTATTGGTGGTATAGACCCTTAAGAAAGGACCATATGGTCCCACCTCAAACTTTTAATGCAGGAGCCTTAAGAAACTGAGCCTATTAAAACATTTGCACTGTCTTATAAGTTCTTATGAGACCTGTCATTCATGCAGGAATTGGTGTGACACTAAGCCTGAGACACTACCTCACAGACACTGGGCCAGTACCAGCCTTGTTGAGGGGAAGCCTGTGAGCTACATCCACTGTGGTAGAAGACTCTGCAGCAAGGTCACTGGAGGGAGATGGATGTCCACCACGCCCTTTCCAAACTACACTGGAAAAGCACAGTAAGGTCCTAGCCACATCCTTTGGCTTGACAGGCAATAACACTGGTTGGGAGACTCCACCCTTAAGCTGGTTGAGAACTGGAGCCGTGAATAAAATAATATTTGCACTCACACCACACAGATCAAAGTTATTATTACTAGGAGGTTGGTCAGGCAATAACATGGTGCTACAGCATATACTTTTACAAGAACACTGCAGGTAGAAATTGAGGGGTAAGAATGCAAAGGTGGCTTCACGAGGTCACGAAATGAGTACACACTAATAAGAGCCATAAGGTCAGTCCCTAGATCCCTCTGCTGATCACATGCAGAATGAAAATACATCTGCCTTGGTATCTAGCACCAGAAAATCTTTCTGTTCAAACATTTATTCAATAAAACCCAGATCCTTGATTTCTGCCACAAATGAGGCAGAATTCTCTCCAGTGGAAGGCCTCGGTTAAGTCAGCTGCCAGGATACACGTGTCCCACATTATAGCAGGAAAAATTCAGCAGTCAGATTGGCAGAGACAGTGCTTTTCAGAGCAGGTGTGGTATTTGGGAGGCATCAACACAGAAATTAAACAAACAAACAGCATGGTGGCAAACATAACTAGGTGTGCTTGTCAGAGCGCACCAGCTAGGATTTCAGAGAGCCATATTCAGAAATAAAACCCCTCATGTTTTGCAAACCAGAACATTGTTCATGTTTCCTAAATGGAAGTGCTCTCCTGGAGTCCTCCAAACAAAACCTCTGAAAACACAGGCGCAGAAGAAGCTGGTGAAGAGCAACCAGACCAAAAATGGATGACCTTTGAGGCAAGAAGCTCATCTGCAGACCAAGACACCATCTCAAACCACAGACATCATCTTCTGGTTCCAGACACATCTTTTTAGTATGTTTTACCCTTATGTGTTACTATGACAATCTCTGGTAGGGACTTCCTCTCTGCCTGCTCTGAATCCTGATAAAGCTAATGATGATTTCAAAGGCTCATGAGCAGGCACTTTAAAGCAGGGATGGCCCATTTCTGTGTTACAGGAAAAGAGAGAAGGGCACTCCTGTTTCCAGCACATGCTGGCATCTGACCAATGCGGTCACATTTGCACCAAACTGTACCAACTCCAAAGCTAGACCTGCATCCCTTCCCCTACCTCCTCTGAGCCTGCAGTGCAATAACCCAGCTGGGACTTGAGATGTGTTCACAGGTATTCAATCTGGCTGAGATGGTGCACAGCACGATGCTGTGCATTGTATCTGTAGCTACAAAGGAGCTGATGACATCCCAGTGCTTTGGCTATTCCTGAAGCAGGGCTCACACAACATCAGTGTTGTCTCTCTAATGTTCCCACCGCCACTACCAGTAGGCTGGGGTGGGCAAAATCATGGGATGGGACACAGCCTGGATAGCTGATCCAAACTACCAAAGGGATATTCCATATCCTATGACATCAGCTCAGAAGTAAGTGCTGAGAGAAAAGAGGAAAAAAAGAGAAGAATAATTATTTGTTACATTTGTCTTCCAGAGCAACCAGTACACGTAAAGAAGCCCTACTTCCTGGGAAGTGGCCAGATATTGCCTGCTGATGGGAAGTAGGGAATAAATCTTTTGCATTGTTTTACTTCCATGTGTGACCTTTACTTTCACTTTATCAAGCACAACTAGTGCTCACACCAGCAGTTACCACGGCTCAGCCGAGGCACAGGAACAAGGAAATGATTTTATAATTACTTATCAGATAACCAGCCTCCTTCACACCCAGCTCCTCCACGTGTGAGCACATCAGCTGCTTCCAGCTCAGGTCACTTAATCCAAACTGCACTCAAGTGCAATTTAGCACCAGGAGTGCCTGCTGATGCCAGAAGACAGTGGAGGACAATCTCCTTGAAAAATTCCTGTCAGTTCCTCCACGTGCAAGTAAATGCAGTGTTAAGGGTGCAAGAGTACCTTCAGAAGACAGAGCTGCTGCCCTGGAGCTCAGGATGCTGAGCATCTCCAACTTTCCAGGGCCACTTTCTCCTGGCATCAGCAAAGTGCCTATGTCAGATCAAAGAAGGAAACAGCACTGCCAGATGTCAACAACTTTGCCCACTGCAGACTAAAAAGCCTCTTTCAGGGATTAAGGCTCTAAGTAATCACTCACCCCATGAAAGGAAAAGTACCTTCAGCCAAAGTGATAGCAGGACCCTAGGACTATGCACACTTTCATTTCCCTTTCACAGTTAATATGGGTTTCATTTCCCAGAAAGAAGAAAAAATGATGGACTGGAAACTAATACTTTGTAATTTCTCCTTTTTAATAAGGATCACTGGACCAGCAGCATAAAAATATGAAAACAACCCTAACTTTATTGCTTAATTAAAGAAAAAACACTAACATGAATAGGCACAGAAATCAGAATTAGGAATGTGAGTAACTACCCTTTCGGGCCCCGATTAATTGCATTCAAAGCCACAGAGACATTGAGCCGCCAAGTGGGACTGACTGCTAACAAAATCCACACCACAAACAAACCTGTCTTTCTCTCCTTGTGCCACCACACAGGAATGGCAGCTCCCCAAGTGCTCTCTGCCTTTGTGTCCTGGTGTGCATTGCTATGCAGGGCTGGACAGAGTTACAAAGTCACACTATTGGGTACCTCAGATAACCCTTCTCAGGTGGTCCAGCCTGCAGACTTGCGGTCTCCAAGTAGAAGGTCAAGAATGGACAGATGCCATCTCCTCCATTTCTCGATGTAGGATCACTAGCTATGTGTTTAGCTGCTGCTATTCAAGAATGCAGCTCTGCTGGTAGTTATTACACACTAAAAAGGGACAGAAGATTTAATCCACTTTGTTGCAATGTTGTACAAGTGCTGCATTTGATTGGGTCAAAGATCTGTGGCACCCAGTACCCTGTCTACAAAACAGGCCAGTAATAGATAGAGAAGAAATCCAAGAACAGGATATATGTAATGGGATCCTTCTCTTTATTCCTGCACAGCAGGGGTTAGACGTTTTGGGAATTGGGAATTAGAAATTAACTTTTAGCAACCAGTGCTGCCTTCATCCTACAGAAACTGCTCCAGTACATTTTTGAACCCACAGATTTTGTGGTCCCTATAGAGTCCTGTAGAAATTAATGTAATGATTTAATCACACAGCATGTGATTGCACACTTCCTTTTGTTCACTTTAAGTTTGCTTTCCAGGTTTCACAGGCTGCACCTGGTTTTTGCATTCTGAGAAATAAAAATAATCATGTCCTCCTCACTATCTCAAATTCTCTGTGATTTTACAAACTTCTACTCCATCCCAACCATCACCTTGTTCCAGGCTGAAGACTTTTGGTCTATTTACTCCTGTCCTACAAAAGCCAATTCACCTCTGTAATCACCTCTGTCATCCTTCTCAGCACTTTATTATATACACTTTCTGAGAGGCAACACCAGACCTGCACATGGTATTCACGATGTGGGGAAATCATGGATTTCCACAGCTGAAGCTCTGGGTTTTGTTTCCCATTCTTTGCCTAATTCTTTCTAACACCACCTTTGGCTTTCTGACTGCTGCTATTGAGCTGCAGTTTTCATGGAAACACTCTCAGGACTACTGAAATCTCCTTCTTAGACTGCAGTGGTTCTTCTCCCACTCTGCCCTCCCCCTAGCACTGCTTTGTGCATACCACCGCCAAACTGCCTTTTTACCATATATATCATGAGATCCTCCTCCAACTTTTTTCAATCAGTTACAAATTTGAATTTCCTAAGTAAATTTCATGATCAGCCAAGTTTGTTATATAACTAACACCCTCTTTTGCAGATCATGGGCCGAAACAGTGCAGATTCTAGAATCCCTGCTGGTAAAGCCATGTTTCTTTTCAGATAGGAAGCTTTTAAGTCTTCATCCCCAGATTGTTATAAACTGAGGGCTATTGACACCTATTAGCTTTCGATCCCCTATTTTAAAAACTTTTCTGTAGCATTTTTCTTTCAAATGTCCGAAAGCAAGGATTGTTGCTAATGTACACAAATGCCAAAGCATCCATCCTTAAATGTAGGCTCCAACCTGACAGAAAATAAGCTTACAGGCTATGTCAGTCATAAATCTAATAACAAGAAAGGCTGTTAATATAATTATCTTCTTATTGCTATTTTGGGAGGCACACTACATTTGGATGGATCTTGAAGTAACAGGATCTCTTAAGCCATAATTTATGAGGACGTCTGTCTTGAAGAATTTTCCACATGGGAAATTAATCACATTCTGCCTAATGGGAAGAAAAATATCCCTTTGCAGTTTGAATTGGATTTGCCATGGTCAATTGGATGTAGGATTCTTCTTTATCCCTACTCACAATCTGAGGTATAGTGTTGCCATTGAAAATTCACTGTGCTAGATTTCACAGATGAAGATATTTCACTGATGGGCGATACTTTTATTCAATGCCCACGATGACATAAATCAAAAATACTAGCATGGCACAGCCATGGAACTGGAGGTAATTATTGCAGAAACTACAACACAGTAAATTTCAGTGGCAGCTGCTGTACAGTCCGAGCGTACTTTGATGTTGCTTCTGTGAAAAATACTCAGGCTAGATTTAGGAAGCAGGCAACACATCTCTCATCAGCAGTGCACCAACACACAACAGCTGGACTCAGGTCAGGGTAAAATGACCGATCTGCCAGTCTGCACTGCACTTAGACTTAGCTCAAGCCACCACGGACCTGCATTCTTATTCGAATGTGTGAAACAAGTTCCTAAGTCACAAAAGACCTGGTCACTACCCATCCAAAGACACAACTCTGGGCGTGAGGTCCTGGGAGATGTGACTGGATGCTGAGGGTCACTAAATGCTGGAGCCATGCTGTAGTTCTGAACAACACAGGACAAAGTGCCAATGATAGCTCAAGGACTCACGGGTCCCATGTACAACACAGATGTTTATTCCTGCAGGTAAACTCCTGCAAGAGACCACAAGGAACTGAAGGTTCCTCATGCGCCAGGCTAATGACTCTTATGTAGGTGGGCTGTTCTTTGTATCTCTGCAGGAAGTCAGGAATGAACTGTCCAGATATGGGGGCTGGCCTTCCATAAGATTTACGATGAGATAATTTGCCAAATTGCAGTTCAGTTTGGATTTTCATCCCTTCCTGTCTCCTCATCAAAAACCCAGTGTGCAGAGCAAATGTCCTGGTGCCAATTCATCTCCACTGAGAATCTAAGAAACCCACTTCAGGTTGGAAAATCCCAGTTTGTTTACGGTTCCAGTGGAAAAGGGGTGAGAGACTTGGAAATGGTGATGGAAAATAGACCAGAAAACTAACATCAGATGCTGGCACCAGAGATAAGGAAGGTGTTTCCAGTTAGCAAGAAAGGAAGTCAAAGATCCGTGTCTCTGGGATCCCTTGCCTTTGCCATTTAAAAGCAAAACACGGAGTTGCTCAATGTTTCTTTAAGACCGAAAGACTAAAGGAAAACAGGATGGCTTAAAGTAAAAAAGGAGTAATCGTATGACTGGAAACTATGAGTGCCCCCTCGCCAAGCACCCAAAGGAACTGAGTAATGTTCATTAGTCAGTGACTTTATTGGTACTTGGGACTTTCGACTGCTGAGCAAGATTTAGACCAAGAAGATATTCTGGGGTATGCTACTCTATTTATGGTTGGATGGAATTCAGCCTCACCCGGCATAATATTTTTCCATGCTGATTTAGGCAGAATGAGCCCTCACATTTTCCCAGTGCAGGGTAAGAGTGGGTCCCCTTCTTGAGCTCAGCATGGTGGAAATGCTAGTTCCCAACCAGCAGCGTGAGGGCAGGGGGATATGGCTGGAGAAGAGTGGTTCTTCTGCAAGGAACCTGAAGATGTTTTACAAAGTATTTATTCCCAGAACAGAAACCCACTGTCCCAGGCACTATACAAACACAAGACAATCCATGAGATTAATTTTTCATAACCAAAATGCTGAGTTCCATTGTAGCTTTTGAACAAGATGATAAATAGCAGAGAGGTGTTGAGCACCTTAATTAACAGTAGGCACCTGGGCAAAACAAAATCCAGGTCACACCTTAAAATTACCTGACTGCAAGTGTACACAGCCTTTAGGCTGCCTGTTCAGCAGCTTGGTGATGCTATTCTTGCCACTGAAAGGCTGGGTAAGATTCAGCTACTAGTCTTGTGTATGAAGGGATGGATATGGAGAAAGAAGGGAAGTTGGACAAGTGGAGGCCAGCAGAGAAATTCCTCAGGCACCCAACAGCTCACATCATGCAACAGAACCTTCCATCGCACTCATCTGCCAAGATGCACAAGAGAACATTTCCTGCTGAGTTACATAAAACCATGTTGTTGCAAATGGATTTGAAAGACTGGGCTGCTTCTTTTTAAACAGAGAAGAAGAAGAAAACAAAGTCTTTCTTGCAGCTGCTACAACAATTGCTCTGTGACAGAAGCCTTTCTGAATGCAGTATTAATATGTGTACACTTTATAAAGCACATGCAACTGAGGGACTGGTGTAATGGTGACATGAATTATACTGGTGCCACTTAAAAGTCATAGTGGTGTTGTCCAGAAATCACAAAGTTCAGATTAAAAACCTGAAGTAGCTTAAGAAAAAATCAGATTTTAGTAAGTCTCTACTACTGAATAGACTAAAATTCTTCTTTTTGAGGCTGAGATCTTACAACCACAAACTACTGACCCTTCATGTCCAATTGCTACTTACACTGAATGAATCTTCATCACTTCTTCATAGTATGGCTCCAAACAACCAAACCACAGAAACACAGCACAAGGGTTCAAGAGACCAACAAATCCCTTACTCTGATTCAATTACTATTACTAGAAAAGAGGGCACTGACATGATCTTTTAAAAATCTTCACAAAACAAAGAATCTAACTCATTTCTGATATTTTTGAAGGCAAGATATTTTTATTTTTAATTTTATTTTCAATTATACATTTATTTTTAAGGACAAGCAGATCAATCCCCTGCAGTCAACTCTTTAGACAGCTCAGCTGCCTGGGAGTGATTCAGGAGGGTCACTTCTGAGTCAGCTCAACAAGTCAGATTGCTTTAGATCATCTTATAACCACCAGGAAACCTGTATCAGTAACAAACCACAGCATAAACCCAGAGCCCCTGAGGAACCACCCCGGGCATTGCAAATGGTGAAAAGAAAAAAAAGTCTTTCTTGGTCCTTTCTAGGCATTGCAACAGGGAAATGCTGGAGAAAGGGAAGCACATATTTCCAAATGGAAAAGCCATTAATGAGAACAGAGTCTGGCACTAGGACTAGTCTGGATCAGAATCAAACTGAGTGACATCGGAGCTGACATCTCATTGCTGAGAGTGAGAAAGCAGCCTGGCTACACCACAAGATTAGAAACATATGCAGTATCAGTGAACCTCTGGGGGACAGCAAACGATTTCAGGCTACAGGTGAGACAAAAAAAAAAAAAAGAAAAGAGGAAGGAGGGGACGGTCCCTTCATCACGTGCTGGCATTAAGATGGACCCAAAGGACTTCAGAAAAGAACACAGACACCTGTATCAGCTACTCTGCAGCACCACAAGGACCTATGTGTGGCTCATGGGGCTGAGGAAGCCAGGAGAAGCTGCATCCTTGTAACGGAAACAAGCTACGTGCAAGAAGAACAGAGCAAGAGATAGAAGTTAATGAGACTGAAGAGGATTATCCCCTCTCCCCAGGGATCCACGGGTAAATACAGGTTTTCCTGGAAGCATACTGGTGCTCCTGCCACTTGGAGTGATTGCTTTCCTTCCATTGTATTAGAATATCTAACCAGTTTGAAACAGAAGTCAAATTTCCGAACACACATGCACAAACACACATCAGGAACACACTGACACTTTAGAAAACAGGAGTCAGGGTCAGATGACACTTGGGGTGTTCTGAAAATTTCCTGCAGGAGACTTTCACACTGTAAAACTATCCTGGTGGAAAAGCCAGCTGCTTCCCTTGCTCAGCCTGAGACCTGTTCTTGAGATCCTTCACTTGCTCACCCAAAATAATCACGTTCTTGGGAAGGAAGATTTCACTGCCTCCGCCGAGATCCAGAACAAGACCAGTTTGTGACACCCCATATGCCAATGGGAGGTTCCTACCCTGTCTGCAACAGCCTCTGCTTGCATGAGGCTGTGTTATATGAGCCTGAGACCTTTTCTTTGAATAGGGCAAAATGCAAATGAGAGACAGTGAATTGCCTGAGAAGTACTTTCCTGTCCTGATGCTCTCAGCCCTATACCCACACTCTTATAGTGTGGTACCAATGTCAAAAAAAACCTGCATTCAGCAGCCTAATCTAAAACAGACTCCTGTAGGAAACAGCTGGATATTGCCAGAAACAGAGACTGGGCTCCCACCACCTCCCCTCATTCATGTCATACTACAAAAGACACAGATCATCCTGAGACACCCCACATACTGCCTTAGTGCTTTGATGCCCAAATTCTTACTTCCTCCTTGCACCCACCATCCTCCCATCCTCTGAGGATGCAGCAGTGAACCATCCTCTCTGTTACACTATTGCTCAAAACAGCAGCCAAGAAACAGTTTTTCTTTGAAAAGAAATCATTTCACCATGATGTAGTAATTTTACTCCCTGATAATTAAAATGCTTAAGCTCCAACTCACACTTCCAAGCATTTGCTCTGATGGGAGGAAAACCAACAAAGTAGTCATAGTCATCACCAGAACCACCCCTGTGAAATGCGTAACTCCCTATATTGCTTTAATTAAAAGTGGATGAACAGCAATCTCCCACTCTAGAAACCATTAAGAGGAATAAAGTCAGTCTAAAGGCTTATGAAAATAAAAAAGGAGGAGAGAAACAAACAAAAATCCTGCCAGTTTTAGGGCTTACTAGAGGATTAAAACATCTGGACTCTCCTTTCAAGGAGAGGTGAACCAAGGAATTGATGGTGTGAAGAGGATACAACCATCCCTTGTAGTGAGTGAGCATCGTGAGCAGGGAGGTGGTGATGGGAGAAGAGGAGCAGAAAGCTGCAGAGAGAGCCAACACCCTTGCCCACACGTTTTTGTCTTCACAGCTGCCTGGAGGAACACTCTTATCTGCTGACAGCACAGAACAAAGGATCTGGTTGAATTGGAAAAAACAAAAAAGGGGCCCAGAGGAGAAAAATCCTAACTGATCATGAGTATATAACTCTTCATCTTTATAATCCTATAACTGAGGATGATGTTTTACTGTAAAATAGAGAACAACTTGTGAGGAATAATCTAATCCATAACAGCAAAGTATTTATCATCACTCTTACAGCAAGAGACCACCCTGCTCCACAGGATATCTGCAAACAGATGTGAGCATGAAGGCTTTAAGCATGGCAATGCCACCAGTCAGGGCAAAGGTAACTAGAGAAGGACTTCAGTGTTGCAGTATGTGAGTGCTGCACAACGTTTTATGGATTTATTCTTCTAATGCCACAACGAGATACGGGAATTCCAGCTCATTTCTCTTTTCCCCCAATACAATAAGAGTGGAGAGTCTGAGGGTAAATTTGGACCCTCTTTATCCCACTTGAGCCCTCAGATCTTCTTTCTCCTATTTGTAAAGCACTTTCGGCAGTGGAGAAAACTAATGACACATCTTGGGCAGAATCAATAACCAAATTTGGGATTAACTGGTGATTCTCAAGTTTGCACCCTATGGTAAGGGGACAGAGGGAAATTGAATACAAGCCCCTGAAGTGGACTTAAGCCTCATGTGCCTGGGGTAAGCCCATGCATGGCAATGGGTGTGGAATGTCATCTCTCAGGCTTTGCTGGAGCAGTATTGACACACATGCACAGAATGAACCAAATTCCGTTGTTTTTCCACTTGGGCTAGAGAAAATTAAAACCTTGTGACAGTTGCTTTGTCTCAAAAGAAAGCAAATTTACTTTGCTGAGCTTTATTACAACTTAGCCTTCTTATCAGTCTGATTTCATTCTTCAGTCATTTTAAACCCTAGTGTCATAGAATCTGGCAGCTACATTGATGGGTTTTATACAGAAAAAACACAGGGAAAGGGTTTTCAAAAGCGCTCAGACCCACTGTAACTGCTCCTGCTGAAGTCAACAGTAAATCCAATGATACTGCTGGGAGCAGAGGTCAAGGCTGAGCAGGCTTGACACTGCAGAAACTTATGGGTGGGATTTTCAATCTCTTCAAAAACAATTGCTATTAATAAAGTCTATTAAAATAAAGAGCTAAGTTGTGACCCTGAAAATATTTACATATGTGCCTAGCTTACAGAATGTGAATAATTACAGGAGGCCTGATTTCTCTCACTTTCTTCAACGTAAGCCAGGAAAAAAGGGTCCAGATGCATGTGGAAAGCCTTGGCTCACAGAGAGGGTCAGCTACATTGATTTTGGTGGAATTACTCATGCTCTGCAGAGAGTTTTGAGCACCAGCAGGCACACAGCAAGACTTCTTAGAAACATCAGGATCTTCCTAAACCCACAGCTACACTGAAATGTAAACACCAAATGTGAAATAGTACTTTTCTGGCTGTAATGGTGCTGGATATCTGCAGAAACAGCATTAAAACCCAGTCACTTCTAATCGACTGTAGCAAAACTTGGATCAGAACATGAAGGCTAGTTAAGAAAAAATGGAGGGAGGTGTGTATTTTATTATTTGTGTGTATCTGACACTGTGACATGAATTAACCCAACTTCAAAGGATGTAACATCATTATTACAAAGCATTGCATTGAGTATAACCATTTCCAGGCTATTATGCAAGACCAACTGAAATAATATTATGGGTATAAGATTACTCTTGTTCTCTACTAATCCCAAGAGGAAGAGGGATGTGACTTATATTTCTCATCCTGACAAATCATCTCAAGACACTGCTGAATCAGACATGTTTGCAGCTTAAGAGGAAATAAGTAAAAATATTCAGCTTTTATTACTAAGTTGGAGGATTCATTAACAGGAATGTAAAACTACTAGCTTCATTTAAATCCTCTCATTGTCCATGATATAAATCCATAGGTTGTGTAGTTACACTGGAATGGAAGGAAAAAAAATAAAATATTTAGACAAGGTGACCTTCCCAGCTATTCATTTCCAGGCAGTTTCACTCCCAGGTTCCTGCACAATACAGCAGTCTTCCCTGCAAACATTTCAGGGGAAACGGTTCACTTGCATAAAGGCCGCAACTGTTCCCACTGCACTGAAGCCATAAAACTATTGCAGTTGAACCTAAACTTGATAACAGCTTAATGGCATAAAGCAATATTTGGACTAAATTGAGCCTGATCATATCACTCTAAAGTTCTTTTCCAAGTTAAAAGGCTTTTATTTATAGTCTTTACTTACACCCAAGAGACTCTGACATATTTTAACTAACCTGCCTTCCTTGTCTTCTTAACCTTGGTCCCTTTCCAAGAAAGATGTCATCTGACCACAAATGGGGTTTGATTTCCAGCAGCAGAATTAACCCACAACACAAATCCCTTGCGTTCATTCCCTGAGAGATGGTGCATGTTCTGGGGAGTGAGCTTAGCCAGTATTTCCTTGATGAAAGAGGTAGAGTGGAACAGGCTGGAGCTACCTCTGTTATCACATCAACCACCTGCACGAAACAAATCTTTGAATCCCACCTATTCCAACCCTTCTGGTCTCATAGACAGTACTGGGAGAGCAGACTACACTGAGATCCACCAGTGAATTGGCGTCACTATTGCAGGATTCATTGCCTCTCCTTGCGTACGTGTCACTCCATGTTGACACAACCATCACGGGCAGCTGTACTGCAGAGACACGGCTTAGACCGTGCAGTCCTGGCTACAGTCTGACTGGACCACAGTTTTCCTTCAAGAGCAGGGTACACATGGGAGGGGCTTTGGAGCAGTGGTCAGATACAGTGTCAAACGTACACAGTACCTGTGTGGCACCACACCCACCACCACAGCCGCGGGGGGCTAATGAAAGGCTCAGCAGCATTTAAAGACCAGAGAGAGTCACTTCACCTTCTCTTAGTCGGGGGGATGGAGAGGGGAGAAACAACGGTTTTGTTTATGGTGAGGGAAAGAAATTGAAAACCAGTATCATATCAGGCTGAACAATGGCATGACCAAAAGAGAACGCTTTTCCTGTCTCTGAGAGTCTTTTTTTTTTTTTTAACCTGTGTTCAAGGGTCTTCTTCAATTGGGTCTAACAAGTGCCTCTTCTGCTCACAACATAGTTCATGTCTACTCCAGACCTGGCTGGTGGTGGGCATGTGACATGGTGATGGCTTCACACAAGATGCTACAGTCCCCAGATCCTGGACACCTCAACTGCCCGCTGCAGCATCACCCTGGAAATCTTCATGCCTTCATTTCCTCAACATCCTTTCCACAGCTGCCTTCTGGGAAGGAGCAGAGGTACCTGCACTAGCTTGGCTTCCTTAAAGTAAGAAAAGGAGGCCCAAGTAGGTGGTTCAAGCAAGCTCTTGGTGGTCCAGCAGCGCATCACTGGCTGTGTGATGCAGCGGGCAGCAGGTGGGTCAAGCAGGGCAGTCTTACACTCCAGCAGAGCGGCTTTCACTTGACAGACAGAGTCCTCCTTCCAGCTGTGGGCAGCCCACTGGTGCCTCTCTCATCCCGTCACCATGTGTCAGAGCCAGCAGCAATCAACTCCTTCTTCTCCCAGACCCTGGGAGAATAGGGTAGCTGGGATATTGTGCAAAAGTAAATATTTATGTAGCCGGGGCCTTCCTTCCCCTGCCCTGTATTTTCTCCCCTTCTTAAAATGTCACAGATCAGCTGTTTCCATAATTGTGCAGGAAATGAGTTCCCTGCTGGCTGGCAGTTTAACACTCGTGTGCTGGGTCTACTGTGGCAGTACCACTCATCTCTGCTGCAGGCTCCTGCATCCACCCAGAATGTTCAGAGGATATGGCCAGAGGGGGAGATAGGATAGGCAGAGACATGGCCACAGAGCTGCATGATTATGGCAGTCCTTCTCGCAGCTGTATCTTAGAGGAACCCCTATTCCCTGGTCTGTGGGTCAGATCAGGATCCCAGGAGACTTGACACTCTGTTTATGCCACTTCAGAGCAAACATCCAAACCAGACTAACACAGCTTCCTGCCTGCACACAGTGGCGAGTGCACTCAGGAAATTCAGGCATATTTCAAGCTTGCGACTTTTTCTTTGTTCTTCAGACAAAGCCTCATTCACTGGAGATGTTGCTAAAAGGATTATTATCTATACAAGACTTCTCTTCCCAAGAGGAAATCTGCAAAACACACAAATCTGCATTTGCTGTGTTTTGTAGGAGGCGGGATTAAGATAGGAATATTTTCCCTTCTGCTCTCTGCATCTAATAATTTAAATAGACCAGCGGTGACGACACTGCCCAGTGGGAATAGGCACAAATGCCTTTACCCTGTACGCCAGTCTGATGGTTTTACTCCTTGCCTGAGAGGGTACACCAAGCTATCCTGCATTTGGTGAGAAGAACTGGAAGGATTTGGTGGGAATCTCACCTAACAGTGCACTCACTGAAAAACATCTGCCCGCCAGCATGAACATCTCCAAAAAACCCCATCATGGCAGACCAGATTGCAAATGTCTGGCTTATTCCAGGTGAGCCCTGTGCTGTTCAGAGCCCTGAATATGAGAAGGATCCTGCGAGTCTCAACTTGCAGATGCGTAAAGATGTAAAAGCAGAGGGAATGTAATTTTCTGCTCTTTATTTAGAGGTGGCAAAACCCTGATAGAAAATGACATGGTGAAAGTGCTTAACCTCAGACCCACGGAAATTTGAGGGCAAACATTAATTACCTCAATTCTGAGTAAATGCCCGGGGCCTGTATTAGCACCTCTCTGAATGGGAGAAGCTCAAAAGGATTGAATTTCCTACTTCTAGGACTTACTTTCCTTTCCTCATCTACCTACCCTTGGTTTCTCCTTTCTAATTTCCACATTATTTCCCTCTTTCTACCTCAGCTTTCCAACTGAATGGGACTAAACTCTAAAAAAAAGAAACAAAACCAACCAACCAAACAGCAGAGTAGACACTGCCATGGGTTACTTCATTAGTGAAAATAGATTCAGTTTGGCAAATTCCTGCCTGCAGTATCCCCTCTCTTGGCTCCTGAGTATAAAGATCCCCTTATGAATAATGACAAGCGTGTTCATGAGAGCCTGAAAAAAGCAGTGTTGTGGAGCAGGGAGGTCTGCAAGCACACCATGCTAAAGAACATCATCACTTGAAAAACTTAATAGAAAAAACGAATTAGGATAAATCACTTGCCATCAAGCAGCAAATTCCCAGGTTCATTGTTTCCAATTCACAGGAAAAAAAATAATCACAATCTATTTTAAGCATGTGAGTATATAAATAAATCAGCTGGCCCAGCCAAAAGGCAAAGTGGACTGAAAACAGATTCAAACAGAGGTCTAGACTATTACTTAGCTGTGAATCTCAGCTGGTTTCTGCTCTCCTCAACTGCCCAGGCAGCTTAAATTCTAATACAACAAAGACAAGATCAGGCAGATAAGTAATATCCAGAGGGAATATCTAGAGCCTGTGGGGCTGCAAAGCTATCTGAGTCCCTGGCAAGCTTGACTCCCGTGTTAAAAAGCACTTTCATTGTATGGGCCATTTGTTGATGGATTGTGGGAAAAAGTCAGATTTCAAACCAGAGATGAAAACAAGCAAACCCTTATATAAAGTCACCCTCTCCCCAGTCTGTGGGTTGAATGTAGAATGCTCTCAGACTTGCTACATACCACCCACTTTAGATTACAGACTTGGAGAGTTATTTTTAAAAAGTAATTACAGTAGTAGAGGGCACACTCATCTGGAACGGCTGCCTGAGGAAACGACGAGCCCAGTGCAGCTCAGACTGCTTTTCAAGTCTATAATCGTGTTTATTTATTGCCTTTAAAAACAAGAATCAAAATCCACCTAATTTCTGAGTAAAAACGTCTATGTATTCCCCCAAGGAGCCCAAGCAGCTAGACTGCACTGAAAACCTGTCCTGGCCTTTCAGTCTAGCATCCAGCACTGCAAAAAAAAAAATAAAAAAATGATCCCCATTAGCTCACTTTAAGCAAATCCAAACCGAAGCCCTTTTCATTCTTTGTTTTCCCTTGAAACTGTGGCTTGATCATTACAAAAGTCTCATCAGTAGACTCAAATTATCTAATGAGAGGCACATCATGGTCTGCATATGCCGATTTCTGCCCCAAAGTGGTTTCTGGTTGAGCAAAATACCAGTTTTTAACCTGTGTTACAGTGAGTACAAGCCCCAGAAAAATATTCTGTAGGTTTTTCCTATTCCAGCCTCTCATTACAGCTGCCAGCCAGTGGATTTTGGAACTGTATGCTGAGAAAGAACTCAGAAGAGACTGAGAGAGAAGGTGACCAGGTGCTTGGGCAGATCCCAGTGTTATTTTTTTTCCCCTTTTTCTTCCTTTTGTAATGGAATCAGTCCCTTGGCTCATGCTCTATTAATACCCAAAGACCTCCAGAAGACCTGACAATGCCTATCAAACAGGCTCAGAGCAGGCAAAGCCAGAAGCCCCCTGCGCTCCATTAAATGGGGCTTGTTACAGCTCCCTCCTCAGCAGGCAGCTCTGAAAGCCAGCAGGCACTGACTGTGCCTTTTCCACAGCTTCTTCAACAGGAAGCAGCCTAAGGGCATCCTATGACCTCATACTAGATGACTTGTCTTTCAACGAGAAAAACCCTAAAAATATCTCCATGGAGCCTAAAGAAAAGAATACGCCTGCTCCCCTCAAAATCATCAATCCTCCTACTGCCTGGCTGAAGAACAGCCACTTCCTCCCGGCAGCCCCTGCTTTCCCTTCAAGCCCAGAGCCGACAGGAAATCCATTCTCCTCTTGCAAGAGACAGGAGATGAATTTTCCACAATAGTTCTCCTAGCAAGGCAGAAAACAGAAAGAAACAATAGAAACCTCTAACTCAAACAATAGGAGCTGCTGAAGAGCAGCTCACCAGAAGCTCAGCATCACCCAAGTCCTAAGTAAGCTGGAGAGGAAAGCAGCCAAGGACCTGCTAGCTGTCTTGCTAACACACTACCCAGGCTCAAATCTCAGTTTGTTTTAAACCTGGAAGCACTCTCCTTTCAGAGAACAAGCAGGAAAACTTAAAATATGTGGATTAAAATAAATTATATTGCATTATAAAGAGGCCCCTGAAATGCTTTCCATAGCTGTTCAAGCCCCCGGCATCTCATGCTGAGTGCCATGGGTCAACTCTCCACCTCCCAGCAGCTCCTGTGAGATGGGGACAGGGGACTGTGATGCTGCCTTACTGTGGGTGTGTGGAGGGGGATTGGGGCAGAGCCCCTCCTTCTCCATCTGAGCACTTCCTACCTCGTGTTCAGGAAAGCACAGCAGAATATCTCAGATGTTTGTGTTACACAGGTTAGGCTCAGCAAACTAGACATCTGAGACTCTGCTCTGTGTGTGTGTGTCTATGATACCTGCAAGATTCTCCCTGCACGTTAAAGAAACATTGTTTCAAATCACTTAATTCATATTTTTAATCTAAATGTAAGATATGACTACATAAAGACAATTTTAACTGATGTCTCCTGGGTTTTTTTTAATCTTTAAGCTACTTTTTGATTGGCTCTGAAGTGCTACAACACTGTTCATTACTATATAATTTGGGAATCCAAAATGACTCCAAAGAAAAGTTAAAATCACTTATTTATCAGTTACCCTGGGTCAGAGTTATGCAGGACAGAATAATTAAAAATTAAAAATAAATCTGAAATTGTACACAAAAGCCAGCTAAGAATTAGGACGGAGAATGCATTTCCTTTTAAATGCCCTGCTAGCAATCCCCTCTCCAAAGGAGAAAACAGCCTGCAATAAGAATATCTCTTACAATTTCTAAGGGTCCTCCTTGGCCAGTGTATGCCTTAGAGTCATCATCCCCCTTCCTGGGGGAATCAGGTGAGAAGAATCAATGTTGAAAACACATTCCATGGACTGACCACTGCTGAAATGCAGCACCTTTGACAAAATTACACAGGGCCACATCCTAATTTTGGTACTCCTGGTGTCGGTTTACACAGGTGGAAGATGAATGGCTGGATCTGAAGGTCACTGCGGTGCTGGCTGTGTCAGGGTGAACCCACGATCTCTGCTTCAGCATATGATCTCTGAAAAAAACACTGTTTCTCTTCCAGCCCCGAGCAAAACAAAAGGAGCAAAGCTGGAATATCACAACCGAGAGGAAAAAAACCTGTTCTCATCACTGTCAACAAAATCCTCCTGCTGCAAACCTACTGAAGCCTTTGTCCTCAGCTTCCTCTTGCCCAAAAGACAGCATTGAAAAGGAGAGGAGGAAAAAAAACAAACAACAAACTAAACATACCAAACCAAAACCAAAAAGCAGACATAACCACCTGGGATGCAGTTCATCGGCAAATCTCCTTCCCCACTGCAGCCCGCGAGCGGCAGAAACGGAGGCGAGGAAGGTCCCAGACGACACGGGCGAGAGGTTATTCCCCATCCTCCTGCATTGTGCAAAATGGGGAGGCTCCCGCCTGCCGGCAGCGCTCACCTGCCCCAGGTATCTGGGCGGTGCTGGCCCGGCCGCCCGCGCCCTCGGCGGCGGAACCTGTCCCTTCCCGCAGCCCTCCTGACTCACACAGGGCGCTGCGCTCGGCCGGGCTCCCCCGGCTCCCGCTTGGCTGGAGGAGCAGCCCCCAGCAAACCTCAGGCTGGGAGAGACTTGAGCCTTCTCTGGGAACCCGAGGGCCTTGCCCAGAGATGAAGCACTCAGGCAAACCCTCCCGACGGGGATCAGCTCACCCCACTCCCACCCGCTGTTGCTGGCAGGAGCAACCCGCCACAGCTCGGAGCAAAAAAACAGGGCTGAACTCGCACTATCTGCAGGGATCCCTGCCGCCCTGGTTTTGCTGCCTGTCATTAAAACGCCTCAGCAGAGACACTGTGTGCTCACATTCCCTCGGGGCCGAGGAAGAAAAAAGCCCCAGAGACCCTTCTGAGATGGTTCCAGAGCATTTATCTTCTTAGGAGGAAAGCAGGACATCAGGGCACAGCAAGGCCAGACAGCGGCTAGATGACATCTCGTCCCTTCCAGTGCCCTGGGATGCAGCCACCAAGCTCTGCTGGCAGCACATACCCAAAAAGGGAGGAGGAAAACCTGAGTGGGAAAGAGAGGAAGAGAGAAGTTGCCTCTCTTGACAGAGGCTCCCAAGCACTGGATGCAGGGACTGGAGCCAGGCTGAAGTGTTGTCCCTGCAGCTGCCTGGCCAAGTTGGTAGGGCAGCCTTCATTGACTGCCCTGGTACCCCGGGATAACACGCAGTTTCCCAAGGGTAAGGAAAACCAGGCACACAAAGCAGTATCCTCGAGCGGGATGTCTCCCTCTCCAGGCAGCAGGGAAACTGCAGAGTAGGCGCCCAGAAAGGACTTTCCCCCTTCTAGCACATCCTATGCCAAATCTGTGTTTTCAGTGGGGGACAGAAGTGGTTTAAAGTCCTGACAAGGATCAAGTGGAATCTGAGTGGGGAGTGCAAGGGGCTGCCATCATCAATGCTCTCCTCTCTCTACCATGGAAAGCCCAAGCCTCCTTCCAGGACAGGGGTCTGCAGCCCAGCAGCCAACATGACATGATAATTTCATGCCATGCGGTACATTTTCCCCACAGATTCACTTTGGAAGACATGCTGGAGCAAGAAGAGCTGACATTCCTCCAACTTCAGCTTTGTCTACAGGTGGCTCTCCCACTTAGTGCCAAGAGAAATGAAAAACACTGCAAACCCTGGAACAGCCACTGCAAAACTGTTAATCCCAGAGTTGCATCGCCCTGTCTTTGCCACTTGATTTGCTGCTGTGCTCTTCAGAAGCTCAGAAGACCAATCTTCTCCTCTCCGCTGAAATTCTTTCATTAATTACCTCAAGATCCCTGAAAAGTGGACCCTAATCCATAACTCCTTCTCTTTGCTGATGCAAATATAAAAGTATCTGATAGGGAAGGAGCAAAACTTTGCAGTCACAATCCAAAGATCCCTTTTCAGATAAGCAGCAGGAGAAGTGAAGGAAAAATTGATGCTTTGCAAATGGGCTCAACCAACAGCCACTGCTGACTGTACTCAATGGTACCAACACTGTACTCAAGACTGGTACAGTCAAACAGCACTTTCCATCCATATCTTCTTAGAGCAACAAATAGTCTTTGGCCTAGAAAGGGATTTCTGCAGCAAATTTTATTCTAACTCTTTCACAGTCTCCCTCCAAAAAAAGAAATACATACCACCAGCTACCAAGATCGTCTCTGGCCACCCCACAAACAGGGTTTTTTTGTGTAGATTTCTTCTGCCCAACCTCCCCTGTTGCTGACTTTTACAACAGTAAAAAGGGAAATCAGATAGATGGATGAAAAAACTCATGGCAAGAAGATAAAATGAAGAAAGAAGATGAAAATGACTTTTGCCCTCTGAGTATGGTTATAAGAAAAATCATAGAAAAATTGAAGACAGGGAAGTGAGTCACAAAAAGTAAAACAAAACTACAAAATTGTCCACAGGATATTTTTTTATAGGACTACCTGATACTGCTTATCATTTTCTTGTACCTCTTCATAACAATGAAAACTGTAGAGTCCTTACTTGTGTAAAAGGGAAGTGGGGGGAAATATATAGCAAGAAAGAAATTGAAAACAAAAAGATAAAGGCGTCCAGAGTAAAGAAAACCTTCACTTTCCTGCTGTTGGATCCTGTGTGTCTGTCTTTGGGGAGCAAGGCTCTTGAACTCCATTACACTTTTCTTGGGTTTACAGGTAAAAGGTTTCCAACACAGTCAAATACTAATTATTATTTCAGGAGAACACCATGGCATTGCAGACAAGTGGGAGTTGCAGCATGGCATATGCCAACTTCCTAAGCCAGACAGGATGTGGGGAATTTGCCCTAGGCTGCAAGGGGCACGGGCAAACTCCTGGCCCTCAGAACACAGCGTGGAGAGTCACTCCAGCTTGGCTGAATCAGGACCATAATCAGCAAACAAAACCATAACATCTTCATAACGCAGGATTTAAGTACAAACATCTGCCCTGCCATTTTTTAATTAAGAGAGTTTATAGCTAGGTATTTGTTTCCGTAATCCACGGCTCCAGCTGCAGAAATGCCATGCGTATTCTAATTATGGCAGCTAGCTTATTTAACGCAGTTTGACATTGTTTGACATTTAGCTGAGTCACCTTGTTCCCGGGTAAAGCAACAAGGGCTGTGCAGCAGTTCAACAAGAAAGAGGCAGAGATTCAATATCAAAAGTAGAACATATATCACAGAAATTTTAAATTAAATACAGCTGAGGTCTATTCTGTTCTGGCAGCTTCTCTCTTTGGGACACTAAGTCAAGCCAAATGTTTTCTAGATATAACTCTTCTCCTCAAGGACATGTGGCAGTACCGTCTCCCTTGTGTTCCTGGAGGGTGGGAAGGGTAGGAAGTGTTATAATAGGCATATGGAGTTTATCTCACCCTCCTCAGATATCACACACCCATATATCAGGACATTCATCACTAAGACCTGAGCAGCAGACAGTCACCTGTAGTCAACTACATTTTTCTAGGAGAAAACAAAACAAATGGGCCATTGACAGTCAATACGGGAAGAACAACTGCTACTTGCAGACAGTGATTTTCTTACAGCCATCTTATATGAAGTCATCTGCACCCTTGTACAGTGCTTTCAAGGATCTCAAAATGCTTTCCAGCAAGAAAGACAATATCCATTCTTATCCCACACAGAGGTTTCATAAAGTGACTCATCTATGAGTTTGTTGGTGACACAGCTGGAAAGAGAACCTACTCTTGGACTTCTCTCCTCATCCCAGATTGGAAATGGAGGGCAACAGCACCTTTCCCTGGCTGCAGAGGGTCTGGATGCAGCACAGAACACTGTAGAGAGCACATCTCAATCCTGTGACTGCCTTTCACAAGGTCCATGGTAGCTGTTCTGCCCTACTGCAGCTCCAATGCTTCTGTCATGTATTTGCACTGCTGGTTCCCCAGTCCCTTCTTCCCTATTAGGCCTGGGGCTGTGCTCACCATGCAGCTGGAGCAGCTGCCTTGCCCACAAACAGCATTGATGACCACAGCATGCTCCTGGAAGGAACTAAGCCCTTTTATCCCAGCTTCTCTTCACAAACCTTAAGGGAAGAGCTGGGATCTCCTTTTTATAGCTATAGATAGAATAGACCTTTTAACAGGCTGAAAATACTCCATTTATCCTGGCAGGCAGTGCAATGAGCCAAACTTTAAGCCAACGGCCAGAACCGTGCAGTCAGACAATAGGGAGCTGGCCAGAGCGTGCACTTCCAAGAGCATGCTGCGGTCTGGCTCCTCTCCCCCATGCCATCCCTGCAGCCGCTGCTGGAAGAAGCTGTGTAGAAGTGTGTGCTGTTACCAGAGGACAGGACATCCATCATGTCCAGGCCCTCTCAGGAAGCGTTCAGAGGGACAGTGGCTCAGGCCAAAATAGATAAGTAAATATCTTTTTGGCCAGCATTGCAAAAATCCTTATTTGCATTTAACCTTCCTTCAGTTTCCTTTCTATCCCAGAGACAACTCCAATTATTCATTTCTTATTACACAGTAACAGTGCCTTTAGGGCTACAGAATCCAGAAATTACAAAAACTGACGCTGGTCTCCAGTGGCCTCCCAGTTGGTGGCCTGAGCTCAGGCTGCCTGCTTACACCCCACAGGCACAGCCCCCAGAAGCCACCAAATCCCTTTGTGGGGCAGGGCGCGAGCCAACCTGATTCTGAACAGCTGATGCAATATCCCTTGTGAGCCCTAAACACCATGCCAGTTATTTTAGGAGGAAGTGCAGGCTGGGTATCAGAAGGCTGGATGTATGAGCTCCCAGACACATGTAAGAGTGGTCACAAAAAGTACTGGAGACAGTAGCTGGGGAACTGAAGTCTCCCAACTGCTTTCACCCATCTTATTTAGGGCTTTCCCCACAGAATTACCTGGTAGAAAAGGAATGATTCTTTGCTTGGGGTCTTTCTGGCCTCCTTCAATAGGGAACTTGTCCAGAAGCTGCATCTGCAAAGAAAGCACAACAAAAATCTTAAGGGGAAAACATGGAATGGCTGCACAGGGACTAGAGAATCTCTTGGTTTGTGTGTGGTTTACAACAAAAGCAACTGTAGGAATTACTCTGCCTTGTTGCAGGGGAGCCTGTGTATAAAAAGGTACAAGACAGTTCACTCCAAGAAAGGGAGGAGAGTTTCTGGGAGTGCAGAGGAGCTGGGAAAGGGCCCAGGCAGACATCTGAGCTTGGCCTTGCTGCTGTTCTAAAATTAGGCTCCCATTCTTTGTTACAAAACACAGACGTCGTCTCTAATCCACAGCCCGCTGTGTTGGTGGAGACACAGATTTTACCTGTCTATGTGACGGACCACCCGCCTGGCTAAAAACATTGTTCAAGCAACCAGATTAAAGTATATTTAATAAAACACCTGCTCTGCCTTTCTGGCAAGACACTGCCCACTGCCTTGGTCCAGTAAAAAAGGGCACTCCTGTTCTCCCAGGGAGACAGAGATGGAGTTTTGGGGAGTATCTTCCACTGCAGTCCCTACATAGAGGACAGCAACGGAGAAAAGGCAGGGAACAAGGGAGACCTCAGAGAGCAGAGCATCCTGGGGACATCAGTTTCACAAAGGGCCAGAGAGAAAAAACAGCCCAATTTGGGTGTGCTCTCAGCCCATGACAAGCACCCTTCAGCATATGGTTATGCAGCACCTGAGCCAGTTTCACCTTCATGAGTTATGATCTTGCCCTACCCTCTTCCAAACCCAGCCCACCACAACCACCTGTTTGTAGCACACCTGTAAGGGCTGTCCAGGCTCAGGATCCTGTTTTACTGCAGAGCTGCAATCAGCTTTCAACACAAGGAGCTAAAAGGGGAATTGATGGCTATGCCCAGCAATGCACACTGAAGCAGACTGCCAAGCACCAATGACTTTCATGGAAACAAGCCTAGGAAAGCTCCATGCTGATCTGACATTCCTAAATGAGCCCTACGACATCTCTTTGAGTGATGAGACTGGATGGACCAGTGGTACTGAGGCTAAAAACCAGCTGAAAGTCCACACACAACCTCGGACAAAAAGGAAAGATGCACCTGTTCCAATGGCACCTTCATGGACCTGTCCAAAAGATACTGGCCCCAGCCCTGAAAATTGTTCTCTCATTCACTCTCTGCAACCTTTTGCTCTCATTTAGCACATGGTGCTACCAAAATAAATACCCAATTCTTCACCTTCCATTTCATTTTCCCCCCATTGTGTATGTATGATGCAATGCTTTATGTCCCCTTCCTACACAGAAGCCCCAGCTTCTTTGGGCAGGGGGAACTCCAAAGTTCCTGCCAGCTCCGGGGCTCTTTCCCAACAGACCAGGAGAGATGCCTTTTGATGTACAGTCCACAGTTCCTGTTGCTTTGGAGGAAGGTAAGGAAGGAACAGCAAGAAGTTGTGTTACTTGCCCTTGCAGGACCCCTATCTCCTCACCTGAATTGGATCTACAGCTCCATGCAAATACCCAAAGCAGCAGCAAAAGCTAGTGGGGGGGATGCTTGTCAATCAGCATTTAGTCTCAAAAGTGCCATGTGTCCAACAGTGAGGGTGTTTAAGTTAACAGTGGTTTTGCCAGCTCAACAGATTTCCTTTTAAAAATATTTTTTTGCTAACTTGGGGAAAAAACAGTCAGAATTTTTTTTATTATTATTTTTTACTGTTTTTTTTAAGCACACAGAATCCTTTTCCTCTTCCACCACATAGAGCATCTCCAGCATTTTGACCATATGGCACAGCAAACTAAAGATCAAGAGGAAATTCAGGAGTAGATGGAACATCTGTGCAGGAGAAGCAGTTAAAAGATTCCACATGTTTCCCCATCAGGGAGTCAGCCTGGTAAATAAATAGACCATAGCTTTGCGGATTGTTAGCTAACTCACTTTTCTGCCTACAGAGACACATTTTTTATTGAAAATGGAAAATCTTGTTTTCTTGTAGGTAGAGCACTGGGTGCCTGAGGGTCAGGCATGGGTAGGAGTTTTGTTCAAAGGAGAGGGGAAAAAAAAAAAGGGAGGGGGAGGGATTCCCCACCGAATGACCTGAAGTTTCACTGTTGCTGCACTTTTAGCTAGGAAGGCAATTCTCGCTTTACTATGCGGTGACTGACTCAAGCTGGAGCTGATACAGTCAAATTCCCATGGTTATTCTTGGAGTTAGATTCGCTTGGCTAATAGAAGCCTTTTTAACCACATCAAGAGACTCACAATGTGTGTAACTTAGTGCTATTTATCTAAAGGGTGGATATCAGCAAAACAGATACAACTGCAGCTGGAAGAGTTTGGCTAAACTTTCCTAGGCTACACTTTCCACCTCAGCTCTCACCTCCACTGGGAGGGTCTGGATGGCAGGGAGCTGGGGGAGACAGAGGCACTCAGGAGGGCCATCAGTGCAATCTCATGGGGTCACAGCCTGTACCCATGTAAAGTCCTCAGCAATATATGAAACAATGTCCCAGTGGGAAACATGAACATGCTTGTGCAAAACTGAAGGCAAGACAAAGTTGCTGCTCCTCTTAAATGACATACAAGACTGAGCAACCAAGGAAAAGTATGATAGTCTCTCTTCAACTCCTTGACCACAGACCACTTGCCACTAGCTTGTGGATTGGTCCCTAGACCAATGAGTTGGATCTGGAATTTGTGCCTCATCAGCAAGGGAGACAGGCTGGTGTTGGGCAGCTGTGCAAGAGGTTCAGGAGGAAACTACTGGCTGAACCTCTGGAGTGACATGGGAAACACAACAGACCTAAAAGGGACATGGCCAAGGACATAACAGCAGACCAGCAATTATGCTGCTGCCTCTATGCTCAACTATTCTCATTAATGCCTCGACAAACACTCCCAGCATGACAAGATCTGTGTAGATGGGTACGAACAGCACAGAGAACCTGCAACACAGATTGAAAGGCAATGGCTGCCAGAAACCCTTCAGGATGTTACAGACAAATAAAGTGCAGCAGAAGCACAGAGCCTTCTTAAGCACTTCCTTGCACCTAGATCTGCCATTCAAAGACAGTGCAAGTTAGATCTGACATCCTAGAAAAGCAGGACTCTGTATCCTCCCACACACAGAAAAGAATTCAAAGTGGAAGGCAAGGAAGAAATGGATTCAGGAAAGAAAAAAACCCACATGAATGGACCTGAATGAAACATCTCAAATCTCCCAGAGGTGATGGGATATCCTGAGCAAATGCCTAACATCTCCGCTCAGCCCAGTTCTGATGAGAGGAGAAAAATGAAGCATCTGGGAATGAAGGAAGCCAGGGGCTGAACTACCAAAACTCCTCCTGGTAGGCACAGTAATTTCCTCATGTGATTAACAAAGACCAATAAACAGATTTTCAGTTCACATAATTAGATGTCTGCAGAGCATCTGAAAGTCTAAAACTCTTTTGTCTATGACAAGTGTTTTTCCAGTAAAGGAAATTATTCTTGTTATTGTTGCAAATACATACATGATTGATGAAAAAAACTCTTCACTTAATGCCCCAGGTTATTCTGCTCAGACATGGGCAGTCTCCACAAGTTGTTGCTGATATCTTTGATGTAATTCTGTCACCTGAAGTAAAACCATCCCAGCATGAAGGAAAACAGAAGTCTGGATGCAGAGTCCCAAAGGGCTGAATAAAGGATGTAGCTGGTTTTGGGCAAGCAAGAAAACACATGTGGGCAATGCATTTTGGCAAACCTGGAGGAGCTCAGTTCATCTGCGTTCAAGTGTTAGTATGCAAATCCCACCATGGAGGAGCCTCTAACTGTGTGACTGGTGTGATGAGCAGGATGAAAACTGTTACCATGTCCTGTATCACAGGGTGGAGGATCAGTTTGGAAACAGGGAGGGTATATGGAAACTGGGAAGTGAGCTTCCCATCCATTCAGGCAGCACATCTGGAGTCATGCTGAACAAACACATCTCACTCCCACTTCTGGCATAACAGATGTGTGTCCACAAATAACTCACCACCAAAGTCACCTCTCCAGGCTTTGTCTCTCCAAACTGCTCTGGGTTTGCCAACAGCTTTCCTACCCCTGTCCTGCACAGAGTCCTGCCATCTGCTCCAAATAGCTTCCTTCTTTGTTGTTACTAAACTAATTTAGAAGACCTGTTATAAACCTTGTGATCCTGATTATTACTTTCTTACAATGGTAGGCAAATGATCAATGCAATTAATTCCATTAAAAATTAAAAACCCATATAAGTTGTTGCTCATTAAAATGAGAGCAGACACAGACCAATGGCCCACTCCATTCTTTTCTATTTGCACATAACCATGAAATTCCTTGACTTGTAAGAATTAAGTAGGAAGACTTCAAGGAGTCAATTCAGCCACTCTCCTGATCATCTTCCTTCTCCTCTCTTCTGCTTCAGGCCACCTTCCCTAAGAACGCGAATTAACTTACTACATTTTACCTATCTTGGTTAAATTTTCATAAAGCAACATTTCTCTCTGCTGTAGATATAAGGACTTACAACACCTGAGACTAAGGAATGACTTCTCTTTAGCAGGAGAGGCTCTTACTGTGCTACAAAGCAACGAGTGCAGGGGACATGAATATATAGACTGTTCAATGACTCGACCCTGGGTCACTTGCCAGCAGGAACTTTGCTCCTCATTTGGTTTTGAGGTTTTGGAAGTTTGTATACAAATTCAGCTCCCTAAAATTAATCCACTGAGAGTTACCTGACTTCCAAATATGCCTTTCATCACACATTCTACCTGGATTCTTTCTGGGCCACTACTTCCTCCCTCTCCTTCCTTGTTGCAGTTTTGACTCCTCCAGTCAGAAGACTGAAGTTCTCCTCTTAAAATGAGCAAGCAAATGAGGACACCTATGCAACCTCTCAACAGTGTGGATACCTTTCTGGTTCCTTTTCAAGTAGATGAGGGTTTGCCATGTGCACAGAAAAAAATCAAAGCTCTGCAGGAAGTCAGCACTGTAGTCACAGGAGATTTATTTTCAAACACAGAGACCATAAGGATAACTTTCATCCTAATCTCTTACTTTGCCATTGAAAACACATCCACTGTTGCAAAATTATGCTTCTTTTCCAGTGTCTGATTTACTTGTGTCTCAGAGCAACAAAAAATGAACATCAAACTATGCCCGAGACACTAAGAGCAGCAGATTTTTTTGAAGGGTGCCCCCAGAAACTCCAGTGAGTTTGCCACCTATTCTTGGTCACTCAAGCAGTCCCAAGTCTACAACTCTTCCTACACTGAATGCCAAGAGTCATATTAGCTTCTCTTTTTCCAAGTGCTCACCAGAAAATGCATTTTTCATTATAAACGAGACAAGCCAACAACAGCTTTAATTTAGCCACCATTGCACATGCAATGTCAGGGATCAGGCACATGGTGACCCCAGCTCTCAGTGATCCCATCTCACAAAGCTCATCTGAGCTCTGACTCCCAAGAAGGAAGGAGGGGATACAGCCGACTGCAGGACGGGGAAGAGGAGAGGAGGCATCTCTACAAATACAGGGTTGTGTGCACACTCCTAAGAGCATCTGCCAAAGACCAGAAAAAAGGCAGAGATACTACCAGCAATCTGAAACTAGTGATGATGGAACTCACACCCTCGGCAGAAGTAGTTAAAGGCATCTGTAAATCAGAAAAAGTTGGAAGTTCCTAATGCAGATAATGAAAGTTTAAATGAGAAGGGGAGGTAAGATACCAGAATAAGAGTTATTAATTAAAACCCTGAGGAGCTGCAGCAATTTCCTTTCATTTTGAAGCTGAAAACCAGCTGTGCTGCTCATTGACAGCATTGATGGTTTCAACATTATCAGCTCTAATTTGAATTATAAACCGTGTGATCTCCAAGAAAGGGAATGTCCAGAATTGGTTTGAATTCTGTCATCTGCCAGAGTTTTCCTATAGATAATTATCTCTGGTCCTGTTTCTTCTTTTGCACCTATAAAATATAAGGCAAATCTCAGGTTGGTGGCATGAGATTTAATTGAAGGCTCTGAGCCTTATGCTGGAAAGCAGGAGTAAGAGACTGAATTCAGAGGAGCTGTACTCATCTAAAACCAGCAGGACAGAAGGAAATAGAAGTAGCGTTATCAGTGGTTTTCAGATATGCTCTCATTTGTGGGCTTGCCTATCTGTACCATATTCCCCTGGTTAACCAGAGAATTCAAGGGGGTCTTTCATTGAAGGAAGATGGCTAGCCACCATTTCCAGAAAACGGATATCATGCTAATTAAGTAATGTATCAACATTTAAATGTCAGCAAGTGAAAACAAGCAAGAACATGGAGAACACAAGAGCCTATCTCCACAGATTCACCTTCTATATATTGGTCTAGAGAAGCTGACTTCTTCAATGGTTTGTTTTCAGAATAGGTTTTCTGCTAAGGTTAATCAGTGGAGCATCCATGACACAAATAGAAGGACACAATCCGCTCTAGCTCAGGACTCATATCAATGACAGAAGGATATGCACAGCAGGGAATGGAACCACTGCTCCGGGGCAGATCCCTCTGCAGAATACAGCTGTTGCAAAATTTTCTCTAGAATGTGGGTCCCACTGAGCTTCTTTTTATTCCTCCTCTGTTTCACCCTCTCACAGGAACAACAAACCAGTTCACTGTCACACACGAGACAGCAGGAGGTCTGTCTGACTCCCAACCCTTCAAAATTGGCCAGAGCAGAAAAGACTTGGTGATCTTTGGGTGAGGACATGGAACAGTACAGCCCATCTGTTAGCCACTCACATGTATAACTGACATCTTAACAGCAGAAGGAGGTGAAACTCCATCTCCTCCTAAATCAGTAATGAGTTCCACAATGCAGCAGGAATAATTATATCTGACAGTCAGTGACACTGGCTCTTTTGTGATGTTACATGATGCCACAGCATGCAAGAGAAGTGCAATAATTCAGTCCCTGAGAAGCAGCAGCAACTGCCTTCCTTTTAGTTTGAAAGAAAAAAAAATTACAGCAAAAATCATCCAGATAACAGGCCGACATGCCTGACAATTACAGCATTATAGGATATGTTCTGAATTAAATATAGTGGAATCCGTGAGAAAGTCATACAAAAGCAGGAAAATGCATATAAAATAAAAAGAACAGAATTTACAGCATGGTGCAATCCCCATAGGGAAATTGCCTTTCTCAGGTCTGAAAATTTCCACCAGAAATCTTGGAAATCTTACAAATCTCTCAGTATCCAACTAAAACATCCACAGGAGAAGCAGGGAGCAGACACTGGAGGTCTTTCCCCAACGCGATCCATCAAAGGAGGGAATGCTGTTTCCCAGTCGAGACACTTGGTATTTGTCATAGAGAAATGCAGCTTTCTCTGAAGGATTTGCAGAATGAGCACAGCATTTGTGGCTACTACAGACTGGCAAAACATTTGGAGGTGCTGGTTTGGGATGACAGAGACACTTGGTGCATCTCTGAAGAGTTCTCAGAAAGCCCACACTGTCCTTTCACAGAGCAGCTATTGAAGTCTCCTGCCAGAAGCATTTTCTTTCCCCAGTGCTAAATTAGACTGCCCTCATCCAGCTTAACCACACTGGAAGATGCTTGGACAAAGGCTTCTTCATACTTCTCCATTTACCCATGGTGATTATATGTCTCCTGTTACTCTGGTATCTGCAGTGAATTTATCCCAGCAGCATCCCTGACAAGTAAGGCCATACCACAATGCCTGTTTCAGGGAGGAACAGAGATGAATGCTGCAGTTATGTGGCACACCATGGCCATGTCTGATCCATGCCCCATCAGGTCAATTAGCTTCTGAGAAATGCTCAAAATTTTGTGATGGGGTGCAAGGATTTTGCTGAGTTTTTTTCTGGAGCTGGCACATCCAGAGCCAGCCCAGGTGCTCAGGCTGCACAATCTGGGCATGTCCTATAAGGCCTGTTGCATGTCACAGTAAAAAAACTGGCTGGGAAAAAGAGCCAACCTGAAAAGAAGAGGATCTTTCCTTACGTCCTGCAAGATTTTGTCCTTATAAAAGCCACAAGCTTTTGAGTGTTCCTTCAGACTGCACATAAGCAGCAAGAGACCAATGTGCTCCAGTAACAGACACTGCAGCAGTAGTGCCAATTAGACACTTAGACACTGAGGGGAGCAGGACCAAGCTCTGGCCTTTAGACAGCAACAGGACTGCATATGACAGCAGTGTCAGATCAGAGGTTCCAGTTTTAAACACAATGGCAACTCCAAGAGCTTCACTGAAAGAGCATTAAGCATCAAGGTCCTTTCCGTTAATCGCTTCCTACATCACTTGGGAATTTTAAATAATATTTACTTTACACCCTTCTTTAAATTTCAAGCCTTTTAAGCCAATGATTGAAATACAGCCTAATCCCACTGAGATTTTAGGGTTTATCAGTGCACTAGCCTTACTGAGCCACTCCAAAGGCACCACAATGTGAAAACTGCAATTCCTTAAATCCTGCCCTGAATTTATGCAAGCAGGAGCAGCTCAGCCTAGCACAAAGGCTGGATGGGTTGCTGGGAGAGTATGGGGCTTCAAACCCTCTGGTCCTTAGGAAACCTGTGGCAGCAGCATCAAACACTGCATTGGGGCTGGAAGCAGGGTGGTGGAGAGAGCATCCTACAAGCAGCACAGAACCATTAGCAGGGTGCTGCCATTAGTTGCATCCTTGCTGTTGGAAAAAACACACTCCGAATACTGTCAGCATGATGTACAGGATGGTTAGGTTTTGCCTCTGTTTTGTTCAGTGCCAGATTATCCAGGGAACAAAACTCCTAATCTGTTTCACAACATGATAGATTTAGAATGGCCTCTTGTGGGAGAAGAGGATTGGTTTTTCATTTATGAGTCTCCTTGTGTGTAAGCATGACTCCTCCTGGGTTCAGGCAGCCCCCAAAGGTCTCAAGGGCTAGAGAATCACATCTGTCATGCAATGCCCTCTTTTATCCTTCCTTATTCCTCTCTCAAAGAAGTAACAGTTGATTTCATTGGTGTTTTAGGTAAGGACTCCCCAGCCAGTCAGACTCCATCTTTGCAAACTGATTTTGTTTGAACCCGTGCAAAGCCTGGCACAGGAACGCTCTAAAATCTGATTTATACAGTGGATAGCCATTGAACTTGCACCCACAGTATCCATCCTTAGAGTCTTCTGTTGCTCACACAGTGGTGACCACATTTTTAACTAAACCTTGTTAAAAACACACACTTAAATTGGTAGAGTTTCATGAGTTTGCAGGACTACTCCCCTTCTTACACTGCTATAAGAGGGATGAAACTTAATCCCTCTGTTTTCATAATCTACATCTTCTCTACAGCCTGTTAGCTCTGCTTGATATATTGTCCCCTGGAAACCATGAGTTACTTCAATATTGAAAACAGAAACAATAGCTCCGAACACAATGGCACATTTTACTTCAGAAACTCCATCTGAAATGGTATCTACTCATCTCCATAGGACACTTCTTGTAGCTCTAGGGAGACAGGGAGAGCGACCGCCCAGCTCACTACAATGAAGAAACTGTGCCAAGCACAACATAACCACAGGTTGTAACTCCACACTAAGAAGAGACTCCTTTGTCTTCTTTTCTCCCTCTCTCCCCACCTCAAAACTCCAAGATGTTTTGCCTGCGTATCTGGTTCCAAACACATGTGTATCTCGTCTTTGGGGGGATTTAGAAAGGAGTATAGACAATGAATCCCACCACCCAAGCAGGCAGACGGAGCTGCACGTGTAACAGATACCTTGCTCTGGGCCTCCAGGGAGGTAAGAAAGCAGGACAGGAGGTTTCCAACAGTTCAGAGATAGTTGCCAGCCCCAGTATGGGCCCTCTGGCTCAGGCACTGCTTGGCCTCGGGTGCCGTGCCAGCACCTCCCTGGCATGCTCATCTGGCACATAGGGACAGCAAAGGTGTTCAGTACATAGGAAGGACAGACTTCAAGCCAGGGTTGCCCAGACTGGGCTTGCAATGAAGGGTGGAAAGGTTTTGCATGCTAGAATACAATGTAAGAACAAACCTAGGCTTGCAACAATCTGTCCTTACCAGTGCTTATTGCAAGGGCATCTCGGAGATTGTTTTTTTGTCTGTAGATTTATTTCTGTGCAGGAGAGTAAAGCCCATGGGTATCAGAAAAGCTGTTTTCAAGAGACTTCCCAATATTAGCACAACTACACAACACAGGCACCTTTGCTGCACACTCAAATCTATGCCAGCTCCTTCCAATCCCTGCCCCAACATGCAGCATGGACAAGGTTCTCCCTTTAAAAACAAAAGGGGAATTTGGGTAACATATGAATTCATAAAGCCCATCCCCAGAAGGAGGATCCCAGGGGACCTTCACAGCCATCCCAAAGGACCTTGTAGATGGACCAACCGTGACACAAGACTGTACTGGAAGGAGGGACAACGCATCCTGCAAGACAAACACAACCCATCACCTTAAGAAGGGAGGCTGGGACTGAAACCCTATTTTTGTAAGCACAAGTCTGCTGAGGAGCTTTGTTAATTTAATTGAATGAAAGCAAACCCTGGGAAAGTGGAGTGGTTTGGACAGAGGCCATGGTGGCTGTGCGTGTGTTGCTCGCAGCCGGGTGGGTACTCCGAGTGTTTACAGGGCCTCCGTGTTACTCTCCGCACGCTCGAGCTTTACTCCAGGACTTTCACTCAGATAATAATCATCCATCTCTGGATGCTTGTGTGCCTGATGGTATTCTGTGTATTATACCAACTAATCACATGTAATATTTGGCAGGGTATTAAAAGCATTGATGGAGGTCTTTGACAACAGTTGGGGTTATTTTGGTCTTTTTTAATCTCAGTAGCTTTTAAGTGGTGCAGGCACATTGTCAAGACATACTGCTGGGGCTGTGACTTTTCCAAACTTGCAGATGATAAAACTGCTACAAGTTGTGAGGGACAAACACCACATGGACTTCAGAAGGACAGGGACTCCTTACAGCTCCATCATCCCATCAGGAGATTTCCAGCCTGTATCTTTGCCTGGTAGCATCTGCAAGGCCTGGTAGACAGACCATGGGCAGCAGTACCGGGTGCAAGGGGTACCCAGTACACTGTTATCTACCACAGGCAGCACAGACCTTCAAAGCCAGAGCTGTTATCCCTGTCCCTGTCAGGGTATTGGCTTCCTGAACTTTAAGCCAAGGGTGGACACAGGGCCACGTGGGCTGCACACCAGCAACTATTGCTCCATAGGCAGCTGGCTACATGTCCACACTGCCAGTCAGCATCCATGTCTGCTCTCCTCTGGCAGATACTCTTCCAACAACATGAGAAGCAGTGCAGCACCAGGAACAGTTTGTACAAAACTAGGCATGTACTCAGTCATAAAACAAAAACACAAGTGCTCATCAGCCTGCCTGGCCACACATGCAACCCACTGTGGCCAGCTGAACGATACACACTGGTTATATGATGCAAGAGATGCTTGAGTGATGCAAGGAAAGGGTGCTGGGGAAAGCAAGTCACAGGAAATCGGCAGCCACAACAACTCATCACATCCAGCAGCTCCTTCCCAGACATTTCTGAGGGGAAGAAGCTGCTTTGATGGTCAGGCTGATGTCCATTCAGAACAAGACTAATGAGGATTCAGATTTCTATGTCTTTCCACATCTTTTGAGCAGCTTAAGAAGCTGGATGGGGCAGACAGGCAGGACAAACAAGCATGACAGTCGTTTGTGCCCTACTGGGCACTGTGTAGGCATCCAAGGCTATTTCTCATCTTCCTGGTAGATTTGCACTTGTCTATTCTGTCCTCTCCATCACACAAAGCCACAATAAAGAGACATGAGAAGGATGTCCAGATTGTGAAAACATCCTCACAAATGTGTTGGAAAGTGCAAGTCTAACCAACAAGCTGCAGGTACCACACAGGTCTCTTCTGCCTTAGCCCCTGGCTCAGGCAGAGAATTAAAATTTCACAGACTCTCCCCGAAATTACATGATAATGCTTTGTCACAGAAAGCCTCCAGTAAGAGAGTAACATGCATCAAAGAGATTCAGGCCACATCTAGGCCCTGTAATTCCCTTATGAGCAGCAGCCAAGATGTCTAAAGCAATATCAGACCTAGCTGCTGGTTTTGTAAGCCCACAAGATCCTTATGTCCTCTGTAGTCTTCTTTATCTCATCTGCCTTTAGCACCTCAGCGTTATGGCTGTAAGGGATCAGGTGTAGAGAGCCACTTTAGCCATCTGCAGAACCTAGCACTAAGAGTTTGATTAAAAATAATTAAAAAACAACAATAAAGAAAACAAAGAAGCAAAGAGAGGACGAGGTGAGAAGAGGAAAAAATACGTCAAATGCTTTCTACCTGGACATGAGCAACTTCAATTATTAAGTTCCACATATGTACCTTGGTGAGAGTAAGAAAAATTTCAGAGCACAAAATTGCCCGTTTTCCATCGGAAAGCAAGACACCAGCCTCATCAAAGCACAGCTACTGCTAACCTTCCCTCATTATCAAACATGGACAGAAAAGGCACGGAAGGGCAGCAACTGCACTCCCATGGGCAGCACAGCAAACTGCTCTTTGCCAGCAACCCAGATGCAAAGTTATCACACTTAATTAGGGCTTCCTTTGGGGGGAAACCTTGGCTCAAGTAACTGAACAAATAAATTACACTACCAGACACAGGCACACACATACGCACAAATAACCCATTTTGCTCAGCCAGGTGCAGACAATTGTTTCTATCCCTTCATCTGGGGCTGGTACTCTCCATGATGTCACATGCACGAGAACATCACAATTTTCCGGCCAGAAATGGAAGAAAACTGACAGTGGCTTAAGAACAAGAGAAATAAAACAGAAGAAATTTTCTCCACCCAAACAGGTGCAGAGATGTGATTACACGTGCTTCAACACACGGGTTTTCAACACGGCCCGAGTGTCACACTGCAGATCCAATGCGGTTAAGGAAGCTTTGAAATCTCACTCCTGCTTTGAACCTTGCAGATTAGTGTCAGCCTGGAGAAGGATTTGAAGCTGGAGGAAGATGCTCATGTTTCGAAAGCAAGCGCCAGAAGGAGTAGGGGCAAGCAAAGGGGCTGTTCTCCATTACAGGAGGAATTGCAAGAGCAGCTTGGGCAGGCAATCCCCTTGCCTGGATGTGGAACTGAAAAGCATTAAACACTGCAAGTACAACAGAGCCTTGAAAATGAAAAAAAATTTCCCTTCTTAGCCATAATGAGGCATGCAACAAGGCAAACCACCAGACAGCTTCACTTGCCTTTCTGTTAAAACTGAGCAAAGGAATAGGATTCATACATCAATGCTTCTGCTGACAGATGGACTGACAGTGTAATAGTATCTCATCTACTTAAAAGCATCTCTCAAATGTCAAAGGTAGAAAAAGGACTCCAGACTTTATATCCTGACTCTGAATGTGTCCCTCGAGGTATTGCTTCCATATTTGAACCATGCAGAAAGAAATCATTTCTATCATCAGATAGGAACAAGGAAAAACTACGATGAGGAGATACTGCTTTGGGATTATGGGGTTGATTCTCAGCATAAAGCTGATTTGCAGGAGTTCTTGGACATGTGCAGGTACCCTGTGTGTCTGCAAGCAGATGAAAAAAACAATGAAACTACTCCAAAAAGCAAAAGAGCCAATTTCTGCAACATCAATGATTTCTAGGATGCAGAGGCCTCCTTTTCCATGCTTTGGGACTTCATGCAAAGGTGACTTTTCTTCATGATGCCACTGGATTTTCAGGCACAACCGAATTCCCTTCCTAGGGAAACCTTTCTCACACTTGCCTCTCCAACTAGGAAGCCTCTGGGAGCTATTATGGTGCCATACTGATAGCAGTGAGCATAGAAGGATTACGTAGGCAATGAGGAAATACAAACTGGTTTATACTCTTTACTGAGGGGGCAGTCAGTTTAAAACTCTGCATGAGAAAGAAATGATCAGTCTGAGTTTTTGACATGAAAACAGCTACCACTGCATTTGGATACCTGACAGCCACAAATTAATTTATCCTTTAAAAATTCGTGGGAGATGAAAACTCTTTCAGAACAGGGAATCCAAAGCACAAATCTCTAAAACCCATCTCTTCTGCTTTAGTCAAGGCAGGGAAAAAAAATACAGTGTTCTTTCTTGTAGCTCTTGTGAGAAAGAAAATTAGACAAAAGGCCAATACACATTATGTGCCTTTAGACTAGGAATTACAGTTTGCACCAGTAGAATTATGAGAGATCACTGCTAAATTTGCCATCCCCATGGAGAAAAACAGCCCGCAATGCTGGTGGGCTGGAGCACGTGGAAGCTGTGACTGTAATCTTCCCTACACCAAGCTCTGGCTGCTGATCTCCTAAAGGCAGAGACACACCCAGTGTCCAGCACAAGTAGTTCAATCCTGAAGTCTCCCTTCCCAGTTTTTCCCATCTTCCTTCTCTATATTGGTAAAATGCTGCTGGCGATGTAACACATTTATCTCGAGAGAGGTCCCAAGCTTAATTAATCATGGTGAACAAAGGGATTGTTTCTTTCAGCTTCTATTCATCAAGGCTTTCAGCTCCTCATGCCTTTTCTAGCCCCTAATACCAGAGAGACGTACCTCTGCCCAAAGCTATTATTTGCTACTTAAATACAAATAAATTAACATGAGGGAAAGAAAGAGTTAGTTTTCAATTCTGAATATTGACTTACTTAAGAGCCTGACGTATTTGAAATCAATTTTTTAAAATATATTTAAACAGCTCTCTTTTATAGAGGGACTCTGTCATGACTTGGAAAATTCACAGCTTCCAACATCAAGCTTTGGGTGGAGGGAGTCTGGAGTATGAATTAAAAATAATGTGGTTGTTTGCAGAAATTAGCGGCACTGATTTAAATCCACACTCCCCTCCCTCCTCAAATAATCACCCTGTGAACAGAGGTGGTTTATGGAGTTCTCTGGAAAATGTTCCTCATGGCCTCCATTCCGAACCTGAAATAAAATACATCACACTGCAGCAAATACTTCACCAGGGTGCTGCTCTCTCTTCCCTCAACCCACGCTCCCATTTGTTGCTAATTAAATGAAACAGCAGGTGCTTAGACCACAAGTGCAGAAGGGCTGGAGCGAGTGCAGTGATTAAAGCCCCCTGGAATGTCTTCCTGGAGAGCTGCATCTTTCCAGGGACTGGACCGTAAGAGGAAAGATGGGATTGGAAGCAAGGGCTGGGTTGGTTTCTGGCTGCAAGCTGCATGATAAGAGGGTGCTTTCAAAGGACAACAGATCTTCAGGGGAAGAATCTGGATCCTCTCTGTTTTGCCAAGCCACCTTTCTGGCATCCTTGCTACAGGGCACATACAACACACCATGCTCTGCCTCTGGGCTGGAGAAATCTCCTTTCTCACCTAGTTGAAACCCATCATCCCAGCACAGAGCAGCATTCCTAGTAGCAAGGCATGTGTGGGCACTTCCCATCTTCAGGCAATGATTAGCAATGCAGTCCACAATGCAAGAAGCCATCTCAGCCTAACCTTGGGTGAGGCCAGAGAATGAATACACCACAAGTCAGAGTGTCAGAGCCGGCTGGGAAAGTTATCAGCTGAACACAATACACTATGTCATGCTCATGAACTGTTCCTAGTTGCCACCCAGAGCAAACGGGTGCAAGTTCGGACAACAACTTTGTAACAGTAACTCACTCTTTGGGACATGTCCTTACACCGTGACTCCTGGCATTCATTTACCTGCTTGCCTCTATGCTGCAATCCCAACCACAAGTACTCTGAGGACACAGCATAGACTGAACTCACCCTATTTCCTTCATGTGCAAAAAAAAAATTACGCCTGCTGCCACCAGTGCCATCACCGAGTCTCAGCTCCTGACACCAGAAAGCAAACAAAACAAAAGCCAAATACTGTTCTGTTATTGATGGGGGTAGACAATGCTGTAAGAAATGGAGAGGCATGGAGCAAAGGGCATTTACAGGCAGCCAGAGCTGAGCAGCCCATCAAACCAGCTCTTCACTGCATTCTCCTCTGGGGCCTCCTAGTTTTGCCCCAGCAAAGTCTTTCCTTACCATGTGCTCCATCCAGCCACATCTCCTTCCCATCCTAGCATGCCAGTCTTGTTCTGATGGCTTCCCATGGAGACAAGCTTGGATGTCTTTAAACACCCAAAGGGCACCAGTGAGTACTAACGCAAGGGCACCCTAAATCAGTTACCAACTGGGATAACATAGTACAAGCCTGGAAATAAACTCCTCGTCCCTTCTATAAATTCCGTGGCTGACCACAAGAGTCTGCAGGACCAGGACATAATCCCAAGAAAGAAAAACAGTATTTATATTTCTGCTGAGAATTTCACTTCTCTTTGGTCACTCTGTTAATGTTTCACTTCTTCCCCAAACCCTGTCAGAAATGGCTGGGGGCTCAGGGGCAGGATAAGGAACATGGTCATTAAAGTCTGGCTTAGCTACTGTAATGCAGCTAACATTTGGCTCTGTTAAAAAGACTCCCAACCAAAGACTTCAAAGTGTTTTAGAAATTGTTTTAGAAATATTAATGAATAAACTCTCTCCAGGAGGGCTGATTATAGCCCCCATTTTATGGGTGGATATTTCCAAATAACCTTCCTGCCACACCAGAAGTTCCCCACTTCTTCCATACTGCAGACTCCCAGCTCATAATTACACAAAAAACTTTTCCACACTAAGGTGATGAAATATATTTTGACTTAAGAGTGGAACAGCATTCAGCATGAGGTTTCCTAACAGCAACAAGCAGGAACCAACAGACCTAATGCTCTTGCAGCCCACAGCACACCCCTGCACAGTTGTATAATCCAGGACTGCCCCACAACCAGAACATACCTGAAACTTTGTAGGACTCCTCTCCACCTTCAAAACACCTTTTGCAATCTTTTGCCTTTACATAAGGCCAGCCAGGGACCACCTTCATAGAGCATACCATCCTTTTTTGCTCCATCTGCCTTATTCACAGATCCCGACAGCAAACAAATCTCTGCCACCTCCTGAAGTATCAAATGCTAAATCCTACCCTGAGATGCAAGCAACCAGCTCCCTCTAACCCTCAGCATAGTAACACAACAGGCATCACACATGGCTGCAGAGGTTTTTGCAAAGCTGCACTAACAGTCACCAACACATCAAAAACTACCAGAGAACCTGGACTTGTTACAAGGATGCAGGTGTTCACCATGTGCCATCTCACAACACCATCTCATGTTCTTCACCAAGAAGACACGTGCTAGTTTTGTTCAGGCATCACTGTAAAGACCCAGACAAGCCCGGACTTGGATTTCAAAGATCCCCAGACCACAGAGAGGCCCAGACATTGCAGCTCACTGAGCTATCAAAAGACAGAGATTAGCCAGCTAAAAAGAAAAGCCTGTGAAATAATTTTTTGCTCCAGGTGGACAAGATGTATTCCCTGTAAGAAAAAATTTTGATCATTAAACTCACCTTAGCCCTTCAATAGAATTTTTTCTCCGTTATCATTTTACTTAGTCCTTTTCTGGTTTGCTAATTTCTTCCTATTTGGCATTTTCTCCTCTCTTTCACAGTGTTTTTGTGGTTTGTCCTTCACTTCACTCAAAACACCTGGCTGAAAGCAGCGGCTCAGCAAGTCTCACTGGTTTTCTTAGCACACCCTTAAAAAAACAAACGCGTCAAGCCCCAAGCACATGGCTCTGCTGTTACCTCAGTTTGCAAAAGCAGCACCAAATTGATTAGAATGTGCCCTTGACTGACCCGATGAATCAGAGGCACCTCTGCATTGATACTGAATGAATACATGAATGGCTTCAACAGAGAGCCCTGCTTGTACTGCTATTACAGAAATTACCTTAAACACAGGATGCTTTTCTGAGTTTTTGCTTAGTTCTTTGCGACCTTGTTCACCTCTCTTGCCATTAAGAACTTGTCAATAACTTGCGCCACCCTGCAGTGTGAACCTTCTCACTGGACTGCAACTCCCCACTCCGTTCTGCTGCCTTTGCACCTTCACAGGATCCCAGATGCACTTGAGCAAGTCCCATGTCTAAGGACATGCTTGTACCATTAGGGAGACCTGCAGGCTTGAATTGTGAGCTGCTACCCAAAACAAAGAACTTGAGGTTTGGACTTGGAATGCTTGTGGCATGCTCCCAGGGCACCCTCCTCTCACAGACATATCAAGGGACCACCAACTCTGCCATGCTTCTCCTGTGCACAGGCAGGGAAGAGCAATTGCTAACCCAGTGGTGAAATGGGGTAGCTTCAAAAAACTTCAATTATGGGCACTTGTGTGGGTAAATGCTCAGTGACAGGTGTGGAATCAATGGGTTGCCAGCCAGGGCAGTGCCAAAGGATCTGATGTTCTGTAAGAGTTCAAGTTCTCCCTTTCCTGCACAGATTCTACAGACTAGACCTCTGCCTTGAAATGGAAAACCAAATGTGGAAAGCAAAGTCCTCAGCCTAGATGAAGGTTGTTAAAACAGGACACCCAGGAGTGAACATGCAGAACACTGTGCTTCCCTCAGAGCATCACTATTCCTGCTTTTTGCGTGACTTCACCATGCATCCACTGAGCACCATGGTTCCTCTGTGGGTTTTGCTGCCCTGACCACTGCATTTCGATGCTTCCCTTGAAGGAGAGGAAGTGGAAATTGCAAAAGACAGTTCTGCAGTGGGAATATTTGAGTTTGCATGAGACATGAAACCACTCTGGTTGCAGGAAAGGAGAACCTTGTCGTGACTTGAGGCAATCAGGAAGGGAATAATGAGAAAACAAACTCCCAAATTCACACTCCATACACTGATGATGAAAAGGTCAGTCATTCAGGTGCTATGGAGAAGGAACAAATAGCCGCTAATGCTCATAAGTCAGTCTGGGGTGAGCTTGATCAGCAGCCTTTCCTATGGCAGGCAGGACTCCACACAATCCACAGTGGAAGAGATGCCAGCTGATGCTTTTCTGTATCCTGTAAGCACACCCTGGTGTGACAGGACCAAGAGCTACTGCTCCTTCCAGACACGGTCGTCCCACATCTGAGCGTGTAGGAGCAGAAAGCCAGGAGGGGCGAGGTGACAGGGAAAAGAGCCCTGACAGAACCCTGAATAAACTTTCCATTATGTCTGGGCAGTTTTCTATTTGCACTTAAATGCAATAATGTAAATAAACTCCATGTAACCCTTGCAGGGCTATTTGGGACATTTGCAAAAACAACCAGCTCCTCTCATCATGAGCCAAGGGATGCGAACACAACAGGCACTTCTCATCTCAGTCTCCACACACTTAATGAAAGTGAAGGATTGTATTCCCTGTACAAAAGCAGAATTGTGTTTCAAGACTGGGGGTGTGAACTCCATGCAATTTTCTGGCAATATAAATAATTGAAAGCTGACTATGATTAGGGGAGAGCAACAACGCAGTGGAGGGGGTGGAATTGTCATGCCTGAACTTTCGGGCCTTGGGTGCTTTGAGGAAGAAAGGCCATGGAAAAATCCCATCAAGGAATTTAACTTTCACACAGATATTCCAGAAAAAAATAAAAAGGCTGATCTTGATCTCTGGTAAAAGGAAATATGTTAATAAAGCAATGCTTGGAGAATTTGCTGCCTGTGTGAGGCCCGCAGCCCCAGAGCTGTAGCTTTGGCTGGGGCCAGTCCCACTGCCAAATTGCTCTCCTGTGTTTCATTGTTCCAGCAAACAAAACCTGGAACAAGGTTAACAAACAAGTGGGCTGCTCCCAAGGCTGAGCTTTAAATCCTGCTGTGGAAACCTAATGGACTATGATGAGAGCTTCCAACATCAGAATAATGGAGATGGAAGAGGGATAACACAGAAGGTATACACTGAGCCTTGACACGCTCTGATGAAGAAAGGCTTTCAGCCTGATTTTACCGTGATTCTACATAATCTCTTGTATGAGTTACTATTGAAGCACAAAACCGGCAGGTCTGGGCCCAACACCAAAATTTTCCATCACAATTCAGACTTTCTGGCAATTTGAGGCATGTTTTTTAGATTTCCATTAGCACCACAACCTTGCAGGGACCCATGCTCCTGATACATTGGGGTTTTAACATGTAAAGCAACCAAAAGCTATGAAAATAGGTCTCTGTGTCTGTATCCAGGAGAGACTTTCCTGTATCACAGGATCCCCACTATCCTGATAATAAGAAAAATTTACACAAACTAGACCATTAGAAAGCAAGGGGATAATTCCAGCAAATAACCCTTTTGACCAGCTTCACTGTTTTTTTGTGCCCGCTAGAGGCCAATTAGTGGAGCTTGATATTCTTCAAGGATCATGGAGGATCTTTGCAGGTAACAAGCTTGTGTAGTTCAAATGGTAGATGCAGAGTATCTGATACAAGAGCATAAGGTAACTGAATGTGCAATCCAAGCCTCATCAAAGGTTGCAGACCAAAACTCAAATCTTAGCATCATGAAGGGCATCAATTTCCAAAGCACTCCCCACCATGGCTTCACACACCATCCAGACACTGCCTCCACACCTGTACATTGCTTAAGGGAAGCAGCAGATCAGAAATCACAGTGGCCCCAGGGGCACAGGCTCTTCTCTCAAGAAGTCTACTGGCTGGCCAAAGGCACACAGTTGAGCAACTCTGTTTTATTCCAGCAGGAATCAATGATATGTCTGTGTGCATCCACATGCACAATCTCCCCAGAGTGATGATGGAATATGCCTTGAAAGAAGGTGGAAGAACAGCAGCAGGAGACCATGTATAGTTAAAAGCACGCAGTAAAGAATTCAACTACCTGTGCGTGATGCTCCCAGTATTTCTTACAGAAAAAAAAAGCAACCAAACAAAAAACAACACCAAAAAAAACAACCCACTGCTACTCATTTGTCTAAATACATGTGCAGCTCAGAGACTAATTAAACTTTGTTTTACTTCTAGGTACAGAAGCATGCCAAAAGAAGAGCTGTAAATTGAGTGCTAATAAAGATCTGCCAGTGCTGAGCCTCTGCTTAGAGGCTGCAAAAGGCAGGAAATCATGGAGGGGATGAATTCCCTTCAGCAGATCACTGATTGTGCAGCCCCTGGAGTGGCTGAGGCCGTTGTAGAACAGCACGTGAAGACAAAAGGAAAAACTCATCTTTAACACAGCCTGTAACTCACTGTTGTGCTCCTGTAAGACCTTGGAAGTGAATTAGCATTTAATCTGCATTAGATAAGGGGACAGATTTTTGATGGTGTGATGAGTTGTTTAAATACTACTGATTTCACGTGCACGTCATGAAAAGACAGGGAAATAAGTACTTGTCAGCATCCAGGAGACTACTGGCATCATATGGAACAAAGTTCATGTGGCACAGTGATCCCAAACAGCATCCATCACAGTCACTGATGCCATGGTGGGGTCCAGGACCCTGGCATGGTGAAGCAAGGCAATGGAGGAGGACATAACGGTCAGAGACACAGCTTTGAAAGATTCCCATCCCACAGTGGGGTCAGGACAACTGCCCTACTAGAGCCCCACTGCCCCTTTGTCCAGAAAGTGTAAGACTCTTGTGGGTGATCCTGGTATTAAAAACCTTCTGTTCACAGTGAGAAGTTACAATGGCACCATTAGGAGACTCACCTCTGACACTGCCTCCCCCAGAGACAACAAAAACCTTTATCCTTTGATAGCAATATACATTCCCTATCATTTCAGAAGGGCACCACTGTTGAATCCTCAGAAACTGGGACAGTGTGGTGTGGGTATTTCCTCTGTTCTTGCCTTTGCTGCTGTCACACTCTGAGGAGCTGGCTAAACCACCACCTCACTTTCTAAGCTCACCTGTGTCCTGGCCAGGCCTGTGCTTGGGACAGGCAGGGGAGTATATTGGATTGGTGATGAGCAGCAAATATTACCCCAGAGCCATTATGCAGAAGATTACCTCACTGCAGCAGAGGGGCAATATTCAAGTGTCAGATTTATGCCTCGACAGCATCCAAGTGCAGAAGTACAAAGGGCAAGGTTCTCATAGACTGGGCTGCCTTTTCAGCTGCAGGTTGTTTGCCATGTTTATCGAATGCATTGCTACTGCAGCTTGGCAGGCACTTGGCCATTTTCCCATCTTTGTCTGACGCTTAAAGTCTCTTTAAAAACAAATACTGGAAGCTGAACAGATTGTTTTGCCAAGCAAACATTTAAATAATGATGGAAATAATAATGATAAACAATTTCATTTATTCATTGAACAAAAAGACACTGCCCCAAGCCAGCGGGTACCCTAATGCACTGACTGAGGGCTAGAAGAACAAATGGTGTTTAAATAGCCTTTAAATAAGTGAAAACAACTGTTCCCTGCTCAATAACCATATCAGCTATTATTTTTTTCCAGAGGCACCTCAATTTCCCCAGCAAGCCCATGCTTATCACTGGGCTATATTTCTGAGGGCAGGCATCTAGAGATCTCTGCTACTAATACCCAAGTCTTGCAAGTGTGGCTGCACCAGGAGCTCCAGTGCTGCCAAAAAATGGGAGGCACAGTCAGTCCCCACAGACAGTAGTAGAGGACTCCTCCTAGAAATCTGATTTTCTGCATCCCCTGCAGCCAGCCTCTCCACACAATGTCCAGGAGGGCAGCAGCAGACAACTGGCCCATCTTTACTCTGAAGAAAGGATGTGCCATTTCTCCCCAAAGAGCCAGTGCTGGCCTTTGGGAACAGACATATTGGCAGTCATGTTCAGATTTCCTCTGAATTTTCCCAGTCTTATTTCAGTATCAATACTGCTGTTAAGAAAGCTGTTTTCAAACCAAACCCTACATCACAGCTATTGGAGTAAAAGTCCCAAGACTATCAGGGATGGCCCTAAAGCTAGGCACTGGGTCTGAAGCTCATGGGTCAGGTAGGGAGACAGGCCCCTGGTCTGGAGGACCACAGCATCTGGTCTGAGGCCCAGCATCTCATACCAAAGAAACAGGAGCATGAGAAACTTGATCCTTGCAACCCAGACCATCCCAGCCAAGGCCAGCACAGCCCAGGGCAGAGGGAGGCACATGCTTTGACTGCAGAGCCCAGATCCCCTGCTGTCAACAGAGCCTTGTGAGAGAAACGCCAGTTTCTTCCCCTTTGGCGTATGTTTCACTGTGCACTTACACCATAGCTTGACGCAGCAACCCTCTTCCGTGCTGTTCCTCCCCACCTCCTCCCCCGCCCTATTCAACTCCACCTTCTTCTCCAGCTTTCCTGGCTGTTTCCTTACACACCCTCAGACGTGCACAGGTAGTCCAGCAGAAACACTCCCTGAGCTTGTCAGAGGCTGGGAATCTTTTTAACGCAAACCTCCCACGCTGTGAGAGGGGCAAGCTGCATCACGCACGGAGCCACAACACCAACCCTCCTTCCCTTCCCACAGTGCCAGCCAGGAGCCACGTGCAGGGTGACAACTATAGAAGAGAGCACCGAGCACTGCAGAATGACCCTGCTGCTGTGGACAGCTGGGAAGACCAGGCAGTGACTCTACTCATCCTGCTAAAAAGGTCTGATGGGTTGAGGGTTAGGAGTCAGCATTTGTAAACACAGGAGCACACCTGCCCTGTTGCATTCTTACCTATACTCTTCATGACTGATACATTTAGTGCACGCTTGTACTTGTCCATTATTGCTCCTGCAGAACTAAAAGCATGAACATTACAACATGAAATATCACAGGTCCTACAAAAACACTCATTACTGAGTTAGACTGTGCTGAACCACCAGAATTAGGGCTGTAAGTCTCCACTTGGGCAGTTAACCCAAATCAACTAAATGGCAGTGAATATACACAAGTCCATCAGAATCACATCAGGTATCTACCCTGCAGGCACTCTGTACTGATCCCACTTTGTTCTGCCGCAGAAAGCCTGCACCTCAAAGCCACCAGGTCCTGTTTCAAATCATAGTGACCTGGTGAAATCCAGGGTGCTCAGACACGTGCCATAGTTACAATCATCTATGTGGGAATGAGAATGGATGTTACACTATTTGATACAGATTGAGGTAACAGAGGAAAGAATGTTGACACAGAAGAGCATGTAACTGGAGAACAATCAATAGCAGCAGCGTTCAGATGAACTGCAGCCTGAGTAAGAAAAGCAGATATAAAGACTTCAATTACTGGGTTTTATGGTACCATTTTTGTTTAATGTCATCTCCAATGTTCAGTTACTCCATTATAGCACTATAAACAATCCGGCTGACCCTAGCAATAATAAGAAGTTCTTGATGTTTTATAATCACTCTGAGAACAATCTGCATCTCTTCCTTCTTCCTAATAAAATTCTTGATATTCTTTATTTTTTAATGTTCTAATTGGCTGCTAGTGAGGTCCTCTTTCTGCACCACTTTGAAGAAAACCTGCTTAGATCAGCAGACCACATAAGGCAGATAATTTTGTACTAACACACAAAGCCAATGCTTGAACAGAGCTTTGTTTATTTGTCTTTTCAAAATTGTGACATTTCAGATATCTCCTTGCAGCCAAAACGTCTGTGTGGCTCATTGTGCTGAGACACTGCAATCTGCCCACCTAACATTCCTGCCGCTGCTCCGGCAGGGATGTCATTTGCCTCTTGTGCAGCCAGGAACACAACGTGGGATAACGGCATGCTGCTAAATCCAGCTCCTGTGTTTTGCCCTGAAGAAAGCTATATTTCACTATTGTGAGAAAGGATCCTCCCCCAGCTCTGCACACAGAGATTCAGCCATCCTCATGGAACATAGGATTCAGTACCTCTGCTGAGGTGCTGGTCTTGCTCATACTCTGGCTGGAGGCACTGAGTAACACAGGCACGAAATCACACCAGAACATTTGGTTAAAAGGCAGCTGATGATTAAAGCTCAGACACCAGGTACTGAAGCTCTGTCCAATTTTCCATTCTCCTTTCACTTGTTACTTAGCAGTGAGGGGCAGCGCCTAGCTGGGGTCATAATAGTTTTTAAGAAGCCCAAGATGCTACTGAGCAACTGGAAGAGTGATATGGGCAGTAGGAAAAGATTCACTCTTCATACTTGTCAGCTGCAAACTCTGTGGTTCCTTTCTTAGCACAGTATGGCCATGGGGAGGGTGAACTGGCTGGATCCTCCCACTTCTGCACCTTATGCTTTGGGTAATTATTTATGCACACACCCAAGTGCAAATCCCTGTCCTGCTAACTGCCTCCAAAAGGACTTTCCAACAAGAACAATGTTGGCCTTCACATCTGTAGATGTCTTTTACTGCAGAGTGGAAATGCCAGGAGTTTTCCCTGCTATCCCAATAAAGCGGTGTCCTTTCTCAGCTCCTTTGGGGACAACAGGAGGATTGCTGAACTATCACCTCAGGACATGATTCTGCAACAACCACCAGAAAATCCATCAGTGATGATAGGACCTCAAACTGCACCCGGGGAATGTGCCTCAGTGAGCCACCAGCCGGTCATGAGGGTCAGCACTACTGGCAGGCAATGTTCATATCACTCTTCTCGTGCTCCTCTGTCCTGCACTGCAGGCAAGAGGAAGAAAGCAGCACTTAAAATATTACATTAGGAGGTAGTTTTGACCCCAATTGGTGCTCAGGTGCAAATGTCTCCCCAGGGTGAAAGACAACAGATAATTGGACCTGACAAGCAATTTATAGTGATGCTTTCATCTATGCAGAGTTAATTCAATCTTTTCAATCCTATTTACTGAAACTTTGGCACATGTATTCTGCTTCCATCATTTGACCCATGCTCAGGAGCAGATGTGACTTGGCTGCACAATTAAGGGATGCAGCAGCAATGCCCTGATTTAAAAGATGTATTTATAGCTATCCAGCCCTCACTGAACCAGCACCGTGCTGACAACTTAGCTTGTTGTTTGTGTCCTGTTTGCTGTACTTCTCAAACCTTGGTAGGGCAAACAAATCCCATGGTATGTCCAGTCTTACTGCTCTATTACTCATCTTGAAAACAACCTGATTCCCAATTCCAGCATAAATGCTACTGAAATAGCCCAACCAAACACTTCTGGAATTTGAATCCTTGGGATAGAGCAGCTTCTTACTGCCTGAAATGTCTAAGAGAATTTGTGAGGAAGTATTTAAAAAGCCTCAGTATCTACCAATGCTGGGGGCTCACAAAACCACTGAGTCACTTCCCACAGTAAGCCATTTGGGCTCTTTTTTTAAAGAAACAAGAAAATGCAGTAGTGAAATTAATTATCTGTATTCCTCCCTCCTTGCTCCTGGGCAGCCCCCTGGGTTTCCCCATGGGTCCTATCCAGTGTTGCTGTCAACGCCAGGCATTGCAGCCCTGATTAAGTCATTACAAGTCAGCCCTTGTTCCCTCACTTCCAGTCAAGAGCAAACGAGACACACGCAGGCTTCGGAAACCCTGAAGTGCAGGTCTGTCGTTGAACACAGCAGGGTGAGTGGAGTCAGTAGAGACCTGTGGATTCCAGCTGTTTTGGACATAAGTGGTGCCCATGAATTGGCTAAGCATTACTCCCTAAGCATTTGCTTGATTTTTCTGCTGGAAGGGCCACATGGGGATAAGCAGGGACATTAGCAAAGTATTGATTATGCTAAGGCCACATTAACATGATAGTATCAGGCTGCAAAACCCAGGTTCATACCTTTGCTAGGTTAGAAGTTCAAGTTTCCACTTTTAACCTGGAAAGCACAAGTCATCCCCTGATACAGAGCAAATTTGCATTTGAGCAAGAATCTCTGCACATCAAGCCATAGGTTTCCCAAAATTCAAGGGTATGCAAGGTGCCCTAACTGTTCATTTGCTTTTCCAACTCTCTTTGCAGGCTTCATTAGAGCTGTAAATACAAGTTTCTATTCAAGACCCAAAGGAGTTTTCCTTGCATCACCTAAGAGATGCTCAGACATAAACAAAAATCCAGAAAAAGTAACAGGAGGACAAAAAAAGAAGAAATTACCTATCAGCTCTGGGAGCCTAAAAGCACATTATGGCAGCCTAGATACACAGGGCCTTGTCTACATCTTACAGCTGGGACACTGAGGCACAGATCAACACAGTGATATGGCCACAGAGACATGACAGGACTATGGAAACCTCAAGCAAAGATTTCAGTTTCTATAACTCTGTGCTTCACACTGCAAGAGCTAAAGATGCTGTTGCACAGGGTTGTCATGGCTAATGCAGTGTTGGCCCTGACAGGGATTCCTGGGAGAAAAAAGGGTTAAGGAAGGAAATTTTGTTACTTTCTTGTCGTATTTTCCCGTGGGGGGAGAAGCGTCATGCAAGCAAGAGTTTTCCACTGGCTAGGCCCCCTTACACTTATCAATAGGACCTTTCAGGACTCACTCCCCGATTGAGACATCATTTCCTGTCCAACACACTAACCCCATTGATAACTCCACGCTTGATGGGAACTTTTCAAACCCAACAGGAAAGGCCAGGAGACCCAGAACAACATATACGTGAAAACAGAACTGGGGTGAAAAGAAAAAGAAGAGAAATAAAGGACCAGTTTTGGCCACAATTTGCATGCTGACAACAAATGTTTGTGATTAGGGAGTTGTACATCTTTAGCAGGTACATCAGGCACAGAGAAGACACTGACATACTCTTCACAGCAATGGGAGGGGCAGACCTAACACTTTAGCCCAGTAAGAAATGAAGATGGCCACAAGACGAAGCTTAAGAACATCCCTCTCTCTTGTCTTCCGACTACACAGCAAACAGAAATCAGGACTGGCTGTAGAAACGGTCACATCTTTCACCAGAAAGGCCAGGAGGCCATAACTGATCTAGCTTACAAAACAGGCTAGAGACTTCAGGTGTCCAAGTATTGGAAATGAAACATAAAGGGGAACAATGATGAAACTAGAACTCTTCAAGGTACCTCAGAGCAGGAATACTTCTTTTCCTAATTTATCACAGCAAAAAGACTCAGTGTTACTTTCCAGGACCCAATAGAGACAGCTGCGTACATTCTTAACACTGGCTGTGAGGATTCACTTGAAATTTTAACCACAGCCCAGCTCCAAACACAAGCTCCAGCTCAACATTTTCCCCTAAAGTTCAGGAGCTTGTCAAACCACATCTTTTATTGTCATCCCAGCCAATTATAGTGTTGCTGCCTACAAATGTAAAAGGATACAAAGGTATCAATGGATCTGGATTATTGCCAGATTCACAAGCTCCAGAGATCTCCTTACTCACAGGTGACTGGAGAATCACCAGAAATAGTCACACTACCAGAGGTGGAGCAACTGAGTTCAACATTGAAACTTTGTAATGGAGAGTTTTCCTATTTCCTGGTTTCAGAATTTGGTCAGCAGCTATGCAGCAAGAAAGTTTGCAATGAAATCTAAATATAGAGGTACAGAATACAGCAAAGGACCTGTATGAAACAAGAGCCAGGACACTGACTGGCCAGGTCGATGGTTAGGAGGAGGATCTGGAAGGTTTCCACTACCATCTTCATTACTGAACTGCTGTGGGAATGTGCAAAAGCTCTGTTGTTTTCAGTTATTTAGCTAAGTAGTTTCTGGGGGCCCAAAATGTAGCGCTCTCTCTGTTCTAAGTGCATCTGAAGTATTTAAATTTAGATCCACTCTTCAATAGGAACCATTCATGAAAATGTCAGCTTTAAATGTCTTTACAGTGCAAGTTACTCACTGTGAGCACACCACCCACTTATCTTATACCCTACAAGGGCAGAGTCTGAAAAGTTTCAAAATCATGACATGTAACAGACCAAACAAGCACAAAGCCTCATTTAAAGGCACTATTAACCCAGCTGGAAACATGGCTAGAAGCATGAGTAGAAATAATATTTTATGTTAGACAAGACAGACTTACCTGCAAGTCAAAGAACTTGCTGTATCTCCGGTAGATGATCTGGGAAGTCAGGTCAGACCATGTTACATTGATGATATAGACCTGTCCGGGGAAAAGAAAATACAAATCAGTGCAGGCCACAAAGCACAGGATACATCCAGAGGCTGAAGAATGAACATAAGTTAATTCCAGATCTCACTGGTTGTTCTTGCTCACAATGAGGAATATAGCCCTGGGTGCAGGACTAGCCTAAATTAAAGCCATTTCCTTGCTGCAGCCTTTAGCAGAGGTCTCAGGAGAGTACCCAGTGTTCTCCCATGCATCCCCATCACCAGCTCACACCAATTTTGCTCTCCCTGGGATAAAAGCTTTAATTGAGTGATGGTACGTTTTCTGGTCCATGGTAGCACACCCTGCCTTCTAACCTCTTTGGAGGCATTGCTGGGAGAGTTTATTCCAACCCTGAAGCAATGTCCCATTGTGGGCTGCTGATCTCCAACCCCACAGTTCAGATTCTCTTTGCATATGGAGATGTGACTATCGCTCTTCCCAAACAAGAAGTTGCCCTAGTTCAACAGGAAATTCAAAGGAAACTCATCTCCAGGGATGTCAGGGACTACAGCTGTGCAACAGTCACTTACTCACACCCATACACGTGGGACAGCAACTCAACCCTGTCACAGCACAAAGCCCTTGCTGAGCCACATGATAGCACTCAGCATCTTTGGCCCCTATTAGACTGATTGGAAGGTGATGTAAAGCCTGACAGTGAGAGTGACCCTGTTTTCTTACATTTATGGAAACATCAAGAGAAGCCCAGAGTAAACTTGGGATTTCCCTTGTCCAACTGCAGTCCATCTCCAAAACAAAACAATGTTTCAGTAAGATGATTCTCAGAAGCTGCAATTAAAAAAGTATTTGCCTGCACATGCAAGTATATATATAAAAATATGAAAATGTTTCCTTTTGATACTCCGTAGCATCAAAAATTTTTTTAATAAAGGAAAAATGAGCTAGGTTCTGCTCTCTCACACTCTTGCTTTCAGGCCAATGCTGGTCTTGCTGCCTTGATGACAGATACTCAAGACTTCAGCAAACACAGGATGGAGCTACCAAGGGTGACCACACAACATCAATATAATTAAAATTACAGCTAGGCTGACTCTTGGGCCTTTAAAGCAATTTTCAGGTTTCACATATGGAGGGAGATAACGATCTGGCAGAGGAAACAGGAAAGCATCCCTCCTCCCTCAGCCCCAGCACTGCAGCAGGAGCTCTCCCGTTTGCTATGGGGGCAGAAGTGAAGCTCTCTGTCTCCAGTGTGGGGGATAGATAAGCATCGCCCTCTTCTCCACCTTCCCCAGAACACTAGCCCATAATCCTAGGTGCTGATGCAGGGTAAGTACTTCTGGACTTTACCAATACAAAATATTGGATGAAAAATCTCTGGAGGGATGTTGAATATTGGGCTTAACAACACTTTTCCAAAGACTGCTGAAGGATTTTTCCTTTCTTCTTTTTTTTCCCAGTGAGAGGTGTTATCTGATACCCCAGAAACCACAGAGGTCCTGCAGTCATACTCTCCTCTCTGCTTCAGCCCCCAAGACAGTCTGTTCCCCATCTCCTGCAGCCCAGCTTCATGGCATTCAAGAAATGGGTGTGTTGGGGCCTCTCTCATCATTGTATGAAACATATCTGTTGTTCCTACCAGGGCAGAGACCACTGAGGTTGGCAAAGGGAAGACTGCCCAGGGATAAGAGCACGACTTCTCAGCAAACCCAGGTTGTTCCTCAGCTATGTCTCATAATTCTGCTTTGGAAAACCAAACCTGTAATGCCCATATACACAAGGGTGATACTGGCAATACCCTGCTTCATGGAGGAGAGATAAGTTTGTGTAACATGAAGACTTCAGGTCCACAAAAAATCCTACCCACACAGAGAAGGCAGAGGAGTCAGAGCTTGGGAAGGAAGCTGCTGTTGCCAATTTTCAGGCCGACCACTCTATACTGAAAAATATTTTTCCATGTGTTTTGTCGTGAAAAAAAAAAAAGGTTTGTAGCTTCACTCTGAGCTAATTCACACAGAAATATTTCTACTCGTTCTCTATCCAACAGCTACTTTCAGATGGAAAACCCATTTGATTAAAAACAGATCATGACAGATGGGAGCTGAATGGGATCCAAAAGCAACTTCAGATACTGTAATTCTGGCCGCAAGTTCTCACAAAGGGAATGAGACAGGAGGAGAAACATAGTACACGCATATAAAGATTATATTTTTTCTTTAATTATGCATCTTTTCTTCAGAAACTAAAACCAAAACACATGTCACAGACATCCAGTCTTTTTTTAATTTCATGACACTTCAGGCTTCCCCACACTACTCTTCAGAACACAAAAAAACCCCTGTGAGTTCCTGAAATTTTTAACAGCCTGTAAGTCTGCTTGATCAAGATCTAATCTAGGCAGAAGCTAACCCTGCTTCTAGAGTCCAGCACTGTTCAGTGGTACACTAAGTGGCACAAGGTGGGGCAGAGCTGAGTGTAAACGGATATTCTAGGCAAGTGGATGGATTTGGTTGGTGCAGGGAACAGGTGTAGAAGATCAGTGCTCCTCTGCATGGTGCAGATATGACATTCCAGCTCTGTAGGAATGAAGGTGTCACTGACTTGAGTCAATCCAAGATTTTGCTGCACATTTAGGACAGCAATTAAATCTTTTTGAGCGCAGGTCTCCTCAAGCTCAGCATGTGATAGATTGGGCAGCATGCAGATGCACTGATTTCTATTTCATGAAAAGATCATAGCAGGAGCAAGCAAAGCCTTTAATCATAACTTGGTGTTATGTGAAGTGAGAAACCAATGAGCTCAAAATCTGCTTGGCAGGATGCAAGTGCAAAATCTAAAACGGCTATTGATCCCTTTTGCCTGTTTGTGCATACCAAATTGCTCCTCAAAAGCCACCATTTAAAATAATGATGAAAAACTGGTTGCAAAAGATGCGTAAAATGCCAGATTATAAGCACAAAGTCTAGAGGCTTCAAAAGCCATAAATACCGCATTTCTCTCTCAAAGATCAGGATTTGGAAATTATTTGTTTCTGCTCTTTTGGACATACCCACAACCTATTCACGAGCAGCAAACATTACGTTAGCTCATCTCACCATTTTTTCTCTGATCCTAAAATGGGTTGCTGTGAAAGCAATCAACAATATCCCAGGGGAGAAGGAGCAAAGCAGTCCTGGGGGAGCCCGAGGTCATGCAAATGCAATGGGACAAGGACGCAGCAGGAAATATCAGCTAAATAGGGAGAGTCATCCCACGCTCGAACACTCAGCAGAGCCAGCATCGCTCTGCAGGCTGCCTGCTGAACCACGGCAGGGCTTTCTGTGGCATCTGACAACTCCCCAAAACTGAGCCACACAGGCCACCAGCATGCAGCTGGTCCTGCCCATGAGAGAGTCCCCTCTACATCTTGTAGCAAGCTCTTCCATGTAGGTACCATGTTTTCCTACAGTTCATACATGCACACAACTAAACTGCAGTAGCGATTGCAATTACAAATTGCTACAATAATTACTAAAGGCAAAAAGATCTGCTTTAAGCATCTGCCATGTTTATTACCTTAAAAGAGTAAAAACACACATTGTATTCAAATGCTTAACATTGGTATCTTTTAACATGAAGTCCTTAACACTACATATTTGAAGTAGAAGGTACAAACAACTCACTGCAACAGCACCATGAAGTCCAGCCACTAAGAACAGTCAATTTTAATTTCAAAAATCCAGTCCTTTTTTTTTTTCCTATTATATTTTAAAATAAATCTTTCTTCACAGAAACAAGAAACAGGCCTGTACAGACTGAGGATATTAGTCAGAAATTGAGCTTGATAAGCAGCTCTTAATATTTGTGCCTTATGAAAGAAGGTGTGGGGCATCAGGGGGATTTTATCAGCTGCTAGTTATTGTTGAATTCTAGCTCTGGGAAACTTCTATTTTACCCACCACAAAGCAGAAAATTTACTGTAAACTGAAGTTATTGCTCTCCTTTTACTGCCTACACCAAGAGAAGAGGAGAGATGACTTCCTACTACAAAACGCATTCACTCAAACGTCATTGGACATGACTTGATCGTTGACTGTCTTGTTTTCAGTGGAAAATATCCAGTTCCAGCTGGCAGAAACCCCAGAGGTAATGAATTCAGGTTATTCTCATGTGACTGATTTTTCAATTGGTTTTTGAGAGGCTAATGTTTTGTTTTATACAGCCAGATGAGCTGGAGTGGAAGATAAATGTCTGAAATGAGCCGTCTGATGAGTCCAAGATATGAACATGCACAAATACACAAGCTATTTACAAAGAGCAGATTGAAGAACAGAGACCAGAAATATGCCTGCACACATAAGAGAGGGTGTTGTTAACCTTTAATAAGTAATTACAGTAAATATCAGCTATTAAGAGAGTTTTATGAATGTAAAAGACAACACTCTGGTGCAATTTATATGCAGATACCATCATGACATCCCCTTTTATCCTGGAGAATGTCATCTTCTTCAAAGTCTCCTATTAAAGTGTTGGATGTTTGTCCTCTAGTGAATCAGGATTGTGTTGGAAAAGATGCACCTTTTCCCCTGTATTCAGATGCTATCACTGCCTGTGAGCTGGAAGCTTTCCACCAGTACAGCTCAACATGTGAACACTCCCTGGTCCACTTCCATGCAGTCAGCCTAACTCCTGCAAGGTTTGCAGTAATTTTCAGCTGGTTCATTTAGCTAGTGGCATTGGTATTAAAACAACTCAAACTGCAGTAAACTCAACATATATCTGTGTTCTAAATTACCAGAGTACGGCCACTGCATTGACTTACTCTTTGCATAACCATTTTAACCTCAAAGATGTGCTGATGAGCAGAAATCAGGGCTGGTCCGCATCCGGATTGGGAGTGATAACAGCCTAGAAACAGAAATTCTGGTATGCACAAGACCAAAGCAGCAAAGCTGTTCATCTTCCTGATGTGGTGTAGTTGATTTTAGGTACCTTCTTCCACCCTGTAAGACAGTAGCACCAGTAGCCAGGGTTTTCCCAGGATGAGGGCCACCAGTGTCCTCCATTCCTGCCCTATAAATGGGGCAGCATGGCAAAAAGAAGAGTGGAATGCCCCAGGAATATGCATGGAGAATATAAGCCCTTCTCCTACACACATCACCTGAGCCTTCTCTTGGCTTGGATCACATTTGTCTCTGGATTCAGTGAGTGCAGCATAGGCTTCTTGCCCAGCTCACCAGCATCCAAAACGCCTTGAAAAGCACTGTATGTGAGGCCTGGGCAATTCCCAGAGAGATGAAGTCAGACCCTCAGCCCCAAGCCCATGCTAAGTCTATCACTGGTGCCATGCAATGATGTCACCTTTCAGCACGATGGTCTCTCAGGTATCACAGCTCAGCTGGGGTAGGGCCAAGGAAGAGCTATTTTCAAACACAGTCCAGAGCTGTTCTCACCCCAGGATTTTGAAGACTGAGCTGAGAAACAGAGAGGAGACTCAGAAGAAACATGACACTCAAGGATCCCCAAACAGGAAAGCTTCTTTCAGGGAGGTTGCTGGCGTGGCAGGGTGCCTTAGAGCAGTCCCAAGCACAGGGATTGCAGGTGTGGGGCATCTGGCTTTTTCATACAGCAGATGTGGTTTCATGGACACCCCTCTACCCAGCTTGTATTTCCATTACCAACAAGGCAAATGTAACTGAGAAAAAACAAAATGACCCACAGGCCTCATGGGCAAATGTTGTACATAACTAAGTTTCGGAAGCAAAGCAGAGTTGCAGTGTGCTGGGAGGGAACAAACTGAACAGCCCCAGCATTTGCCACTCCTCATCTGTGAGCAGCCACCACACAGGCAACCACAGCAGGACACTGCAATTCTAGTTTCCATCATAATTTGCAAGCTAACTTACAGTCTAATTAAACATACAAATGGGGGGGGGGGGGGGGGNGAAGAGGAGAGAGAGTTTTCCTTCCTTCGCTGTTTTCTTTTGTGGATTTTGTTTCATCTCTAAACTGAAATGCAAGAGGATTAACTCTGGATTGATGCTGCTTCTCTTTTCAGCCATATCAGACCAAATCTGTTCCGAGTACACAAAAAATGAACTAATTTCTAGCTCTGGAGCTAGCCATACTCAAGATTCAAGCTGGGTCCATTCTAGTTTACAAAACCCCACCACTACTGCATACTATATGGGCACAGACCTTGCTCCTGATGGAAAAGTAACGAGGATGAAATCCATTTCACTTTGCCAAATCGTGGTACTTAAAACCAAATGAGAATAGCAAACAATTGCCTCAAGCCAGCCAGCAGACATCCCTGGGAACACAGGAAGAGGAACTTGTTTGAGGATGGAGGCACCTGGCTAGATGTTTTTGATGGTTTCCTAGCTTCAGGGATACAGACCAGACAGGGAACAGGGCTGTGTCTGAATGACGAATCCAGCTCATCATGTTTATGCAGGCAAAGCAAGAAAACACTCAGCCTCCCATATTTTTCTCATGCATAGATGAGGTTTTAAAGCCCACAGTTCAAATTCTGATTTAGTCTCAACTTCAGTCCTCAGGTTTTTGGCAATTGCCAGCTTGGGCTTTTAAACACTGACTTCAGGTCTTCCCAGCATCTTCCTGCTAAAATGATTCTAAAATCATCCCACACAATCAGAGCAATAAGCTAAAAGGGAAAAAACTCTCGGCTGCATTTCTTTGCCTGACCACGCAAATAAACATGAGAGGCATAAAAAGGCAAAAAGTGGAATTTGCACCCATAATTTGTGACAATAACTTGACCAAAGAGCTGCAGAACTGGAACAGCTGGGAGTCCTGCAGCTTGGATACAAACCACCTCCCAAGCCTCTTGCCAGGCTTGTTTGATTACTCAATTTAAGTTCATTCTTAGGGGGTGTGTGAGTACAATATGATGCGTCTAATTCTTGCAGACTTTGAGCATCTGTGTTGCATTAGCAGGGCTTTGTTTGTTTTTAGCTGATATCCTGGGTGATATCAAAGACCTGTCAAGGCTATCTTAACTCCAACATATCCAATAACTAGAGCTTATGGAATGAGAGTAAGAAGCAGGACTAGTAAAGACTGGTCGCTTCCCCACTACCACTTACCAGTTTCAGGAAGCAGAACAGCAGCTTCCCTGCAAGGGAAGCAGACAAGAAAAGTGGAAAACATCCACCCATTACATTTACATGTGAGCACAAAGGAGAGGGATCATCTGTGCAGGGCACAACACAGACTGATATTTCTGTTTCCAATCTGTTTCAATTCACCTGCATTTACTTTACATATGTGATGGAACCACAAGACTCAGTTTCTGCCATTCCAGAGTTGACAGATTATTAGAAAGTACAACATCTAAGCCTACAGAGCATTAGAATTGCAGAGTGACAAATGTTAAATGGAAACAAGAACATACAGGCTCTCTGTGAAACCTGCCTCCCTCGCAGCCTTCTCAAATACCCTACCTGGGTCTGAAAGAGGCTGTCTGTGGCAAGCAAACAAAAATAATCCAGCTGCACTTTGATACAGAAAGTTTGCAGCTTATTGCCTCTTAAATCTGGATGCCACCTGACCTATATATTATTTTAGCTCAGTTCTTGTGTCTTTGTCCTTAGCAGATGGCTGGTGTTTCATGAGGACCCTAAAATATGAGAATGTCCTGGTGGGAGAAACTCCATTTAAAAAAAAAAAAAAAAAAAAAGAGAATTGAAACAAGGCAACAATCAACCGAAAAATAGGCTCTTGAATTTCAAACCCTCTAAGTTTCACTGGTCAATTTTGAATATAACAGTTACATCCATTTTACTGAACAAGTCTTAGAAATTTATTTGCAATTGAAGTTGTTCTGAAAAGAAACATACCACCCCCAAAGCCTACAGCTTAATGCAGAAATCCTCAGTGCCAGTGGCTGGATGGGGAAGTGAGGTGGAGGTCCCTATAAGCCAGTCACTTCTTTTCTCTTACATCACAATGCCACTCACAAGGTACAGGATAGACTCCAAGAGAAAACAGCACTTTGGAATTTTTATTTTTTTTTTCAAATATGAAGATGACTTAATTCCCCTGCCCTTCTTCTGTGCACACGAACAAATCTCAAAAATTTACTTGAAACTGGCTTCATCCTGCTTCAACTGAAATTAATTTTAATAGGAAAGTATTGAAGCAGATATGAGGGTCTTTAAAATCTCTTCTTAGTTTATAAACACAACTTTCTATCTCCAGCTATGAGAGATCACTGTGCTGTTGTCAGTGCTGGCACCCTTCAGATGAGGGCAATGTTTGTATATTAAATCCAGTCCCAGTCCAAATGGGTACAACCTGCTTCTGGTTTTGGCCGTTATTATAGAGTCATTAGACCCATAGAAGCCAACAAGAAGAGTTCCATTCCCTTCATGGTGCTGGATGAAACCTCACATAAAAGCAGGATTGTTAAAATATTAGAAGTATGATGCCAAATCAGACAGAGATAAAAGAGAAGCAGCTGAACTGATTCTGGCACAAGAGGAGTTGACCTGGGGCTTGTTCAAAATAGGATGAGTAGAGGTCTGCTCATACTTCAGGCAAGTCAGTAAGCGCACTGGGGCCAGGGGTACAGAATTAGTCTGGTCAAATGAGAACTAACAAGAACACGTTTGCTACTTTTTTAAATACATCAAGACAGAAAAGACACAGAGAGGAAAAAAATACAACTTAGAAATTGTCGTTTTCCACTTAACACCCAGTATCACACACCTTTGCACAGAGTTATTTATGCCTGTGGGAGACCTTTGAGAAGAAGGACCCACCTACACTACAGGCTGCTCCTGATGCATTTTCCCAACTATAGAGCTCATGTACAGTGCTGGAGCACACACAGCTTGTGGCCACACAAAGACAGAGCACATTCTGGTATTGCTGACCCTGTTTCACGAATGGTCCCAGACCAGAGTTTTGCACACTGTAGGTAAATAGTCCTACTTACACAAATGGCAAGTGCTCCCTGCACAGTGTGCCTTAGGACTGCAAAGAGGCATTGTTGCTAAAACCTACCCTCTCTTTTGGCTTCAAACATTCAAGATTCCTGCTCTGCAGCAAACACTTGCATGTAGTTTATATTAACATGCAAATGTTCCGGCTTTGATTTGTAACCTGACATATGACCCCCAGATGCAGTGTTGGAAAAGCAAAGCGAGGGCCTGGGAAAAGGAGAAAAACTCCTCCAGGCCCTTCCAGAACAATGACAAAGCTCTGGGACATTCTTAGTCCAAATAATGGAAATTCTCCTGGGATTTTGCCATAGAATAGTGGGATTTTTTTCCCTTCTCATTTTGAGTAGAGGGAAACAAAAAGTTCATGTAAACCAAGAGACCCTTGGATTCACAATGCCAGACGTGAGAGGCACAGTAATTTAAGTGTGAAAAAAAAACAGCTCTGAAACACTCTTCTAATTTCTACAGTTTGTGCAACTACATTTTTCATGCATGTCTGAAGGACAAAACTTGAGGTGAAATCAACAACATCAACCAGCAAAGCAACCCAGAACTGCCAGCATAACATGCTGCAATGCATCTAATGCATGTAGATCTTTGATTATACCATATGACTATACATATAAGACTGAATGTACTTGCTCTCTACAGAACAATCCTGACAATGTGAAACCAATTCCTGGAAAAAAGGGAACAAATTTCCACAACCTCAGAAAGACACAGTGCTGAAGTCACTGGAAAAACGTCTTTCACTGCAGTAACCTTTGACTCCAGGCTTTAGAGAAATCCATGTTCCTTGAGGGGGGGAAAGAGTGAAAGAAGAAAATGATTTTGTGTCCTAGTCTCAGAAGCAATGTCTGAATTGCACTGCAAAATGCCAAAGAAGAGACAAATGTGGAGCACCCTCCCTATTCCAATCCTCATTCCCACCTCTAGCCTTCTGGCCAAAGCAGGAAAACTGATGAAAGAGTCCTGTGCAGAACATATTCCCTCCCATCAGGGTATGGCACTCAATTAAACACAAAATTACCTTCTTCCTGTGGACCTTCAGTGTTTTCAGGAAGATCCTCTGCCAAATCCTCACACCCTCAATCACTGCCTTTTTGCTAAGTTGAACTATTGTCTCTGCCCTTTCCTTCCCTCCTACTCCTCTCACAATCATCCTTTTCCCTCCTTTTCCCACACTTGGCTTCCTGCCTTCCCACTTGCAGGAACACCCTCTCCCACCCTAGACGTGCTGGACTATCAGCCACAAGCCACATTTACCCCTATCACGGGCAGCATAAACCCACCCTTCTCCAATTCTGCTGTTTGCAGCCTGGGCCACACACACCATCATCATCACCACTTTCTAGGCCATGTTTATTCAGCACAGCAGGCTGCAGGTTCTGTGGATGGGAAAGCACTGTTCTGCCCTGCTGGGATATATAGATATGGAAGAGATGCTTTTTCCAGCTTGGAGCAATACTCTGCTTTATGTATTTCTGCTTAAAGTGTCACTCCTTTTAAACCTGCAAATATAAGGATCTGATGGTAGCAAAAGCTGTTTAACTGCTGGGGACAGGGAGAGCTGCTGTACAGGACAGTCACACTGTCTAACTTAATCCCCAGCTGAGGAACCGGGAGATGGGTTTCCAAACTGTACTGCAGCCAGAAGAGAAAGTTGTGCTACTGACCTGCACTGCCCACCAGTCCAAGCGGCTTCTCTCAGACCATACATGGGGTACAACGAAGATGCACCCCTAAAAGGAGGCAAAATTAGGGGATTTGGTGATGATCAGCAATCATAACCATACTGCCAAAGGACACGCACATCAGATCAGCCCCCATACCTGGCTCATGTACGGGCATAAGCCTAGACTCTTTCAGTGTAGGGGTGAAGAACATTCTCAGGGATTTTCAATCACGCTGTTCTGGGATTTGTCACGTGCACAGCTTCCCTCCATAAAAAACTCTGCATCTTCTCTGGAGACGTACACTTTCCGTCAGAGCTGCCAGGGGTGGCAGTGACAGTGACCACACTAATTCCTTCTTGTTTACCTGTCACCACCCAGCCACAAGCCACATTTACCCTGGAAATTACTCATTTTTGGAAGGAGAGTAAGTGGCTGCAAGTCAGCATGTATGCCATTAAAAATAAGCATTTAAGGGCCGTACCTATATGTTTTATCAAAACCAGCAATAAAATATGAGTCAGCAAAACGACTAAGTTTATATTTGTGTCAAATTTAGGGTTTACAGTGCCTTAGAACAACAAACAAACCTCTTCCTTTCAATCCCCAAGCCTGAATATTCTTCAGCTCTTAGCCACTTAAAGGGAATTATTAATGCTATGCAGACAGAAACTTTATTAAATCTGCTTTAGTGACCACCCAAAGCCTAGAAAGATCACTGTCTAACAGCAGGCTTTCAAGAACCAATACAGCTGCACTCAACACATCAGCATCTGGAGACAGAAGGAATTTGCTAGGCAGGATTTGGAGAAAAAAGTCCATGGCTAGGGTACACATCCATCTCCAGAGGTGCCTCTTCCACTGCCTGCAGAAGGATACTATGCTAGCCAGATATCTAATGTCTACAAGGCTGAAGTTAAGGTAGATGTACATTAAGAAGAGGTCTACATGGTGCAGAGATGTTCAGATTTGCCATGCTGACCTTTGTCTCTATGATGCTGCACTTTTGGTCCATTGTGGCCAACAAAGCAACTTGGCTGGGTCAGCTCACACACACCAAAAAGCCCCAAATCTTTTCAGGGCATATTAGCTCCAGCACAGTATCACCACTAATGATGTAACAGTTCCACATGCCTGACCCTTTTAAAATACGAGGATTTTACTCCAACCTTCATTCAAAGGATTCAAAGTCTTTAACCTGGGTCCCCAGGGCAATTTTAAATTCTAATTTATGAAGTGCTAAACAGGAAGGAGCTGGAGGCACTACTATCATTTACCATGAAGCAGATATGCAAAATTAACAATATAAAACAGCATCCTGAGAGCAGGCCAAATCTGACAGTCAGCACATCAACAGCGGATCATAGTCAGGTTGTGCATTTAGTGAACTTGGATAGGACAGGAACTTATGCTCATGAAGTCTGGTGAGAAGACAGGTATTATTCAAGAGATGCCTCCTCTCAGACTTGGTTTGCTGCTGGCTTCCGAGCAGTGCTCTCAGCAGGCAGCTGCTCTGCCATCACATTCCCAGGCATAGCTATAGGATGGGCTGGACAGTCCATTTGGCCAAAAGGCACAGCAACATTCTGCCACCCTGCAGGTGTCCTGAGAGACAGACAAGCAACAACTTTTGTCAAACTCAAGGACAGCAAATGGGTTACTTCATCCCTGAAGTGAACTGCAGGATAAATGCATCTCCTGCCCAGCCTTTCATTAATTATGATCTGACTTAAAAATCCTTCCCCTAAGCATTTGCTTTTACAGGCAGATTTGAAACAGAAGACTGAGATAAAGATAGATGTGCTCAACAACTTCTTGACCTATTTCAGACTCCCTGGCACCAACCTTACTGCCCCAAATACTTTTGGCAAGGAATAGGAGCAGTGCAGACACAACAGAGCAATGTGCCTATTGTACCTAACATGTTCTTGGTTTTTTTGCCAGGACCAAGAGACTGCTTACAGGTAAGGACACAAAGACGATTTGGATTAGGGAGACAGTTGCCAAAGGGAAAATCGAAATAAAGAGCAGGGGAGGGAGAAACAAGCCCTTCAGACAGCTCCATGCAGCCATCTCCGCTGAGATGGCCAAGGGGCAAGCTGAGCCGAAATCATTCCCCTACGTGTGCAGGGCACGAAGCAGTCGGCTGAATGCCACGAAACGCACGAGGTGCGAATTACAGCATCGTAACTCACGCCCTGAAGCGTCTTATTGCAAAACGGCTCAGGGCAGAGCTAGGATTTTTTTTCCAGTGTTGTAATTCCCCTGTGTCTATCCTCTCCCCCTCAACCTCCCCTGCAGTAGAGGTACATCCAAAGAGGATCAAGTCTCACCCTCCTCAGCCCTATGAAATGCAAGCAAAATGAGGAGGACTTGGCCCACTGTACCTTTTTCTTAAGGCTTCAATAATATTAAATTAATACTCTTCAAATATAAACCACTCGTTGCCTTGGAACAACACAAAGACAGATGTAAAATCACTGAATTCACAGATAGGTGCTATCAGCAGGCTCTGATAAGAACAACAGCATCCCGTGCTCTAGTAGCTGCCTCCCTTTCCATCGCCTCCCTGTACCACTCTGCAGCAGGAGTAGATGGACTGCCACGCAAATCAGCTCAAGGTGCAAAGGAAGGTTTTGAGGTTCAAGCCCCACGTTCTCCACAGACCCACCTCTGTTTGCAGCCCACTGACATGAGCTGGCTTTCCACCAGAATATCCACACGTAAAATAAATCCTTGCCTACACACCACCAGATGTAGACTGTTAAATGTGAGAGGTTGCCCTAAGCAATTCTACTGGGGCACTAGCTCCACGACTTGCCCTAATCTGCCTCAGGTAGAAGGAATGGGTATCTTGGACATCTCTTAGGCACAGTGAAAGGGTGACATAGACAGCTTTCAAGATAAAAAATCAGAAAGACAATCTGAAGCAGGAATCTGCTCACAGGTCAACCAAATCCCACTGGAAGAAACAAGTCTTCCATAAGACACACTAAACCTTGTCTGACACAGCCACTGTGGCCGCCCTTATTTGAGGGAAGGAGCTCTACCGGATGAGAAAGCCACAGGCTCGGGTGCCAAAGATTCACCATTAGGCTCCCACAGTCTCTCCTCTCTGTTAATAATCCAAATTCCTCTTGAGGGTAAGCAAAGAAGGCCAGTTGGAGAGCTGACCAGTAGTTTTAGTGGAGGATAACCACCCGCTCTGAGACATAGCTGACCACAGGACAAAACCACTGCTCCCATCAGCATTCTCCAGGAGTGTCTCAGCAGGCCCAGGACCACCCTTGATGGGATAGACAAGAGTGAAACTTTGGCTGCATGCCTGGGTCCCATGCTGCCTGTGCTCCAGATGACACAATTTCTGCTTTCCTAAGCTGCCTATGAGGCTTCTCCATCAGCAAAATGAAGACAGCCAAAAAGTTCCTCAAGGCTTATAAACAGGGAGGCACATCTCACTTGATGGTGAGGTGATGGCCTGATTCTTCCAGTTCTTCACAGTCACAAAAAATATCTCCCCAGCAACCATCCCTTTTCCAAACACTGAGATGATGAGTGTTTTGCTTTGGCCTCATGGATGTCATCTCCTCAGGAGAGGAAATCTTCCTAGAAAGCATAGGGCAGAGACTGAGTGGTCTGTGAAGATCACAACAGTGATCCCTTGGAAGTTCATTCTGCCAGGGCCCACAAGGACATGCTACACTTAAAGAAAGGGCCTTAATTCCAGAGATTTCAATGGGATTTAAGCCTACACTTAACTCCATTGCTGACTTGCAACCAGAAACTGTCAAGGTCTAGTTCTCTGTCACTTTGTCCAAAGAAGTGACAAACGTACAGCCCCTGGACTTCTACTGCAACTATTGATTTGAGGGCCCTGTTGAAAATCCTAACTCATTGTGACTATAATCTTTCCACCATAATTTTGGTCTTTCCCAAAAACAGGTCCATGCAGTTGTTCTACAAACCTGACTATGACAGTGTTCTTCCAGCCTTGCGCAGATGAGCGGGAACCCTCCAGCCTGACACGTCCACAACTTCAGCACACATGAACTCCTCCAATACCCTCATTTCACGCATCAGTTACAACCCACCAGCTTTCAGCTGGAGATGACTGAATCCTCTCCATACTGGCTCACTTCTTGCTACAGCTGCAGCAGCCTACACACATTTCCAACCCTTGTTAAACCACCCTAGCTGTAGGTGCAATCCTGCTAGCAGTGTGGCCAGGGGAGGGATGTGAAGCAGCCCCTCCACAGTGGCAAGAAAGCCAGGTCATGACTGCAGTCACTCAGCAGCCAGGACTTCTTCGAGTGCCTGCCAAGCAGCTTTAGTCTGTCAGCTGCACTGCCTCTTAGCTTGCAACCACAAAGAGCCATAGCCAGTGAGCATATCGCCAGCTCTCCACGTCAGCAAATCGTTATCATAGTGAGAAATCATTCAGGTAAAAACACAGAAAACAGAAAAGTGTCATACTTTTAGCTGAATAGCCTCATTTTAGTCCCATGGGTCTATGGAGCAGGACAGGTGAAAGAGGTTGAAGTTTTTTTCAGGAGTTTAGAGAAATCCTGTCTATGTGAGAAGGATACCAACTCCCATCTGCAGATCTGGCCACTCAAACAGGTCCATCAGCCCACTTGAAACACCTGACTGGAGACTCAACTGCCTTCTCACTGACATGGGAGCCCTCCTTAGTTCAAAAGCTAACTGCAAAACACCACTGAACCACAAATCTCCTTTGCAGGGTAAATTATCAAAGCATGATTTAAAAGTGAGCTTCGAAGCGAGGGAGCTCAGCCAACTACTGCATCTGGCCACAATATTGAGAGTCAATCCCCTGGTTAATAACCTCAGACTCCACTGAGGTGTGACATTAAAAACAATCCAAATAATATCCCAGCCATGTCACTTTATCCTTTTTTTTCCCTAGAAAGGACATCTGGCATATAAGGCTCAGGTTTTCCCTCATCCCAGAAAAAGCAACAGCAACATTTTCCAAAGATCCCTGTTCCCTAATCATGGAGTGGCTCCTAACATTTTTCCAACCAGTTGGACTCCCATTCCATTCTCTTCTCCCGAGGAGAAACACAGCTGCTATAATCTGGAGAGAAGGAAATACCATTCCCATCACCGCCGCCTAAAAATCAGCAGCTGATAGTAGCAGATTGTGATGAACCTACTTCCTTCAGGAAAGTAAAAGCATCTTTCCTATTTCACATAGAAAAACTCTCCAGAGTGTCTGAGACTGAACATATCTACCCATAGAAGGAGTCTGTAGATCTGTTCATAAATCTAACCCAAGCAGAGCTTCCTCTATGTCTATGTTTTCACAGGTACCTTTTTGACCCCTTTAGAAAATGAATTTCAGGACTCCTCTGGTGAAGCAAACATTGATTTTAATTGCACAGTACAAGAGATGCAGCTCCTGTGCTCCCAAAAAAATGCCCTGTACTAGCAGACAACAAACATGGTAACACTGGAAAATATTTGTGCAGTCTTTTCCATTTTTAGGTTGACATGAGTTGAAATTCTCTTCCAATTTCATGTTCTTGTGATTTTTCAGCTGCCAAGAAACGATCTTTTCCCCCGAAGGAACTCTGGAAGTGGTCTTGGATCTCTTACAACTCCAGCAACCTGACCAAATTCCTCATGACAAAAACAGGTAGGACTCAGACCAACTCAAAGAGCATCTAGACTTTAGGCCCTACCCTAAAGTAAGCACAGTGCCAAGGGCCAGTGGAATAGATGTCAGGATGGAGACCACGAAAGGCCAAATCTGAACTACAACTGTAAAACATTACAATTATTTCCCAAACATGAGAACATGGCCTTAAAAAGAACCATCACGTTTCCAGAGGAAAACTTAATAGGAGCTACGTAACCAAAATTAAGTCCTGTTTGGAAGCGCCACTCCAAGAACAAACACAAACACATGACAAACACATCAAGGCAAGAGGATGGCATCTGGAAATGTGGGGAGTGGGAGAGGCTTTTCCAACAAGGTGAGAAAAACTCTTCAAGAAAATCTTGTGCTTAGATCTTAAAAGATACATGGAATAAGGAGGTGAGATGAAGAAAGAATTCACAAGCTTGAGAATGGTGACACACACAGCAGGGACAGGTAAATTTGGCAGTGCCATGCACAAGAAAAAATGTTCTGGAGGCAAGATTTTTTTCCAGGAAAAGAGCAACGTGTCTATGAAATAGTGCATTTTCATATCAAGTTTATTTCAAGCCTTGTGCTGCAGGGCAATGCTTGCCTACTGACTGCTAAGCTGGCTAACTGCATTCCTCTTTGCTCCACAATACTTATTGGATTGGCAAGGTACTGTTTCAGAGCTGTAAAACCCTCCTGGAACAAGCTTCCAATAAACTGAATTCCTTTTCTTTCTAATCATTTTATTTGCCTCATTATTAGCAGCATTTGGTGCAAAATAGACACCACAGGCAGAATCCAACAGGGTTCAGTCCCTGCAGCTGTATATGCACTGCCCTGTGAAGGACCAGGACTGAGCTCTCCAGCTCAGCTTCTCATGCTGGGCAGCAGAACCAACAGAAGCCTATCATGAGCATGTTGTGTAGCTGCCTACTGTAGGGCATTATGCATTCCCAAGGTTAACAACATCTGATGCAACTTCTTTGTTTTACCATGGCCTAGAAAAGATGCTCTGTTTGGATACTTTCCTTCAAGGAGTAGCAAATCCTGTTCTATCCACTTCAGCATAGGCAAAGTTTGCTCTTACAGGGTGCAATGTCCCTCTGCAAAGAAGAAGCTGCCCTTTAGCAGAAATGAGGCAGAGAAGTCCCTGTATTTTCCCTATACAAAGCAAACACAAAATATGTTCCCTCCATTTCTCTTGCAGGAACTGGGGATACAATCTGGATGCAGTATTTGGGAGACTGACCTGCTCTCTAGCATCATAAGGGCACATCTAGTTAAACCTAGATAAAATAATTTCTAGAGGCACTGTAGAGGAGAGATGTAAAATTCAGAAGTTGGAAGATAGTTATTCACAGAAATGAAGAGTGAACAGCTTTGTGAAGAAAGCATCAAGGACACATTTGTACTCAAATTAACAACCTTTCAGAAAAGACCAAAATAAAGCTAATATGGACCAATATTAAGATGGCATGTTGGTAAAATGCAGCAGCAATAAAGTGCACCCCATGCAGCCAAAGCTGCACCTCCAAGAAGCAGAATAAACTCATTGGAGTCTCTTTGTGGCACTCAAATCCAATAGGATATATTAAAAGGCCGTTGACTCGCCTGACACGAGGGCACAGCAACTCAGTCACGCACAGGGATTTTCTTTAAAAACACTCATCTCACTGCATGTGCAGGCACACAGACACACACAGCTTCCCAGCTCAGCAGGGATGGGATATCTCAGTACCAAATGCTTTAGAAAGTTCAAACACTAGTCACGTCTGATGGGGAGAGCAGCACAGCCTTCAGCATCATGGGGGAAGGGAGGGACTCCCAGGCCCCAACCCACCTCCTATTCCATCTTCTCTCCTGTGAAGGCTGAGGCAATATTTCCATTCAAGTCCTGTGTTTCCACACACCCAGGTTTGATGTCCATGGCAAAGGCAATCCTGGGGCAAACCTGCTCTGCACAATGTACAGACGGCAATAGAGTTGTGCACAGAACAGGGCACGTGAGCTTTAAAATAGTCGGGAGGGGAGGCAGAGGGAAAGGACAATATCCTGCAGCATAAAACCATTTTTAAGCACATTCGTTTTGCAGTTGCTAGAATATAAAGCCAAGCCCTGGAGCTCTGCCAGCCAGTCAGTATTTTTATGACTGTATCAAAGCACATGATAAAAACAAAAAGCTTAGGGGTCAAACTCAGTGCTGGGATTAGTAACCAGCTGAAGTGAATAGCATGATACCAGGACTGAAAAAGGTCCTCTGATCACAGGCACTTAAAACACGTCTGTTTTTTGGGTTTTTTTTACACAGACACAGTCATGCCTGAAACCCGTGTGCCAAATTCCTCTCCTTCAGCCCGTTTAGGTGGAGAGGGCTTTGTGCAAAATCTCTAAACCATCTCCACCAACAAGTACCAACAGAGCCTGCAGCTGTCTCGAGTCACGTATATCACCCAGCAGAGCATACTGTCCAAGCCCTTCCCTCATCACTATTTTGGTCTTCTAATGCAGACGCTGCCACTACCAGGGCTGAGCCCACAGCAGTGGAGTATTTCCAAATATCCCTGCATTAGGCACTAGCCAGGGTATGGCACGATCACAAGCTGAAGCCTGCAAGCACCAGGAGAAGGGCAGGCATCCCTTCTGAGTAGACATCAAGCTCTTACCAAGAGGACTAAAGATAGATATTTTTAATCTGTTCAGAATAAGGAATTGGTCAACTTGTGCTGAGATTTAAAATAAGAAGCTGCATCAGAGATCAAGAGAAACCAAGTGACCCTTCATGCTACATCAGAAACTGTAAGCTGAGAAAAGGTATTTATCGCAGAGCAGGAGATCCCAACCCATGGAAACTGTCTCCATGACTGCCAGCAGCTGAGACTGAATGAGCCACTTGGGAGCTTTGCTTAGACTGTGGCTGTTTTCCCAAAAGCCAGCACAGTCACTACAGCGTTACAAGATGGTTATACAGCTGGGATGCTACTTGCTGCTACTGCTGCATCTCAGAGAACAAAGGCTTTGCAGCAGCTCCACGTTGAAATGCCTGGAATTCGCAACCATCAGAGACACCTTCTCACCCTTATGGGTATCAGCACTCTGTGCCTCCCCCACCTTAGCCCTGATAAAGCAGGAGGCAGCAAAGACAGGCACGTGAGCTGGAAAGGGGGATGGGGGGCACTGGTGTGGTGGCCTGTCCCCGGCTGCCTGGCAGGAGCTGAAAGAATGCAGCAAGACACGGTGCCACCTCCCCGCACTGCAGACCCCTTCTGCATGGCTACAGAGCCAGGACATCCAGTAGAGACCTTACTTCCAGCTAAACTTCTTTAGTCCCAGGGGACAGGAGGCTTCCCTATCAAATCATCCCCAAGCGTGAATTTTAATGGAATAGATCAGAGAGAAGCTTAAAGCTTGAGTTGTTTGCTTTAAACATTGGATGGCTTGGTTATTTTGGCTATCAGTTAAGCTCCCCTTTGTGTTATACATAGAGATAATTTCTCCTTTTCTAGGACAAGGTTGATCAAAACTGGGAGCGATTTCCTTTCAAATTTTTTTTAAATTACTTATTTGTGGCATTCAGCATTTTTCAACAGTGCTTTTAGTTTCTGCACAAGACACAGTGTTTTATTCCAGAGGATGCAGATTCAAATAAAAGCCTTTTTCTGCTTTCAGCAGGAAAAATATCCTTTTTTTTACCGAGCATTAGGTGCAATGAGAATTCAAGTTTGTGTTATTTCACTAAAACAAAAATTAAAATGCATATTTTTAGCCATGGTCAATTCAGTTGCAGACAGAAACTCTCTCACAACAGGAATTAAGGATAATTTGGGGGACTATACAATGTAGCATGCACAATAGAGGTTTTTGATAAGTACATGTCACTGTGACCAATTTGCACATAATGACAAAATTACGGCTAGAGAAAAGCACTGAGGGAGGGAACAACTGTGAACAGAAAGAGAAGAGCTTGGTATACCTTTTTCAAGCTGTTTACCACCCATTACTTCTGTCCCTAAGCTCTGACCTTATTTCACACAAGCTGACAAAAAGCTCTCATCCTGCAAAGCACTGAGCATGGTCTACTCCCACACAAGTCTCTCCATCATCAAAGATGGGTGGATTTGGCACTGCAACTCAGACCCAAATAAACAACAAGATGGCACCAAACATCACTTCTAGACTCTGCCCCGGGCAAGCTGTAATTTTAATTAAAAGAAGCAGAATTTCTAGCTCCCTCAAGCAGTCTCAGCTCCCACTCAAATTTTTCTTTTGATCTATCTGCCTCCTTCATCAGATTTTTAAAGACTTAACGGTATTGTCTTCTCTCCTTCCGGACACTATCTGACCTGTGAGGCTTGGCCAGGGCTAGTCTCAAAGCACATCATTTAATATCATGCCACTTCTGATGCAGTGTCTTTCTGAGAGATGATGAGGTTATGCCACACCTTTGCACAAAAGCAGAAAGCAATTTTGGGGAAGAAGATGCGAAGAGGAACTTCTTCCCGGGAATAAATCAACAACCTGTCACAAACAGCATATGCAATAGTTTGCTTCTTGACAGCTACGACATGTGTGATGGAACAGTTAAAAAAAATTTTTTTGACCTTCTGTCTTATCTCAAAGTTCAGCTGATATCAGCAGGAAGAATACAGGTCTGAGCACATTGCAAAAAAGGAGGTCAGTCTTACCCCAAAATACACTTTAAATATACTTCATATCTAGTAAATCCCAAGGCTGCTGTAACACTCATTCACTGCTGTTGCATCCCCAGTCAAGAACACCTGGACAGGGATCAAATCTAAACTTGCAAGTACTGTCTCCTTGTGGCTGCACACATCACTCTTAGAACTCTACGGATGCACCTTCTATTTGCTAAGCTGGAAGGATCTGACAGATATCGAAAAACACCACTATATCTCTCCCTAAACTGAAGGAGGGAAAATATAAGGAAGAGAATAGCTTGCATCGAGTTAAAAAACACCACTGTCCACCATGACCTTCCGGTAATTCGGCAACTCTGATTTAAAAAAGATAGGGGTAAAAAACAGAAAAAAAAAAACAAGTGATTTGCCAACAGTCACACAGCAGTGTGCAGCAAGGGTGACAACAGAAAGCATCCTCCTGACAGTCAAGTCGCTGTGAGAGATGTTTCACTATTGCTTTTTCCCTTGAGAAACTACTGTCATTGAAGCCACATTTCAAATACCTCTCACTTCAAGGGGCTGAAATTTCAAAGGAGTTGAGCCCTTCCATGCAACCTCATCCTTAGGTTTTTCTCCTTGCTCCCTGGAGGAGATGACACTGCTCCTATCTTAAAGGGGGACATTAAGAAATCAGAGATGTGTTTTGAGCCAGTTGCATGTGTCCATAGCAGAACAAACTCCAGAGAGGGAAAAGCCAATGTATTTTGGGTTGCCTGTCCACCTGCAAGTTTTGAGCACAGAATATTGCTTCTGTGGACCAGCTTGTGAATCCCAAAGAGAGGATGACTATAATACATCAATGGGACAGGCAGCCCTGACACTCAAGAGACAGACAGGCAGCTGGCCTTGAAGGGAGGGGGCAGATACTCCAAACCCCAACATCCAGGTGAGAAACTAAGTAAATACCGTGTGCTGTCCCAGCTACACAAACCCAAGGCTACAGTCAGCTCAAGCACACCTACACAAAGTGCTGTCATGGTGAAGACCCACTTTCTTTGCTAAAAAAAACTGTTGGAGGGAAAAAAAAAAAAAAAAAGAAAAAGGAGCTTGTTTTTTTTTCTCATATTTCCTATGAATTTTAATGCTCAGCATTCATGAACTGAGATATGCAAGTCCAAAGAGCTGCTTTAGGTTAGCATAGAGGTGCCAAGGCAGACTTCCAAACTTGAGAGATGCACTGAATTACTGTTCACATGGGGCTTGCATTTACTTCTCTATGTTGCCTCAGACCATAGTTATGGAGTTTGTATCAGGTGCAACTCAGAAAATGCCAAGCTATAAAGAAATGGTGCCCAAAATGACACCTTTGTACTGTGGCTATGCTGAGTCCAACTACAGAGCTGATTGCCTTCAGCTCTCCCAAAAAAGGGAGTATATGGGGATTGTCACATAAAATGTGCAATCCTATTTCTGGCATTAGGGAAACCTTTCCTCAGACCATCCAGAGGGACAAACTTTTATGCACACTCTGACCATATCAGATGGACTGAGAGCACCCATCAACTTGTCACATCCTCCCATCTAAACCAGAGGAGAAAACAGGATTGACCCTCCATATCATTCTGATGACTAAAGAACCAAGTTATAGCACAGTACTGAAGCTGACTCTTGTTTCTTGTTAAGTCTTATTCTAACTGTAAAATTAAACAGCTCATTTTAAAAGTGGTAAAATGTCTCCCACTTCAGAACACAGCTCTCGGGGGGAAAAAAGGAAAGTTTGCAATTTCAGCATGGCAATGCATGAGACGGTCTGTTAATTACCAAAGGAAGGCAGCTGGTTTAGTTCCTGCTATCTTAATCATTTTCATCTCTTTGATGTCTTGATCACATCTTTTGAACAACACGCTTGAAGTGTAACACTGCAGAGAACACTTATTTTCATAATGAAAAGGAAATATTTTGTTCCATACATAATATTTAGTTATCCTGATAGGCTACACTGATAGGGCTTCTTATATTGTGTTTTCAAGCTAATACTGAGTTTAAAAGGCCTGCAGGGTAGTGCAAGGCTTCTATCTAAATGATAAATACGTAATTTGTGTACGTGTCCAGCATCCTTTAAAGTGATACCAAATGGTTTCTAATAAAGATACAAGCACTCAAAACTTTCTTGTCCTAAAGGCATAAAAAGGAAGATTACTCATTTCTCAGTTTAGTTTTGAAAGTTAAAATTTCTAGGCCATATGAAAATTACATTAATCCTTTGCACAGTGTGTCAACATATCCACTATTATACAGCATACACAATCAAAAACTCTCTCCACTTCCCACGACACCAGAGACAGCCAAAAATCTGGAGCAAGCACAGTTTTGAAAGCTGTCATAAACAGGATGGAGTTTTGTGAGAGTCTCAGTGATCTATAGAAAATATACTTGTAAGCTCCTTCACATGGCGCTACAGTAACAGGAAAAGCCAGAGGATGACCCAGCTACACGTACATGGCACCAAATTCCTCGAAAGGCAGCTGGCCATGAGCACTGGGACAGCAGTTCTCTACAGCTGCCTGCAGTAAGAAGGTCTTTTCTTAATAAATGGGCCCCATTCAAGATGGACTGTGATTCAATTTATCATGATAGTGTAAATCAGAATCTGAAGTTAAGAGCCCCATTGGGCTGCACACCAGAGTAAGGCACAGTGAATCATGGAGAAGAACTTGCTAAAAGGATGTTCAGAGACAGGAAAAATGTTTATGATCTGGGCAGAAAGTTCAGGTTATGGCAAAATTTCAGCCTTTGCCCTAATTTCCCATGTACAATCTGAGTCTTGATATTACAGGTTACATTGAATCTATCTCAGCAAAACCTAGATGCGGAGGAGTGACTTCAGGATGCAGACATTATTTTAACCACAACACCCATTTCCTCGCTCTTTTCACTTTAAACCAGATGTTATTATATTTGTGTGTGTGACATTTACACTTAACAATGCAGACTCTGGTCAGATTTGCTGAAACAGTGAACAAAACCATGATTAAACTACTTCCTATATGCAGAGGCACTTTGAACATCGTGTGTGTCATGGAGACTGGCGAGTCAGAGGCACAACCACTGCCCAGCTGAGGTCAGGCATGCTTTGAGCTGCAGCTGGGAAGATGTGGGAGGCAGCTGGCCCCCACTCACATTGCCCGTCGCTGCCCCTTCCCTCCAGCGGTTACCACCACCACACATCTGCCAGAAGGACCAGGTGTGCCATCCCTTGAAAATACAGATGAGGAAACACCTACTAGGAAATGAGCTCTAGTTAATCCCTGCTGTTCTGGGAGAAGGGAGGGTGCTAGGGATTGGATCTGCAGGAGGATGTGACCTGTGGTTGAGAGTAGCTGGAAGAGATGACACTTTACCCCAGGACAGGATAGCAATCCTGACCACAGCTTCCACCAACCGACAGAAGAGCTTCTCTTCCAAAAAAGGAAATAATGTGGGACTTTTTTTGCTCCCTGAATTGGCTTACCATGGTCTCAGAAAAGTACCAAGACAAAGAGTGCAGAGAAGAGAAGAGAAGAGAAGCAAGGCTGCTTACGGCAGCTGCTGCCTCTGGCTCAGCAGCACTGCTACCCCACACAGCAGGAGCCTGACTGTCTCTAGGGACCCAGACACATCTGGTCCTCTGGTGAGGGCTGCATGGGGTATTAGAAAAGGGATGTATACCATGCTCCCAGATGAGCAGCAACAACATGAAGTCACTCATACCACCAATATATGGGAAAGAAGAGGAACGTTCACCTTCCCAGACAACCTCACTCTGAAGAAATACAAGTTTGAGATTGAACTAGAACAATAAAATTAAGGGGTTAAAGTGCATCAGCAGCACTGTGACTGGAGTCAGGACCCATGGGACAATGCTCCCCAGATTAGAGAATGTCTGAAACAAGTCAGGGAGGAACGGACCAAAGGAAACAGCCTACATCACCCTCAGAACTGCAGCAGAGACCCTTCTCAGCCATTGCTTTGGTGGTGCAATGCAAGTGGCCCTTCCTGGGTGTGCTACTGCCCTACAGAGGGACAGGGCTGCCATGGCTTTGTGGCTTAGACCAAGATCCTCTCTCCTGCTCTCCTTCACTACCCACCTGAACTTTGCTAGCAGCCAGCAAGCTCTAGACATGCTTAGAGATGGCCAAGACTGCAGCTGTCTCTAGCTCCCCAGCATAAATTTGGATGCATTTCAACTCACATTAATTTCGATTCCTTGCCCTTGTATTTGCCTCAATGCAGAGCAGCTTCCAAAACTTGCTCACTGTCTCCAGAAAAACCATTCCTATCCCACATAAGGTTGCTGCAGAGACAGACTCAGACTGAGGGCAGCCCAAAAGCCAGCCCAGATTCCTGCCCAAGTGACAAAGGCCTTCCATACTCTACTTGGCCTTTCTCCACTGAGATGCAGAGTGGAGAAGATCTGGAATCAGCATTAACACATGCCAGCCAAGCCAGTGGGAGGCAAGGCAAGGTACTGCCTGGGTGTGTAAGCAGCACTCATCCTGTCCTTAGAGCAATGGTAGGAAGACAAGGCCACTACCCTCCACAGTCTTCCTTGCAAGAAGCATAAGAAGCACACACACACACACACCCCTCGAGCAGTTTCATCTCTAATTTAGCACTGCACAGAGCAGAACTCTATCCTGGCAGTCTCCAAAAATAAAAATAGACTGAATTTTGTTGCTGGGACAGCCCCCTACATTCATAGAGCCAGTAAAGGGCTACTCTCTCTCTCCTGATGCTGTCCCCTGACAGCTGAGCTGCCGAGGAGTCGCGATGTGCCGCAGGGTCAGCTGAGAGCCCAGGAGAAACTGAGCCAGTGCCTTCTGCAAAAAATGTGTGCAACAGTTGCTGCAGTGACTTCAGTTTCTTGTCCCTACATGTACATCTCTCCCCCAGCACAGGACAGCTCAAGTCATTTCTATCATCATCAGTTTGTGCCACCTGGGGAATGCTAGGCATGCAGCTGAATTCCCATTAAAAAACTCATATTTATGATGAAATTACATTTCTACAAAATATTTCTATATATTTACAATATATTTCACTGGAAGACTTTTAGGGCATCTTTGGAATATTACTGTATTTCTAAATAAGACTGAAGGAGAAAGACATTTGGCGTGTTGGAAATTTGACCTATTTTCAGCAACAGTAACGATAATAGTTTTTATGTCTTGTTTCTCCTTCTGCCAGCATGAAAGAAAGCTCTTACAGCCTAAAGGAAAGCTAACCAGCTAACTAACATAGGATAATAAAACCACAGATTGTGTAAATACAAACACACTCCAAATAAATCAAATAAGAAGCTGTAATTTGAGAGGGAGGCATCTGAAACTGTGATAACAGACCCTTTTGCTGGCAAACGCATAGCGCTCCATGGCCAGAATCATCATTAGCATGTTTCTTTGCAAAGATCAATTAAACTAGAGCAGAAATTAAAATATTCCCCCCTGTAAAAAACCTAGTGAGGCAGCGGGAGTTGCAAAAGAGACCTTTGATTCACCCTTAATTCATCAGATGAATCATTTCATGTTGAACAAACATCAAACCACACTGAAGAGACACAACCAAAAGCTCCCAATTCCTGAAGCCACTTCAGTGGGCTCACTAAACCATGCAACATTGATCACACACATTACCAAAGTGCTATGATTTACCTTATTACATGCATTAGTTAATTCATGGCATCTTTGCATAAACCTTGACCTGCACTGCAAGACCATTTCACTCAATATGGCTGCAAAGAAAGCAAGTTTGCTCTATCATGTATTTAAGGAGACTGAGTTCACAGGCAGGGTGAGCACCCCACTACTCATGCACTGTTACTTATTAAATGGCAGTAAATGGCCCATGTGATTTAAACTGAGATCAAAAGGACATCAAATCCTGTCCATGCAATTTTGGCAACAGCATCTCTTTGTAAGATCAGTATGGAGCATGTGGAGTCAAAATCATTATTACAGTTCACTGCTCAAGCATGAGGAACCTCAATTCCTCTGCCCAGCAAACCCCTGCAGACACAAGCAGGAATCCAGATGAGGCAGAGTTACCTAGAGAGAGTCAATTGGTTTTTTCCCCTCAGGTGAACATTTCCAGTGCAAAAGAACTAAGCAATTACTGACAAATCACTTCAGAGGAAACAGTTTTGCAATAAATGTTCTTAATTTTAATCCCCTTTGTATAACCTTTAAGTATTAGGGTAACAAAATGTCTTGTAAGTATTTTATAGCCAGAGCTGTACTGCTGAGTGCTAGCCTTCCTTTGTCTAACATGAGCGACAGCTGCTGGCGAGCCCTCTAGCCCAACTCCTCTTGCTAATCCAATGAGGCAACATGACCTCAGGAAACAAGCCCAGTACCTCAGGCACATTATCATTAATGCTGTCCCCCTTACTGCTTCACACTTTGTTTTTGTGCCTTCACAGGCACATCACCTCTGGGGAGGCCGGAGAGGGAGCAGGCATCTGCTATTTGACCCAGGTGTTTGTAACTGCACCTGATATAACGTGGCCCATTCTACCCTCAAAGGTCCCAATCATGAGACTGCCCAGGAGGTACCTTTTCTTGTCTCCCAGCTGGCTGGTCAAAAGTGCTGACCCCAGTCCCTCAAGCTAGCAGCTAAAATGCTGTGCTCCTTAGCATGTTGAGCAACAACCTGAGAGATTACTAAGGACCATCCTTGTCCTTGCCCCAGAACATATTCAGGCAGTCAGAGCAGTAGTGGAAAATCAGTCACACCAGGTACTGGCTAAGACTAGACAAAGGGATTTTGGCATGGGCAGTTCCAAAATTCCCAGAAACTGCAGTTTCCAACACACAGGCACTCACCATCTCTTGAGTAAACAGCCTCAGGCAGGCCTCCCAAAACCCCAAACAAACCCCAAATCCACTCTCTCAGGGCCAATCTTTCCTAAATTCACTGCTGATCTGCCCAGTGCAACAAGCAGGTTGTGCCAGGTCTCTCCTCTTGCAGCAATTTAAAAAAAAAAAAAACAAAACACCAAAAAAAAACCCCTAAGACAGATCCATACTGTTTGCCTTGAAGAGCTGCACAGGTTTCACCAGCAGTGTATGAGGGTTTCACAAGTCTCAGAGTCAGTTGGGAGCACAAAGCATCACTGCACTCTCGCTAAAAGTCAGCCCTGGTTCCTCCCCACCAACCTTTTTTTAGTCTCTCTACACATGAATCCTTTATACAAAAATTTGACAAAGGACTTGCCACAAAACAAATCGTCACTATCCCAGCTCAAATATCCTGCTTCATCCAGAAAGATGGCTTGCAGCCTTCTGGTTTTACCTTTAGTAAATTACATTAAAGACTTGCAAGGGCATCTCTCAAGATCTCCCACACTGTTACCTATTGTCACAGTAAACACAGGCTCCAAATTGCTTCTGTAGTTTCACTGAAACTTGTAGAGAAATGAAAAGGTACCAAATATCATTTTAACAAGTGATCTCTGCACATTTTTCATCCACTGAATTTAAGTCTAAGAAAGGCAAACCCACTGCCTGTGTTACTTCTGAAAACGGGCCACAAATCTCAGCGTGAAAACTGCCTTAAAACATAAAGGACTGTGTTTCCCTCCTGGGTCTACCAAAGAAATCAGCCTCCAAGGCAGAGTTAAATATCTGAAGGGCAAATGAGTCTCAGGCTGCTTTGATGAAATAAGCTGCAGCCATTCCAAAGCACTCTTATTATGTTCACTGATACACATCTTGTAGGACTGATTTGTTAAAAAAATAGGCACTGAGCATGTCAGATAGGACACTGACCAATCTTCATGTCAGGTCCTGGGAGTGTTCCGCCACAAAGGAGGATGGAGAGACGCCAACCAGGAGGACAGCTGGCCAAACTGCCAGGATCCAGGACAGTTTTGGACAAGGAACTCAGTACTCTGGAGCAGAGTCAGCACCCATCTTTATAAAGGGGACAACCTCAAGTGATGCTCATTTTAATGGCAGCAGATCTCTAACCTCACAACTTGAACTCATGGGGATTGAAATCCCAGGGTTTGCTATGGCCTCTTCCCTACCCCAAAGTCAAAAGCCAAAAATATTTAAAAATAGCAGATATGGAAGCTGAAAAGAGTGTGTTTGTCTGAAACATCCCAGCATCAGTTTCAGATCATCAGCATCACAAATCAGCCTACAAAGAAACTTGCTGATAACCAGCCCCACTATCTCCACCAATACACATATGATGTGGCATGTAATTTCTCTGTCTGCCAACACTACAAGCTACAAATATGACCCTGGCTCTCTTCCCCAAGCACTGAGGAACTCTTGTTGTGTTTGGCTCCCCCTTGTCCTCCCTTCACAAAAACAGCACACTTCCACAATGTCAATCTGGAGTTATTTACTGTTGTTGAAGCTCAGACAGAAACCGCAGGTCACCTCTCCTCTCACCCAAGCAGGATGTGCAGAGGTTGTCCAAACGAGAGGGTTCCACCCAAGTGCTCTAGAAACACTGCCAAGCATGTCATCAGGCAAGCTGCTGCCCTCTAAAAGGATGCCCTTCATCTCTCCTGCTCCATTCCCAAGACCTGCTGAAAACTAGTTTATCTGTGCTATCAGAACATTAAATAGACACTATCTGCTTAAAATTGCCTTCATTAAAGCTAATATGGGAACACAACCAGCCATGTCTTCTCTTCTCTGTTTTTGTAAGTGGAGTGCCACAAGGCTGTGGGACTAACTCAATCTCCCTGAACAGAAGAAAATGAAATCATGAAAGAACAAGTTACAGGCACCCTCCTTCATGCTGACAGAATGCACAGCTCAGGGACAGGACAGACCTAGGGACAGGACAGACCTAGGGACCCATCTACTCCAAATCACATCCAACTACATCTGGAAAATTACCCCACTGAGGTCAAACTTGCTCCTAGCAGCTGCATCTGGCCTCTGCCAACATAAGCAAGGGTGTACCCAGCAGTATAAATTAACCCACTACGTCCTTGAAGTTGCCCAGACCAAACTGTTATCACTGCCTGGGCTAAACAGCTCAGTTGTATTCAGTCTTCTGGGAGAACGGTGGGGCAAGGGAACCTGTTTGCTCTGTACCTTTGGGGGTGGTGTATTCTACGAGAGGAGGCCAGAGGACCTCAGCAGAATGAAGGCTAAGAAGGGACACGATCATTCTCTATAAAATAGTAGAGAGAAGAGGGAGAGGTCAAATCAAATTGAGAGTGAAGAAACCCTAGGCAAAAGGACAAAACTGGTGCGAGAACAGGATGCTTGTGAATAATAAAAGGTCTGCACTGGAAGTCATCAACCATAAGAAGTTTGAAACTCCCATTCAAGTCAACACAAGCACCCAGAAGGTTCCTATGTAGGAATGCAATCTGCTTGCACAGCATTAATGACCTAGGTCTGTTCCAGGTCTACACTCTAAAGCTCCATGACCCACTCAGTACTTTCAGCCATAAAAGGAACACTGTTTTCCATCAGTCCAAATTACCCACTAGCCTTAAGACAGATCTGAGAAGACACTTCTGCCAGGAGACATACTGCTGCAAACACAGTGCTCTCCCTGTCTGATCTGCCTACCTTGCAAAGAGGTGCTGATGTACGGAGTGTTGGGGGATCCTTGGATGAAAGGCATTAGATAAGTACAAAGCCTAAATATATATTAATAGTAATACCAGATATGATACCTCTAACAAAATAAATTGCCACTTGACCCAAGGCTGGGAAACAGAAAGTGATCTGCCAAGGCCCAGATGTGTAACACTAGCATAAACATGTGATGGAATCAAAAAAAAAAACAAGTGTATGGAGCAGAGAAGGGAGCTGGAAGTGATGACGGAAGGTTCGCTTCCTCACAGCATGCACTGTGCTTCCTAACTTCATCTGGCCAAGAATCAACAGATCTCACTGCTAGGAGCAATATGAAGCAAGGCTCAGCAGCCTGAGCTAGTGCCATACTGCTAAGGGATGTCTGAGGAGGCATCAGAAGACACAGGCTGGGCCAGAATGGAGGTGTATGTAAGATCAGCACTCTGTTTTCAATGAAGCTAGGTGGTAACTGCTTAATAGCATCGCAGAGGACACAGTGTGCTCAGTTTTAAGCAATTGGCAGCTAATAGACTTTCTGACCCAATCTCATATCTTAACTACTGTGTTTAATAGCAGTTTTATCCACAGAAATTTGTCAATTCTTTATTTGAACTACTTGTACTTTAAGCCTTCATATCACTTTTCAACAAGATGTTGCACAGCTTAATTACAGAAATAAAATTTAATTTCATTCCACCTCATACACAAGAATGTTGTAATTCCAAAACTATTACCAAGAGGCTGAACCTGTTTTTCTCCATCACCTATCTGTGTCTATATCAGAAGAATTAAAGATCTGCATTCAAATGAGCATCTCACTCTCCTCTTCCCTCTGCTTCTAGACTGCTTCAACTGATGTGGAATATGATTTCAGACAGCTCTTGGTATGAGAAGGATTGGACTGTTCCCAGCAAAGTAGAGGTAAGGATAGGAGGCTTATTTGTTTTAAGCAGATGAGCTCTGAACCACTGGAAGTAACTTCATAAATCAGTTATTTCATATCCTTAACAAAGATAGCTGGAAACAAGATTAGAAGCAAAACAAGGAGAAAGAATTACAAAAATGTTATAAAAGCCTTTATTTCATTCGTGGTGTTGTTTCTGAAAGCCATGCAAGTTAATTTATAATGTTAGCAATATAACAATCAGTCTTTTTAATAGGAACTCAGCTATTGTGTTTTGAAACAAACAGGATCTATCATGGGCAGGACCTTGCCCCTGGCTATAACTTGGCGATTATTTTATCGACTAGAAGCAAGGCTGGCCTGCAGAATCCTTCACCTTGTTCTGCATGCAAGATCCAAGAGTTTGTCTTGGATAATGTAACCAGAATATGAAGGTTTAAAAAACAGGTCATCTTTGGTAAACAGGTACAGGAGCCCCATCTAACAAACACACTGAAAAGTATTACCCACAACTGCTGGACCACATACATGTTTTCCACGAAGTGTTGTAGGATTTTGATGGATACAGAGACCAGAAAACGGGCAACAGTGGGAAAAAAGAGCCTGGGAACTCAGATAAATCCTCAAAGTGAATGGACATTCGCTGACGACAGCAACTGCAAAGTTGGCTTTGGTGCTTGGCTCCTGGTAAAACAATGACATAATGCTGTGTTTACTAGCAGAGAAATCTGAGGGTTGGAAATGGATCTGTAGAAAAACCACTAACACGTTTTTTTGACAAGCCAACAGATTAACATCTATTGTCACTGGGGCAAGGCCAAACTCAACTGGAAATGGTCCAGGAGTTTGATGTCACCGGGAGGCTCAAAAGGACGTCAGCTAAAGAGTGTTCCCATGTCATTTCAGCATTTACTGCTGTGTTACTGCCTAGAGCAAGCTATCAGTCACCTCCACCTTCTGTTTAACCCTTTCTGTTGCAACTTGCAGTAGACAACATATTGGCCTTTTGGCAATAGGGGTCTGACCCAGATCTGCTACATCTTATGTGAAACAGATGCAGAAGATTAATAAAGGACCAGGCAGGACAGGCTGCTGGTAGATAAAAACCATGTTAATAATAGCAAAGAACTGACAGTCCAAACCTGATTGAACGTATCTCTCTTTCTACAAAGAGTGGGTATCATTTCTTCATTTGACTCCTTAGGATGTTTTCAAGTCACCTGTGAACCAAATCACATAGCCAATTCACCCTTCCCCTGGCCTGAGTCAAAGTCTTTATCACAACCCAGCCAACACCTCTCACACACAGCAAGACAATGGCCAAGAAGTTTTAGCTCCACACAAACAAGATCCCCACACAAGGACACCTGGAATCCTGTAAGTGCCAGTGCCTAGTAAAGAACAATTTCATCGGCTCATTATCACTGTAGGATAACATGGTGGGCAGAGCCTCACAAAGCCTTTGGCACACAGGGAAAATGTTGGGTCACCTCTCCTCAGGAGTAAAGGCTGCAGTCAGCACATCAGTGCTGTACTCAGTCCTTCCACAGACCCTCAAAACCCAGCAGAAGGCCCTGGTGATTGCTCACAAGATCCTCTCCAGTCTAGCTCTACCACATTTGGCTGTGATATCAACTACAACTCCAGAATTTAGACAACGGCAAATAACTTCACAATGTGGGAAACATTAGAGATTGTCAGAAGGTAAGGAAAAATGAAATAAAAAACTATTCTTCCAGTCTGGCCAGGACTGTGCATCAGCTCCAATGGGACCTAAAGATCCTTTGTAAATCTCTGCTCTCCATCCCATCTCTTTGACCATGCCTTCTTCTGTATCACTCTGCATTTGGGCAAGAAGTGAAAGCAGAAGGAAAGCACACATGTGTGCACACAAAGACCTCACATCAAAACCTCAGATCCTACCAAACACCTGCCCACTGTCCCAATACAAGAAGAGAATTCTGTAAAACAGCAATCCCAGTGATCATGCTGGCCAACACCAGGGCACACAGACGCACAGTGTTACTCACAGCTGAAAGGATAGTAGAAAACCCAACACCATCACAGTCAAGCAACTTGGCCACCACCTTCAGCAGTGAGGCCAAGGGTCTGGCAGCAGTGCCTTGCTCCCATCCCCAGGCTGTAAGCCTTCAAACCCCATTCACTTGGGCCAGAGCACCAGTTCTTTAAAAATAAAAAAAAAAAAAAGAGACTCTCTCCAAGACAGCAATACCTATCACACACTGGCACTCTCCAGTGCCACTGCTATACAAAAAGAACTAGTCCTTGCAGCAAGAGGACAGAAGGAGATTTAAGGACAGATGGATGGACTCTCCTGCACAGATCATGATCACTGCAATCTCCAAGGGCTATTATCCATTAAAGATTCACTTAAAATATTTTTAGTTTAAATGGAACTACTTATACTTACCATTAACAAATTGGGGATGTCTGTATTAAAGGATGAAATGCGAGCTACAGCTGCCCAGCTCAAAAACAGATGGAAAGTTGCTTCCCCAAAAGAGTCCAGAGCTTTGCCATAGACTGCTACAATCACAAAGACGGGGCAAAAGATTAAACAGAAAATCTCTTCTTGAGTAATAACAGCCAAAAGCATCTACCATATATCTCAAGTGAGAGTATTCCAGAGGCTGGCTACTGCACTAGATTCCTTTTGAGTAAAACATCCTGGGTTGCCTTTGTAAAACACTTTCTGTTGAAAGGTTAGAAGAAAAATTATCTGAATTCAGAGGGGTAAAAAAACCTTAAGGACTTCCAGGAATTGTAAAATGTAGAAGGAACGGGATTGCAAACCTTGGAACAAGGAACATGAGCATGGATGTTCCTCTAGAATCAGCCAGTTTTTATTTTTCTCTAACAGCTCTAGTATCTTATTAACATAAAATGAGCAGCCCTTTTCTTAATAAAATGGATATTAGCACCAGTGCTGCTTCAAGAGGTTCTAGACAGTTTCACCTGATGTAGATATAAAACACACACACAGATCTTCTTTCCCATTCCGAGGTTTCTTCTGTCCCATCCCAGAAGCCAGCCCCCGAGACTTTTTTAATCGTACTTCGGAAAATGCTGAACTCCTCTTTCTTCCTGTCTGGGTGATGGGAGAGGGAGATGCACTTAATCTGCTCTCCATGGCCTCCTTCCTGGAAAATACTTCACATATCCCTGTTTGTTTGTTTTCAAATTCTAAGTGATTTTAAGTGAAAGTTGCTGCAGTGACAGCCCTGGGAAACTGCAAGCCTCCCATTTACGCACTAGCAGGGGCTGTGCCAGCTGCCCTGGTTCAGCTGCAGACTGGGAGCTCAGCTGCCTCTTGTAGCATCAATCCCAGAAATAACCATTCCTCAGCTAAGACTGAGGCAGGTTGTCACAGAATCAAATTTTCAGGCAAAGAAAATATACTGATCTTGGAGACATGAGCAGAAAACACTCACAGAGCAGGGGAATGGAAAAACATTTTCAACTGATTTTCAAAGTTTTTTGCTTGAGGTCACAGGGGTCCACCTCCAGCAAGCATCTGTTGGAGAAGGAAAAATCTGAAATAACCTTCTACCTGCAAAAAAAATATGCATGGATTAATTTATAAATAACACTGATAACCTGAAATAATGATTAGGAAATTCTCACAGGAAGCTGAGGGAGCAATTAGAAATCTCATCTTCACAGAGTTGGCAAAATGGTAATTGAGATGCTCTCTGCTGCATCAAGACCCTGAGGGTAATAAGAATGCCTTGCAAGAAGATTTCACTTTGCCAGTGAGCTTTCCCTAACAGGTAATATGGAGACATCAGAGAGAGATCAAACAGCAGCAGCTAGTAGCCTACTGCCAAGGGCTACTGCCAGAAAGACCATACTCCACTTCAAATACTTCCTGGGACTTCAAGACAGGAAACAATGCCCTGGAGCAACAGGCTCAGATTTGGCAAGCATGGCTGGCATCCTGAATGTATGTTTCCTCAGAGGGGACTGCAGCCCTTATGTCATTGCCAGGTCTGCTGAGCAGCCTTGGGGAAGGAAGAACCTCACTTCCATTTCTGGATAAAAACATGACCTTGCCATTCTGCAGCTGCTGCTCCCAGGGGAAATCTGCTGGTAGAGGAATATGACCCAAACTTGGGGGTTTAAATATTGATGCTAGCAGTCAGCCCTTTATGAGAGCACACCGAGATCCAAAGAGGTTAAAGGCCACACAAGTTTTTCTACCACACTACACAATATCCCGTGTGTATCCCACTGGATGTTAACTCAAATCTTTCTGGAGGATTTATGATCTTCAGGCATTAAAGTCTGCATTTAAAGGTACTGCCCCTGGACAGTGGAGAACCATGCTTTCAGCATTTCAGTGGCAGTTATGGAAGGCTTCTGTAAAGGAGACAGAATGACAGTGTAGAGCTCCTGTTTAAACACAGCTATGGTTAGCAGAGGTTTGGCATGTCTCTCCCTATAAACAGAGATAGGGATGTTTTCCTTGCAAACAAGTTTGCATCAAGCCTATAAAATCATGCTTCTGACTCCAGAGATCATAAGAGCCAGTGCACCCCTGCGTTTAGCAAGCATGGTTTATAGGAAAAATAAAACACACCTCATTGGTCAGAGAAACAGTGCCAGCAACATATCCAAACATAATTATTGCTAGTCAGGTTTGAAACACAATATGTATGAGACCACACATGTATTTATGGACACTTAAAGTCTATGAATATTTTATTCTATCCAATGAGTCAACTCTCACAAACTCAAGAAGTTGCATTAAAGTAATGGATGTTACTATAGATCACTACAGCCTTATTGTGAAGCCAAGGTACACCCAGATCCCATGCTAGAGCACTCAGTGTCTATTAAGACTAATTAAGAATATATACTAAAGTATACTAGTGCAATATGTGATATTTTGATAGAGACACAGATTTGAGGATGTGTATTCTGCCCACAAAAATAGAATGCTGACAGTCCAAGGCCTTGTTTAGTTAGTTACACATTGAGCTCCTCTTCCAAAAACTGGCATAAGGACTAGCTTTGCCAAAATCAATAGCTCAATAAAATCAAAAACAGAATCTTTACATTGCCACAAAGCTCAGCTTAAGCATGAGGGCATCAATTAACACCATCACAACATTCAAACACTTACAGGTGCTACAAAATAGAATATCTCTCTGCTCTAGCTTCACCCCAAGGTAATTTAAGGTGTTATGACCTTATTCTTCTTCGTGCCCATTTTTTGAAATAAGGTCTAAATGCCCACCACACAGTAGCTCAGGTTACCACTATACCGAGACAACCACCTACACACTTGGTTGAAATTTTCTCACTGCCCCCACCTGCCTTTACTTCTGTGTCATCACCTGTGTTAACAGCCCAGCACAGAGACCATCTTTCAGGCCCGTGTGCACGTGTTTTAGTGCAAGAGCATCCTTGTTTTGCAATAAACCCTCTTGTGCATCCCAGCACCTCCCCCACAATATTTATAAATACAATGAAAATGCCATATAACTGACATCTAATGAATATGAATTTGAAGGACTAAATTATTATACATTCACCTAAAAGGTGGCACAAAGAGTGAGAGCACTGAAGTGGAAAGGTTCTAACTAGCCTGAAATATATTCCACTTTAAAATCCTTTGAGGTGCAGAAAATCTTCTAATTTCCTTTTGCTTTCCCTCCCACACCAAATGTGATGATGTCCCTGTCCATAAGAGGTAAGAGACAGATCCTAGAGACTCTATTTTTGCTTTTATAGTAAAGACAAAGGGAGATATACTATATTAAAAATTTAGTAATTACAAACTTCTCAGTAAAACTTTCAATAAAGCCTCTCTCTAGAGGTGTGAACCAAGGCCCAGGAAAGTTGCTAGGATTTTTTTCCATTAACTTGACTGCATTTGGCTTTGACACTACCTGATTAAGCAGCAGACACCACCAATTTCAAACAGTATGCTACTGTACAGCTCTCTGCCTTCTTCATGCAATATTTACACAGCATGCTCCAGGCAAGAAGGTGTCTGCTCTTGCTACATGAAAGCATTCAGCTTCACAATGTCAAACAACATATGGTGCTGTCAGCCCCTCTAACGATCCTGCTCTTCTCCCAGGTTTCTGGGGACCAGTTCCCTTTGCGTGAGCAGGCACGGATTAAGAGGATACAGCATGAAAAAGGAAGATCAAAAAAAAAAAAGAATATCATCTCACATTAGAAGGTCCAGCTGTTTCCTCCCAAGTGACTAAATTAGAGAGTTTGTACGTCACCTCCTGCCTCAGGTAGGGTCACATTGAATCCCTCTTCCTGTTTAATCCAAATAAAATGGGAAATGGGTTTTGAGGAAGACAATGACTGAATACGAGAGTCATATTTTTTTAGTCTGTGTACTTTTTATCAGATAAATTGCAAGAATGCTTTGAAAGCCAAAGAAAATACTAAAAAATGCAGCCACTCCACGGGTGGCTCTGGGTCAGCCACTTAACTTCTTTGCTGATCGTCCCAGTGAGGGTAACCGCATACACCCTTACCTTGCAGTGCTGGGAATAGGCAATACCTTTGAGCTGCCCCTCTCTCTAAGGGCTTGGTGTGGGGGTGAAACGAACAGACAGGCTACTGTGGGATGCAGGAAGTCTGAGCTCCATTTCCTATTCCAACACTTGCTTCCTTAGGATGTCTCTTCACCTCTTTCTCTCTCTTCGAGGTTAGGTGTCTCCATTTCCTAACTCAAAGCAGTGGGACTGATATAATTCTGACTATAAAACATCAGGTTGTGTTGCACCAGTGAGCCCCAGTACCCACGCACTGACCCTGCTCAGGGCTGTCATGAAGCCTGAGGTCACTGCAGCTGGCACAGCCAAAAGCATTTGTGCTGTCTCCTAGGACAACATCTCTCTGGCAACCAAGTTTCAGTGAAAGCCAGTAGTAGCATCTTCATTGCTTTTAAAATGGGCCTCAGAGTCTTCTGTAGCTGCTCATAGGCTTGCTAAAAGCTTTTCCCTGAGCTTTCATTTGGCTCTCCTCTCAGCACATTGCAGTTCAACCACAGGAGAGGCTGTGCAGGCAGCCTGCTGGGATGCAAAGCCTCCTCCATTATTTCATCCTGCCCTGGCCACAAACCAGAACAACTACCTTGTCTCTTCATTGATTTTTAATCTATTCACATTATCACAGTATTAACAAGGCTGGAAGAGACCTTTGAGATCATCGAGTCCAATCTATAACCCAGAATCAACCCATCATCTAAACCATGACACTAAGTGCCTCATCCAGTCTTCTCTTAAATCCCTCCAGGCACAGTGACTGCACCAGCTCCCTGGGCAGCCCATTCCAATGGTGAATCACCCTTTCAGTGAAAAATCTCTTCCTAATATCGAGCCTGACGGAGCTTGAGACTGTGTCCTCTTGTTCTTGTTCCTGAGGCTGGGGGCAACCATTTACTTTGAATGGCACACTGTTGAACTTAGACACCACTGTCCCTTGGTTGAGTGTTACCAACCTACAGATCTGCTGGGAGAAAGAGCTGAGAGTGCTCCTTACTCTGCTGGGCTCCATGACTGACCACTGAAGCAGCCTGGAGTTCCAAAGGCAACAACTGCCATGCAGCACATGATGAAAAGCACCTAAGTGCTCAAAACATTTAAGCTACCTTGAAAAGGACAAGCAGACGAAAACTGAGGATCATGCCTCTCCCAGGCACATCCTAAGATAAAGTAACAAGGAAGACCTCCAAAAGACAGAATTACATGCAGGCATGACACTTGGAGGCTGCAGAGATGCTGAGAAAGGGAAGAAAGTGGATCTCTCAAGGCAGTGAATAGAAAAAAACCTGTATTTTATGATGGGCTTATAAAACAACAGTGTCCAAAAAGTAAAAAGCCCAAAAGGACAAAGAAACTAAAAACCTCTTCTGTTAAACAAAACTTTCCATTAAGAACAGGTTGCAGTGATAAGGAAGAGAGAAGTCCTCTATACTAGTGGGTGAAGGAAGCTTTGGACTAGCCAAGTTTAATCTCCCCCATCTGCTATCCCTGCTTCTCTGGCCATTTGGGAGCAGGGACAAACAGTTGAACCAACTTGCAGAGAACTGTCTATCCACAGCTTCCGGGTATTTCAGAAATATTGACTTCTTTTCTTCCTGATGTGTTTCATCAGATTTTACAAAACAAGAAAAACTTCATAGTCTGGAAAATCATAGGATTTACAACTGAAATAGGCAAAGAGGTAGAAATTATCCTTGAAGATCTACATCTACAGCAGGGCAGTGGTCTACACACAGGAAAGACACTGTAAGGGAGAGGAAAGGTATATTTACCCCAATATAATTTCTCCTGAGCTATGCTCTGCACACAGGAGATTACAGCCCCCTTTGACACAACCCTTGCCAATGCACAGAAGTTCAGTTCTGGGGAACAATGAAGTCACAGAGCAACCTGCTAATTTTCTGGCTCTAGCCCATCACCCCAGGAAAAGAGAATAGTAATAATAATCATAATAATTCAGACCAGTGAGTCAAGCTGGATCATGGCCCCTGGAAGGAAAGCCACACAGGATGTCTTGATGGGGGGAAGGGGAGAGCAAAAAACGAATCACAGTTTCTGAATAGGTACTCCATCTACTCACTTAACACTGCCTTCTGATTCACATCAGGTTCCTCACTGCTCTCTACCTGCAAGCCACCAGCCATGGAAGCTCCAGGTATGTCACATCTTGTTCACTCTGGAAGAGACCTGACTCACAGTCTCCAGCTCTGCTAACTAAAATAGTCAGAAAAAGCCAAGCTGAGCTTTCCTTACCCATGAGCTGCTGGTACTCCTAACACAAGTGGCACATGGTCTCAATTCAGACCCACAAGCAGGGCCACACTGGACAAGTCATTTGATGACCCAACTAGGGAGAATAAAGCTCCTTCTCCCAGGGTAGCAGTTCCTTCTCCCAGGTAGACTAACATAGGAATGAAGATCCTTGCCACTAAATCCGTGACCAGACTCTCCTCATCAGTGCTAGCTTTTGTATAACCAGAGAACAACAAAGAGAAATAAAGCTATGAAGATGCCTGATCACATCCAAGTTGCCCTTGAGTCTAAGCAGTAAGCAGGAGCAGCCAGGAGACAAGGATCAGAGCCTGACCCTTGCAGTACAAGATTTTTCTTCAAAACACACTGACATTTTACAACAGGTCATTTGTGACAAGTACACTCATGTTCTCCTAGGGACAATGCTGAAACTCAAAACAGCAGAACTCAATCCCTTAAAAGTCAGCAGTGCCAGTGCCCCAGGGAGGTTAGCAACCATATCCATGCAGTAGAGAGATTCCTACAAGAGATTTCAAGACATTCAGGGATGGCATTAGGAAACAATTACTCTGGGGAGGAACTGGGACAGTATGCTGGCATCTCAGATGACTAAAATCAGCAATGCACCTCAGTCTAACTGGAAAAAAGCAGAGCAGCCACTTGTAAAGCAAGAGCGTTTTATCTTATTTCCACATTGCACAAAGCCGAAAAACACACAAAGCCCAACTGCAACGGGAGTAGACTCGTGCTGGAAGAGGAAATCTGTACTGATGTATCCATCCCTGCCCTTGGGATAACACAGGCACACTTAAGTGACCTTAGAAATGACCTCAAGCATATAAATGTCTGGTGAGATAATGCACATCAGTAACTACTCAGTCCTCCACAGAAAAGAAAGTGGTAAGAGAGGGGAGTGGGGGATCGCAGTCATCTGGCTTCTAATGAATGTTTGCCACCACTCAGGTCTGCACAGCAGTGAACAGGTGAAGGTGCTAACTCAATCTCATCTCCCCGAGAGCAAGATCAAGCACGTGTGGTAGGCAGAGGCTCCCTACAGGGCTTGTAAAGGAATCAGATATTTGGGTAAAGGGTAAGCTATCTGCCTAAAGATAACCTGCCCAAAGATAATTCTGTGGGAACAGAGAGGAGAGGGGAGGAGTGGATGTCTTGTTTAAGCTTCACGATGGATGGTTAAAGGAGGCAAGCATCAACAGTGGGTCCTTTCAAATACAGAATGGTTTGGGACCATTTAATGTTTAACTCAGACAACCACAATTTCAGACTAAAAGCCAGAGAAGCTACCCCATAAACAGATCAAACCTCATCAACTGAGAAAAGACTTTCAGATTGTTTAAAGCTTAGCAGGGGCCAGAAAGGGGATTTGGATTTTGCTACCAGCTTTTTCTTTTCTGAATGATTAACTGGCACCTTCAACCCTTAACTGCACTGTCCTAATCCACCCAGCTTCACCACAGCACTGCTCAGCCAACGTGTGACCCTTGTTGCATGAGGGTCTTTCCAACAAACCCAGACTTGACCTTCCTGACATTGTTCTTGTTAAAAGATGAGGAAAGGGGGAAGGCAAAGAGATTTACTACTTTTTTAAGTATTATCAAGTGCAAATCAATTTTTAAAAGACCATCAGTATGGAGAACGAACAGGAAATTAATTTGGGAAGTCAAAAGCCATAAGAGCAGCAGTAGCTTGTACTAGGGATATACCATTCAAAAAGCATGTGGTTATTGACCCAACCTTCTGTTTCCATTTTCACATTCCCCCATCCAAGGCCCCCAGCCAACCAGGTGGTGTTGTGCTGCCCAGTTGCTGACATGGATGAAGAGGGAATCATTGCAGACTCCTTCCCTAGTAGGGATTTCCCAGGAGAGGGTAGAGGGCTGGCTGGGTTCCTATCAAATAGCACTGAATCCAAGATTTTAATCTCTTCCCAAATGCTGAGTCTACAAAACTTCCAGTGGGGTATTAATCTGTTCCAAAATTTCACACACACGGGGTCATAGCAGAGGATATGCAAAGCTGACTTCTTTCTTTTACTTTCTTGAGTCAAGGCCACAAAAGCTGAAAGACACTTGCTCCAGGCAAAGATGCCTGGTGTCTAAGCCCAGCTGTGCAGGGGCTTATGTGCTACTCACATTTAGCCCTCTCCACATACTCACAATGCCTAAGATGTGCCTTCATTCCACCAGGTTCCTGGATAGCCTTGACAGATGGCAATTAAAAGATGAGAAAGTCATGTCAAAACACCTGCAGTACCTAGGTCACCATCCACCAGAGAAACACACTTAATCTGATACCAAGGCACATGTCACATGGCCTGAAGGCCTTTATGGATGTTGGAGGTAGAAGGGCTATTTGATATTTCAGAGCCACATAGGGCAGAAAACACAAAGCTTTGCCTTCTCCAAACTATCCACAGGCAGTGGAGAGAGCTAAATCTCAAATGGTGTTTATATTAATTTTAAAAGAAAATAGTTGCTTCATGTTAAAAAAAGTACAGAATCAAAGTAACAGTGACCAATGGATCAGATACAAGGAATTAAAATCTTTGAAAGCGCAGGTTCACCCTCAGTGAGTTACTCCAGCCAAAGCCTGATGAAAGGCTGCAGCACATGCATCTGCAGCAAACTGCAATTGAGGAAACAAAGAATAGCACAAGACTTTTGGACCTGTGGGCTAATTTATTCATCTAGAAGAAAGAGTTTTAAAAATAAGTCTTCCACATCCTTATAACTGAAGTACTCCAACGCTTGTTTGTAAAACCAAGACCCCGTTCTGCTAAATACTGTACAGCCAGAGATTGACAGTAAGTGGGACAAAAGGCAAACACAACACTAGCCACCCAAGAAACCGTTTAGTTCATTATTTTTTAGCCACAAACTGGACACATGGAGGCGTAGAACTGTTGGACAGAAGACAATATTAGAAAAGGTGTAGAGTGAGAAGGGTGAAGGAAAAGAAATAGGTTGCCACTAGAACATTAAGGAGAGCTTCTTTGGAAAACAGGATTTAAAACATTGTTGTCTGGTTATTCTCCAGCAAACAAGAAATTAACGGTGTCAGTTCCTCTTGGCGATCAGAAAGGTAATGTTACCAGTTCTTTTGTATATCTTGGTGATGGCAGACACACTTTTCTGCCACTCTCTTTTCATGTGAGATAACTGCCTGCAGCTGTGTCAGCTGCAATTCACAGCAGCAGCTTGAAAAAGCTAAAGAAGCCTTTCCCACCTGGAAGTGGTGAGTGCACAATAAACTGAACGCACAGGTCCGGCTGCAACCTGAGAGGACATAAGACCTAAAACTTCCTCCTGTGAATTAGGCACAAGATGCTTAATTCCATGCTTCAGCTTTACAAGTTTGCATCTCCCAGCAACATAGTGCCCTCTAGCCTTAAATTGGGTTATGGTTTAAACCTTAGAGGAAAAAGCTCAGTGATATGAAATACCAATACAAAGCTTTAAATCCAATCTTTGTCCATAATCTTTCAAGCAATCCATTCAGATGCTGACCAGCTCTAAAGAAATCTGGCAGAAAAGCAATGCCAGGAAACACAGTATGCTTGGAGCAATTTCACATCAAACATCAAAGCTGGAAGACTTACAATATATATTTAAAACACAGAAAGTTAAGTTTGGTGTATAGAGAAGGTATCTTGAGGAAGAGTTAAAGGATTTGATGCAACCAAAACTTAGAAACAGTCAGAGAGAGATGAAAAGATACCTTCTGTACTTATGTGTATGGGCAAAAGCTATTCGACTATATATGCTGCACTTCCACATGACACGCTCCAATACAGGAGTCCGGGAAGATCGTTAAAGACTCTCCGCTAATGCCATGCTATTGGCAGTAAGGTGTGAAAGAGAGATGAAAGAGCTCGAACGCCGAGTCTGCCTTGATAACCATGCAGACTGGCTACCAGCCCCAAAAGGTCTGAATGCAACTTGTGGGCGAGAAGGAGCAAAGCACCGGGAGCTCCCTGATCCCGCCAGCCCAGCCCAGCCTTCCTCCGCTCCCCACCGGGCACCCCGGCCAGGATGGGACAACCCGGGGACTCGGGAGACCTGCCCCATCCTGCGCTGAGTCTTGCGAGGAAGAAGGGAAGGAAACTTCAAAACCGTAATACTAAAATGATCCAAAAGCCAAACGGGGTGAAAGAGGGTGAACAAGAGTCGCACCTCCACAGTGAGAGGCCGTGCGGGTCCTCACTGCCCCTGGAGCCCCGCGGCCACCGCACCTGGGGCGGGTGACTCACCCAGAATCAGGCGAGGGATGACACCCGGGGCACCGCTCCGGGCACCGCTCCGGGCACCGCTCCGCCCCCGTCCCGTCCCGTCCCACCCGCACACGTGTGCCGCCCCCCGCGGGGCCGGGGCTCGGCTGGGCCCCGCCGGCACTCACGTAGTGCTTCGAGGGGTTCCTCCGCTTCTCCACGTCCACCACGTTGGCGTCCAGCACGCTGTAGGACAGCATCTTCGCGCTCCCCGCCGCGGGGCTCCGCCGCTCCCTCCCGGCGCTGGCAGCACCCTCCGCCGCGCTGCCCGCCGCGGCGATGCCGGGCGGCCGGCAGGGAGGGAGGGAGG
>VXBA01001515.1:1051455-1104950 GCA_013399895.1 Serilophus lunatus
GGCCGGACCGCTCGGAGATGGCGGGCGGCTTCCCAAAGGAGCCTCGCTCCCTCCCGGAGCCGCCCCCAGAGCCAGGCAGACCCCCGCTCTCTGCTGAGACACCCCGGGGGAACGAACCGCCCGGGGCAGAGGAAGGGCGGGATGCCCCAGGACCCTCCATCACTGTAGAAAGTGTCCGAAATACTCTCCCCGAGCGGCCGGCCAAGGTCACTCCGGAAACCCGAGGGTGAAGGGGCGATCCCGCGCCACCGGGAGCTCAAGGCCGGCCCCTGCTTGCAGGGGTCCCGACTGCCCTGTCCCGCAAGGACACAGAGGGACCTGGGGGAAGGTCACGCACACCTTCTGTTATGAGAGCTTTCAGAGCTGTAAACCCGTTTGAGCTCTTTGTTTCTACATATACAAATAAACGAGCATCATCATCCCCAGTCACAATCCAAGAGGATTTTGCCCCAGAAATTTCAGAAGGGCATCATTACTTTCTATATGAATATTTAAAAGTTATGTCAGAGACGGGAACTTCAACGTGATCTTCCAGCCCTCGGCTCATTTTGTAACATTCATAAGCTATTCACCAAATTAAGTCACTAAGATCTCTCGTTCCTCTGAAGCCCCTTGAACGGCAGCCCCATGTAGATTTTCCATAAAGTTTCCAGAGTGCTGGTGATTTCTCCAAACCTGCAAACCTACGGGTGCAGAGAGGTCCCAGATCCTGGCAAAATAAGCTCCTTATTTACAGTTAGTCCATTTCAACGGGCTTTCACTGTGTGGGCTTCAGGCACAACTTCCGAATCAGAACTTTTACAATGTTACTAGCCCGGTAACAGCGGTCGTGAAGCATACGCCAGTCACAAAGACTTAAGGTACGTGAACCAGGAGGCTGACGTTGAAAGTGTCTGTTTTCAAACCACAGCTGGTTTCCACAAGTAGTTTAAAAAAAAAAAAAAAAAAGGACAAGCAGGAGCAGCACACACCCTATCAGCTACTGGCAGGTGGGAACCAGGTACCTGCTGCATAATGCCTGGGACAGATGCCTTCTCATCCCTCTTCAGCTAATATGCACAGTTTACTAAAATTAGCGAACCGACATAAAATGCTAAAATCCCAGCATCCCACCCTAGGAAGGGCGCATAAGACCAACTTTTGATAACAGGGAGGGCAACAAAAGGAAAAAGCTCTCATGCCTACTTCTGCTGTTACTTTTGAGGCTTGCCTTTTCTTCTTCAAGGCACCCTCTTCCCTCCTCTTCTTTGAGGGACTCCGACCTCTAATCCCCATGCATGACACAAGGCAGCAGAACAATTATTTACATTAGAAACCTTTACTGTTTAGACTGGCCAAGAAGACCCTGGTGTGCAGAGCAAACAGAAGATTCCTCCTTGAAAATGTAAATATTCAAATAACCCATTGATAAAAATATTTCTGGCATGGCCAGTCTTTTGTGTCTTTGATGTCTCTTCCCTGTGAGCCACAATCAATACATATTACACATTCCATCCCCTTCTTCTATCATCCTGTCCAAAAAAAGAATAGAGGGTCCCCTCCACTGATGAAAACACTCAGGGTTTGTTTTAAAACAGCTTTCAAAACATGTAATTGTGAGGGGAACACACAAAATACATATTCTCCTAACACCCTGCCCTGTCCTTCCTGACATTCTTACTAATTGGTATCTTTTTACTGATATTCTTCTCATCTGCTGTTGTAAGGAAGGAGCTGCTATCTTCAGTCAAACCTGAGACCAGTGCCTTGGGGTTTGTGCTCCTTTTGTGTCTGCCCAATTCCTTCACAGCATCTGGTCCACTGTTCACCTTCCCTCTGTTCAAGACAATTTTATTCTCCTCCACTCCAGACAACACTCTCCACCTGCAAAGCCTGCCCAGTCCTCACACTGCTCTGTCCTCCTCCTCCCCCGTCTTCTGATGGTTTTTCTGCTCACTGCCACCTTTTGCTCTCCTTGTTTGTTTGCAGCATCCATCCATCCATGTAGGAAAAATGTATGTTGCTAGGGGCATGGATTGTTCTTTCAAAATATGTACAACACCCAGTCTAGTGGGAGCCCAGTCTCCAAGTATTGCAAGACTGGCAGAAAAATAACCAAATCCCCTTATTATGCTGCAGGCTTGAGAAAATCTGCTCCTGTCTTAGGGAGCAGCTGGGAAATTGAAGCTGATGGCACTTCCCAGCTTTGTGTCAGAGAGCCAGGCTCCGGCTGCTGGGGCTGAATGAAAGAAAGGCAGGGTATGCAGCAAAGAGCATGGCAGCCCTGTTGCCTGGCTGACCCCACATACAGAACAGCCTGTGCCTGACTCAGCCTGTGAACATGCAGACCAAGCCATTGCAAATTTGTAGGAAAATAACTAACTATAGGGATTTTAATGCTACATCTTCTAGTATTTATATTTTTCTCCCCTGAAAGTCTCCATTACTGCTATTAAAAAAATTTTAATACATATATTAATATAATTGTTAACAGCTGATTTAATAATTCTCTTTCACAGACTCACACTTCCAATAAAATTCACCTTAGGAACACCCTGGGAAATTCAGGCTTCTGAAGACTGAGATAAACCAGCAATTTTTAAAAGTTTTTTTCTACTCTTTTGCTACATGAGTATTTGGGCAAAGATTATTTTTTTGCTTTCTTTTTAACAAACAGGTAATCACATTAGCCTCACAGATCTAGTGCAGCTACAGCCCAGCAGCCCAGACCCTGCTCCAATTACAGCAAAAGCTGATGCGTGACAGAATGCGTGTGTGTGACAGTCTCAGAGCTGGAGCATGACTTGAGTTTTCATATTTCAAGAGGACTCTGTCATGATGGCAAATTTTTTTGTAAATAAGCATTTGAGTTGTAAATTGAAAACACTTGGATCGTTAAATCAGTGAGAAAATAAAACAAGGGACTGGCGTTTCTGTGTTCCATTAGAGCCATTTCTGATGCCTCTTTTTAATTCGTGGCATATCACCATAGATAATTAAACCCCTCTGAATGTTGAACATGCATTGGTATAATACTCCTGTTTGCTGTGGCTGAAGTTCTTGTTAAAGATGATTTTTCATTATGTTTTCTGGCTGGGCAGCCAGGTGGAACATGGTTTTCCTGTTCCACTAACCGGAGAGGCTCTAACGGTATTCAGCACCCTGGGGGGAAGCAAAGTGCTGTGAGCTCAGCCCCTTGAGGGAAGGGGAGCTCTGCAGTGCTGTGCATGACAGATTAGCCACACAACTCATTACTGGCAACTGGAGTTGCATGCATAATCTGCTAGACATGGTACTAGAGATGTGCCCCTTAGGGTTTTTTTGGCTCTGATGTGCAACAGCATAACACAGAGCCTTTGTTACAATCCCATCTCAGCTTCTGTACTTACAAAACCTCAGCTTCTTAAAAGGACTGCTTTCCATGCAGTCCCTTCCACTTCAGCATTTCAACATACATAGCTTTTGATAGGAATGACAGGAAGAGTAGAGTATGTCTGGCATTCAAATCTCAAACTCTGAAACACAAAGCACAACACAATCTTTTTTTCTTGCTTTTTTAAAAGCCAATTGCATTACATCTTCTTGCGAGAAAGCTGCTCTTCAAATAAAATCCACTCTGAAGATAAATAGGCCCAGCTAACATGGTAGAAAGCAGCTGAAGAAACCAGCAGCAGTGCTGGCATAGCAACTTCCCCCTCCTCAAGCACAGTATTGTGCCCCTTTCCCTCCCAGCCTCCTCACCAGAGAGTGCTGCTTTGTCAGCCCCTCTATGCGATCGAGTATAATGGAAAAACCAAAATAATGATTCCTTCTGCAAGCAGTGTACATGCTTTCCCAACGGCATAACAGCTTTTACTTACATTATGAAAGAGCTGCTTCACTCTCTGGACTTAAATTATAGATTATCCTTTTCTTGAAGCAGCTATCTTGCAGTTTAACCCTTCCACGACTAATGCTATTTTTCAATCCTTTCTTACTAGTTGTGGATGCAGGATTTCCAACCACCAATGTTCACTGCACACTGTTTAGGGTAGTAGCAGCAAATTGCACACCGTTTTTCATCCACATACACCTTGTACTTTTCCATTGTTACAACAGCTTTGAATATATCTGTTGATGTACTGAAAAAAATAAAGCAAGCCCAAGCCATACTTTTCTTTATGTATGATATACCTGTCAGGCTTACATCTGAGAGAGCTGAAGTTTAACAAACTGATCGCAGGTTTGGATTGGGATTCCCCAGGTTTCTTCCGGGATGCTATCCCTGACTTCAACCACTCATTGTTCCAAAATAGCACATTTTGAGACTGGCTCCTGCCTTATCCTCTGCAAAAAATGTCAGAACCCATTATTGAAAACATGGACTTGTTACAAACAAAGTCAGTCAAGGAAGAAGTAGTCTTTGCATTTACATCCCGTGTTATTCTATGTATAGATATGAGGACATCAAGTCCTCCACATTACCAGATCTAAAATTTCCACCAACCCCTTTTAAAACTTGCAGATTTTTTTCACTCTTTTTACTCATTCAACCTCTCCTGAAATCAAACATTAATTTTATTTGGCTGCACACTCCCTAGAGTAAGTAGAAGAATTTATCTGCCAATATCCAAACTAGAAAACACTTGATTGATGATCCGTGAACTATAAAAATGTACAAAGAAAACCTTATGAAAAGTTACTCATGGAACTGCAGTTTGAACGTAAGTGATGAATGCACAAGCTTGGCACTGTAAGAAGAAATCCATAACATGCAACCTCTACCACTTAGCAGTGTAGTGCATCGATTTTGTTTTGTTACCTTCATGCAAAAGGAAAGTGGTTTTCCCAGCTGAAGGACTTCTTCAGGAAGAGTACTTTGAGACCTCCTCAAAAACAACATCAATCCCATGGGTAGACACAAACACTGTGGGGGTTTTTTTCACCAGTCTAACCCCCAGATGGGGGTTACATATTGTAAGGCAGTAGTGGAGATGCTTGGAAAACCAAATGTCCTATGGGACATTAATTGCTTGGAACAAGGAATGAGATCATCCCAAACCAGAAAATGTCTTGTGGAACATGGAGCTACAGTTTCTCTAGCAGGGCCAGCTGTGATTTTCAGTTTGGAGCAGTGGACACACCATCCACACAATTCCAGGCATCTATCTGGATCCAGACATATGTTAAGCTGTGGCCACGTAGCACCAGGGATGCAAGCTGAAAGACAGTTTCACTCGTGGGAGTCTTTCTCAGCCACTCCTCTAGTGGCTCTGGTGACCAAGGCACACAAACCACCTGTGAGATAAACGCAGCTTCACCTTCAGGACCATTTCCATCACTTAATAACAGCATCTGGCTACGTGAAAATTAAATTATACTGAACATTTTGATCCTCAAAGCCAGGTTGGCGCCCAACTTTTACTTTAGCATCCAACTTTGAGCACCCAAGGCATTGTTTTTTTGACAAGGACAAAACACCCTGCAGAACAGCAGAACTGTTCAGGGATAGTGTAAGGAAGGCAGAGGAAGAGCATATAAATATTATTGTGCTCTATGTAAATTTGTCCGGCTGTTTATGGTAAATGTTCTCTTACTCCATTTTTCTGGACCTCATTTCCTCCCCTGCTTTCTAACTGCAGAAAATAAAATACTAGGGATAAAAGTTTCAGTATATGCAACACCTGCTGCCTGTTCCGAAACAGATGTCGTTAGGCAATTATTTCTTTAGCCTTTTTTTTCAGTGGGATTAATTTCAAACATCTTTTTGCTAAATCCTCCTCCTTCAGCTTCCTCTGCATTTCTCATCCTTTCCCACATTCAGAGTTCCAACAAAAACTCTTCTCTCTATCAGTTTGCTCCTGTTGTTTGTCCTGGATCATTGTACTCAGAGAAGGACAAAGAGACTATAACTACTTTGAACCAGGAATTAAGAGATTTTATGGAGGGGGGGGAAAGACAAGGTGAGGGAAGAAAACAATGACACAGTATTAGCCAACAGTGTAGGCAGTAGTTTCAGAACACCAGCTGGCCTGTTACAGCTCAGAGAGGCTTTTTTTGGACATTACAGCAAAGAAGAGTTTTACATGAGTGCAAGGACAACCCCTACACTCTCTATGTGAATGATCAATTTGGCAACAGGATTAAAACTCAGCCCCAAGCAGCCTTTTCATTTCTCTACCACCTTTGTACCTTGCCAAGAAGAGCACATTAGAATCAGGTAGGCCTGCAGGGCTTGTGTGACTCCATTGTTGTGGAAGACATATGAGGGAAGATTCCTCCCCACTATTTCCAAATACCTCTGCAATATTTGGATGAGGTCTCCATTCCTGGGAGGAACTACGAACTTTCCATGTCAATAACGGACTTGGCATAAAATGCATTTAATCATGTTGGCTGCTACACAGTGACATATATTTGTACTTTATCTTACCTTGTTCCCAGCAGAGAGATGTGAAGGTGGCAGAGAGCTCCAGCTCTAGGTGGTAGGGAAGGAGTGTTCATTCTTTCAATCAATAACAAAAAAGCAAGCTAAAACTAGAACTGTAGGACATGTTGTGCCAGGTTAATTGGCACTGCAGTGTTTAGGAGTTCAACACTTGTCTGAAAATTGTTCCTTTAGGTTATTTCTTTCGCTAGCAAATTCCTGATTATATTTTTCTCAGGCAATCTTGTTAATCTGAGCTGGTTTCAACTTGTAAATTACTGTGACTAGATTAGGATAGTCTCCATTGCACATTTAAAACATATTAGTGGGAATGGGCTGGTGGCATTAACACTCAGTTGCTCAACTTTGTATCCCAAAGTAGATGCTATATAGATTTACCAGATTTTAACTGTTTGATTTGCAGTTTGCCATCACAACTGCCTGCCTCGGGGCAATCTCTGTGAGGAAATTTGAGGAAAAATGGCCCAGTCATTTCTTAAAAGAGCATTGCAGAACAAGTACTTCTTGTGGCAGCTGAAGTTACAAAAACAGGTTCCTTGGGACTGTCTGTCTCATGTGTGGTTTCTCTGGTGTTGTATGATTGAGTTACTTCCTTCTCCTTAATGGAAGCACTGATTTGGGCTTCTCACTTCTATTGCTGCATCCATTTTCTAAAAACATGCCAGACCATAACAGCTCAGGGTCCTTCACCCCTCTTAAATACCTAAAGTCACTTGGGGTTTTTAGACAGAATTTGACAAATGTCCAGACATACAGTATAATCACATCAGAATAAAATCAGTTTATCAGAAAAAAACAGGCTAAAAGGAGGCACACTGACTCATAGACATACAAACCAGAAGTCCACATAAACCTCACAGATCATGTCTGCAATGAGATCTGCAAGGACATGAAAGTGGCAGGGAGAGGCAGACAACTTTTATCAGGGGCGTGACTTGCTCAAGTTTGGGCAAGACACAAGCGTTTTATTTTTTAATTATATTTATTTTGTACTTGGATACCTGCAAGAAAGCCACCACTAGAATCTTTGAGGGTGCTACTGGATCTCTGGGAGGATAAGCTGGAGAAAGCATTGTTTTCCTGAAATTGCAGCTCCTTCCTGTTGCAAACTACATGGGGAAAAAGGCTTAAGAGTGACATGCATGTTATCCACCTCTTCTGGTGTCTAGACAAGGAACAAAGGACAGCCTACTGGAATCAGAGGGGCTGTTAACAGTGCCAGGTCAGCTAGGCAAGGGGGTTTTACTGAAATTGTCAATTGCCAGATGTTAACAAGGATATTTGAATCAAGATGAAGGAAACAAAATAGAGANGGTGCAGATATGAACTGTAAGATTTTGAATGACATGAAGGGCCCAAGAAATGAGTCAGAGGAGAGAGGGGAGCACAGGAATAGATGAAAGAAATTATGGGGAAAGCCTCTGTGCCTGGCAGGGCATATTGCTGGGAATGAAACCCAAGAATCCTGGCTCAGCACTTCCCTGCTGCCAACAAGCATCCACAAAAATGTTGCAGTAATGCTGGGCTCCTGAAGGATGGTAACCAATTATTATAACTATTCTTTTATCTTTGTGGCTGAACTTGTTTGCTCACTAGCCTGGAGGGTTGGGGCAGGGGGACTGGGGACTGCGCTGAAAGACGGCAATAAAGAACGAAGCGCCGCACTGACAGGAAGTTTCAAAATTCAGGTTGCCCATGGGATCTGAACTTGCTCCCTTTCCCATCTAGAGGTAAGTATAAAGACACAAATCTTTGCTAGGCACATCTTTTCCCCACAGGATCAGCTTACTCCCAAAGTAAACCAAACTGCACTTCTCTGACAAACAGATTTTCAGTACTTTGTCTCATATTTTCCATGTGGCTCCAAGCCTCACCGGCTGCTCATTGATGAATTCCCATTTTGAACAACGAACTAGCAACTCCTTCTATTTATGGTGTTCCTCACTGGAATACACAAGTATATACAGACTCACAACAGTAACAGCTTTTAGTCATGCAGCCAATATTTAATTTTTTCATTTACTATGTTGAAAGTAAAGCTTCATTTCCCAGGTAGCTTGTGTAAAATGCATATCCCTCAAGGGTTCAAACTTACAATCCAAAGATTTGAGAACAAGAATACTCAGAACTCATTTATCTGAATTTCTATTTTTATGAAGTTGTAAGAGAGAATAGGATTCCAGGAAAAATATGATACAAATAATAACAGGGAGACCATCATTGCCTCATAGGACTTGGAGAGCAAGATGACAAGACAACCAAAGCAATATGCATAGAGAGACATAAAATGATAAAGCTATTAGTTCTAATCCAAGAGCAATTTTTCTTAAGTCCCCCTCCAGCATCTATCTGTTCACTCTCTCCCACACAGCCACCGAGGAGTTCTTCTCCAGTAGCCCTCATTAACAGATCTCAAGAGCTTTTAATGACTAGCATTAAGAAAAATTGAGGCTTATGCCCTGCACAGGAAGCTGTATTATCCACACCTTGCAAAAGAAGGACACTGAGGCATGAAGCAACCTCATCTCTTCTTTCATCTAAGCAGATGGTGGGGACTGAAGGTAGAGCTGGTTTTGTTTCCTCTCCAGAAAAGCAATCACATTTCCTTAGAATAGAATATTGAGTTTCTTTGGTAGTTTTTGTTCTCAGGTGCTGCTCTCCTTTGGAAACTTATCTTTTTAAGGTAACATAAAAATGCTGACTGCTTTTAAAAACTCTCTTTTACTTACCTGCCTTTTACTGCTGTGACTGTTTCTATGGAAACTGGAACTGGCCACGAAGCAGTCCTACAACATGAATTCTTACTTGTGAGTTTTACATTAAAGTGCCACCTTCAAAGTCCTTTAATAAACCACTAATAATTGTGTTGCATAACGAGTTTTCCAATTAAACAAAACAAGAAAGCATGCTTTCACTGAATGTTGTGCACAATATTTTGTAGGTGTGGTCTAAAAATTTTAACAGTGTGCATGATATGACTCTCTTGGTTAAGGATATGATCTTTAAACAGAGAGACAGTTTATTAGCAGTAAAAGCCCTAGTGTGTGTAGTTAGACTTACATAAAGGTGACTTATACCAACATGGGTATGTCTAGACTGCTGTCACAGAAGCACACTGTAGAGATACTGAGTGAATGGGTAAATCAGCCTACAGTGAGCTCTGTGCTCCCACAGCTCGCTGGGGTACTTGTGTGCAGGCACATGCATGTGGTATTCCCTGTAGGGATGAGAGGGAATGCTCTCAACCAGAGTAAGTTAGTCTGTCTTGGGTGGCTACCATGGAAAAAATAAAGCACACAAGCTTAAGACACAGCCATTCCATACAGTTATTCAGAATTAGAATCTGTGTAGCTTAAATCTAGGCTCCTCCATTAATTTTAACCTTTCACTCCTGTAAAAACTGTGGGCTCCCTTATGTTCATTCATCTTACTTCCCTGAGTTAACTCAAGTGGGAAAAGTCCTCTTTTCCTATTCTTGGGAAGCAATGCCCAACAGGACACACTCTCTACCATAGGAGTGAAGAATTGCCAGCAAAGACCAACCTAAAAACTTCCAAGGACAGTTTCTTTCCAGAGTAACCTATCCAGAGGTAAGTTTCTCCCACCTCATCTCTGAGGCTTTGCAGTTGATCAGTGCTTTTAAATTGCACAAGGGGCAGGACTGATGCAGACACAAGTGTCTGCCCTCTCTACCTCCAAGCATAGAAAATCAGTGAACAGGGATTTTAGGCAAATGTTACACAAAGAAACACATCTAAAACACTGGAAGTGCAGCCTCAAAGTTGGAGGCAACAGAAGTTGCATGTGTGACTATACAAACTGCAAAACACAAAGATGTAATCCTATTTTGGTATGAATTTATTTTAAAGAGATCCTAAAGAGCAACATGATCTCTAACTTTCTTTTCTTACCAAAACTCATCCAGCCCACACACTTGGCTGACACTCCCCAGGAGAACTAGGGTCTTTCTTCTAACTTAAGAGAGGAGATCACCTTTCCCATTGAGCTAGAAGCATTCCCTTAACCCTTTCCCAGCAAAATGAGCTTCTGCTAACACAGAACATTTCAAGAAAATGCTCAATTTTCTTAAATTAGATGCCATGGTCTTCCAAATGGTCCAAAACATCACATACTTTCCTCTAAAATATTCTCAAACTCTTGCCAAATAGGCAACTTAACCATAGGTACTACTTGATTATGGACAACTCCTGAAGTGAGTTTGAATTTAGGTATCAAGAGTCCAAGCTACTTCTTCCATAGATAGCCTTTGATTTTAAGCATCACTTCAAGCTGATCAGTAATCAGAGCAGGAGTTTATAAAGCAAATCTCCCCAATGGCAAACCAGACCTTCTCATAGGCATAAATTAAAGTTGCAATTCCCCTCAGTAGCACTTCCCTCAGAATCTGCCTTCTTTCCTTTATTTACAGAGATGTTCATGAAGGAGGAAAGGAATAGAGGGGCAGGAAACAAACACTCTACAATTCTTCCTTAACCCTTTTCTGTTTCCTTCTGCACAAGTACATCCTTTCAGGACCTGTGCAAGGCCCATATTAAGATCTGACTAAAAGGTACCCAATTCAGAGCAGCAATGAGAGGAGCAGGGCAGTCTGCAGGGAAACCAACTGCTGAGTCCTGCGGCAAGCAGAGAATCTACAGCAAATGAATGATTCATACATAGTTTTCTCCTACGAACAAACTTACCATCTCTTTAAGGCCAGAGTTTTCCACAGGCCTCTGAATGCAAATGCCAAATATTTTGTCATGCTTTTCTCTTAGCCTATATCTCACTGCAGCCGGGCTTGGAATGAGGCACATAATATAACAAACCAGGGACCTGGCACACATGGGGCTACTCACTGGCTTTCCTCATGCATATGGTTTATTTTTCCCTGCTATGTCAATCCTTATAGGGCTTTACCACTACATCTGCCTCCTGGGAGTCTGCTATTTCAACTGTTACAGGGAAGGTGCAGAGGAAAAAAGAAGGATAAATTCAGTCTTTTCTACTCTTTTCAAGTTAAAGGTCTCACCTCTATACCATTAATTAAACAGATTAATTAAACAGACAAGGCTCTGCAGCAGCAAGCCTTCTCCAAGGATAAATACTGAACAGCTCTGGCCTTTGAACTGTTGCACATGAGATAGTTGTGATTATTCTAGATCAAACATCTTGCATGGTAAACTCCTTTAGACCAATATTGTTTTGTCTGTCTTGTGTTCCTCTGCAAGCACAGATATAGGCAGCAGTATTTTACCCCAAAGGTGACAAAGAATAACATACAAAGGTCAAAAGGTAATAAGCAGCATTGGAGATTACAGGGGGTCTTAATGGCTTTTGTATTGTCTTTTCCAAAGCATCTAATTTATGTTTTACCATTTGCAATGTAGGAAGCCACTTAAAAATAAACAACAAAACAGTGGCTGTTTTTGAGAATCCTGATCTGAATAAAATCCACAACAACAGGTTGCAGGATGGGGAAGGGATGCAGAACCCCATTCCTGAATATTACTTTCCAGAGAAAGGTGAGGACTGCTTTAGTAGTGAGAAAGCTGTCCACATTGAAGAATATGTATTTCTAGATATAGGTACACTGGCACTGCCAGGAAGATCAGGCAAATCTTTTTGTTTGTGTTTCCTTTCTCTAGCTGTTACAAAGTTTACACAAGAGGAAAGATCCATATTATCCAACTATAATCACACTAAAATTCACAAGATCAGTCTTTAAGCCAGAAAAACGAGTCCTTACACGACTATTGTTGTAAACAATGCTCTTTAGCAGTGATTTTTCTTTAGGGCATACTGGATGCAAATGTGAGGATGGTCAGTGTCTCATCTTAGTGCAAGGAAAGAGCCCAGTTTATTTTCCAGTTCTTCTGCTGTATTAGAATGTCCAGAATCAGTTTGATATAACTCTCACTAGGAATAGCAAGGAAGTCAGCAAGAATATTAAAACAAGTATTTGCACAACTTTTCTGAAGCTTTTTTATCCCCTGTCTGGATCATACCACCTAATAACAGCTTTTCAGAGCCACTCAACCTCTCCTTCTTCCCTCCTCCTGAATGGACCAGAACAAATGTATTTTATCTTCTCTCTTTAAAATGCCATATAAAATCCTTCCATAGTGCTGACAACATCACTGTTACTCTCCAGCAGTTCCAAGACACGGTGCATCACCACTTCAGCCAGAGAGGGGCTGTAGCTCTGCCGAACACAATTCAGAATATGAAGGAAATGGCAGCCTTTTTCAGCATCTGCAGAAGAAAAAGGAAAATTCAGCCAGGCATGGAGGAAAGATTTCAGTCTGGTTTTTTTTAACTGTTAGAATTCAGATCAGTCAAGAAAAGAACTACAGCTGGTGAAGAGAAAGAACACCCTAGATACTAAAGCAGAGGGAACAAGATCCAGTCTGTGTCTACTGTGCTCTCTAATTTTCAACTGTTCACAGTGACTTTTCTGGAAAGTCTCAGGGCTGCAACAGTAGTAATGAGAGTGAAAGATAAATCAGTCTTGCCAACCCTGACATACAAGGCTCATTCAGTAAACCTGACAATGCAGTTAGTAATGTAAGGGTACATCCACTGTCCACTTATGCAAGCCATTCTTGTTTCTGCAGCTTCAGAAGGAACCAAATGAAAATCATTTTGCTCATATCCAACTTCAAAACCTTTTAGCACAGGAGGGAGGCCAAGTCATGTAACAACTTGCCCAATGCTGGCATCTTGTGGAAAAACTGCTGCAGTGCAACTTCCACCTTACAATTTGATCTCACTCCTGCCCTTCAGACTGCACAGACAATTATGGGAGTAGAAAATCACAGAACTTCCGTATAAATTTTTAGATCCTTTAAAGAGGAATTAGCCCTGAAATGTACAAGAGAACAGAAGTTTTAAAAAAAACCCCTTTCCTAGAGAGCAAGCACAACAGTCTCTAATGGTTGCACACAGCTACTGTGTGCCAGGTAGAGCCATGGTTTGCAGATGTCCCACTTAATATTTCCTCCAACAGACCCTGTAACCCATTAGTCATCCATGCTACAGGCTCCCAATCTCTCCAGCTGCTGAGCTCCAAAATAGACTTCTCCTTGGTGGCTAATAATGGAAAAATTGCATAAATGAGACACTATTCTCCTTCTCCTCAGCTCATTCGATGCAAAGCAAGTTAGATAAGTGTACAAAGAAATTGCTATGAGCCAGGGACGTCCCTATATTTTATTGTTGCTGCCTCCGGTCGTCTAAGTTATTCTCCACTCTAGAATCTGCTGAGCCCCAGAACTACCTTAGAAGTTGCTGAGAAAAGTCACTGGTAAAGAAAAAGTTCGGCCTAACTCCTATTAGGCTGTGAATCAGGAAGAAATACTTCTTTAGAAGTCAGTGATCCAGAGTGACAAAAGACATGTGTGGCAGGTAGCCAAAAATGTGTCTAAAAACATAAGAGGAGTAAGTGCAGAAAACAGAACAATGGCTGTACCTGGTCACAGTGACTATTGTTGCAAACAAACCAGGTAACTGCATTTTGCATTTATCATGGGTTTGTCATAAGGTTAAAATGCCCATCCCTGATCTACAGTAAGTTAAGTCTCGTTGAATTAATTAGTGACTCAAGTATTACCCAACAGTAAATACATACTTTCCTCCTAAGATGCTGGTAGAAAATGGCACTTTGGGGTAGCTGCAGACATGTACAGTCATCGAGTAACCCAGAAACACTCCTAGTCTACAGTCCAACTCTGAGGGAATACACTCTTTACAGTGGAGTCCTGCTGTCTCTCTTTCACTAACATCCTGTGCTCCAGCTTTGGTCCAGCAGCCAAGGTAAGCCAATCTGTGATTAACTGTTGTGTCTGACAATCAACATCAGAGGGGACAGAGCTACACAAAAACTACCACTTGCCCACTGTGGACATCTCACACAAGGTACATTCTGACATATTCAATTTAACTTCAAGTGGTTATAGGGTTTTTTTCCTTTCTACTGTTAGCCTAATCTAAGCCTAAAACCAGAACAAATTTATTAAAAAACCCCAAACAACACAATCAAACCCATTTTGCATTTCAGTCTGAAGTCAAAATGTACTGTCTGCTGTCTGACTATCTTAAGCTTCTATATGGACCCACAGTGGCTTCACAAGAAGGCTGTTTGGAATTGTAAGTAGAGCCAAGGATGGGGATTGTAATGTAGGCACATTACAGATCAGGACTTGTGGAGCTCTGAGCAGGCATACTGAAGATTTTTTTAAATATTTTTTTCATTTGTACAATAGTTTTAGACAGCTGGGTTGGGGCTGAGAACATGTCACGACTAAACCAATGGAGTGAGGCGTTGCCTGGAAAACTGGCAGAGAAGTAACTCATTGGAGAGAAGAACAGTTTGGTTCATCATAAATCAGCCTTCTTGTCGTGAAAGATTACTATTACTCTTGAAGAAAAACGGCTAGGAATTTCTTGCAACAAACAAGTGAGAAAGCCCTTGAGGTACATGCCCACGTCCTTATTTTCTCCCTGGGAGCCCCAGCGGGAGGCTGGAATCGCCCTCCCGCCAGCAGAGGGGGGCCGGCAGCCGCACTACGCTCCGCACTCTGGCATCATTCAGAGACAACAAATACCGTGTCTGCTGGTTTCGATTGAAACCTTCTTGACTTTTCTTCTATTGCCAGTGACCAGGACACTGAAACGGTCCTTCTGAAAACCAGCAAAGGGAAATTCTTCCTCTTTACAGCAGGAAACTAAGTAAGGGGAAAGCTTCAAGGAGAACACGAGGCTCTGTAAAGCAGTTGCTAATTTTAACCTACTTAGTAAGGAAAATATGGCTCTGAGGACTCAGGACTCTTCAAAGTCTTTTCTGTGACTGATCTACACGTTTCTTCTGACTGAAAGAACTTCCCAACCTCTCATGGATCACAGAGTACTTTACCAGTGGGACAATGCACAAGAGGAGAGCAAACAGCAGGCAGTCGCTCAGTGCCCTTTGCCAACTGTATACAGGTTCTGGCCTTGATAGCGGCAGTTATATGTAAAAAAACTCCACAAAACCCCACAAAAAACAAAACAGGCTATCAGGAGAATTAGCTGATGTATGAAATGGGCTGAGGAATGATTTGACTCTTAATGATGTTTGTAATTGTTAATTGGATAAAAGACAATAAAACAATGTAATATGGTAATTTGTTGCATTAAAACAGCCTAATGCAAATGAGCCCATCTTAACCTGCCTGCCCATTAACCTCAACTCCCTCTATATCCCTGAGATACAAAGAACTTTAACCTCCATCCCAAACTTCTGTCTACAATTGTGTCACTTTTTAGGATAGGCAATGAAAAACTCAAACATAATACTACTTCACTTAGCCTTTTTTCACTGCAGGATAATCATTGTATATCAGGTCCTACAAGCACTATTATAGTTACGATAGTATAAAGATATGAGCAATTTAAGATTATATGTCTTATGTTCTAGTCAGTTATTTATTCAGGTACTAAAACACATTCTATCCCACAAATAGCTGCACTCCAGCAGCAAGTGATCCCTGCTGACACATTCTGCCCAGTGAATTGGAAGGCACTCCAGAGCAATGTACCTGTCTAATTAGCAGATATTCCAGTCAAGCAGAAACTATCATCAATATGGCAGTAAGACAAAGTAGGCTTGAGGGACAGGGATAACTCAGAAGACATGCGAGGTACATTATCTGAGAACAAGGGGACTTTGTTTGCTTGAAATCCCTACCAGCAAAGAACAACCACCTGAGCTCTACCTGAGCTTAAAATCTACAGAGAATACCTTGATTACTGATTTAAGCAAGTTTTATTGTTGATTTAAAGGAGGCGGGGATTTCACCTTTCTGCATGGTCACTTTTGTGTCAACTCCCCTGTAAAACTGAACAATCAAGATTTCCTGCTTCTCCAGAGTGCAATGCAACAGCTGCTAGGTGGTGACCTAACTTCATTCCATTTGGTTCCTCCCAAAATCTAAGTATTCTCTAAAGATATAGACCTAAGATAATGGCTGCTTATTTCAGATCCAAGATGTTTGCTTCTTGCTGCGCACACCTTGCTCTTTCTCCATGCTCATAGGAGGCTGCTCCTGCACTCCTGCTTTTAGCTGTACTGATGAGCTACACCAGCAACAGCTCAGAGTTCAAGGGTAATTAAAAACAGTATATCTAATTCAGCACCAGGAGAAGATATTGTCATCAGCGTATCAGCACCAGCTCATCAGAGTTTGATCACACTGCTACTTACGCCTGGGTTTTCGACAGTCTTCTTTAATCACATCAAGGGTCACTTTAAGCAGCTCCTTATCATGGTCAGTCACCTGGAGAAAAAAGAAGAAACTGGCAATTTATAGCAGTCTATTTCACAGCCTGGCTGTTGAAAAGCAATCCAAGGCCACAATGTATTCTAAGCTAACACTGTCATAACTACAGTCTGCATTATATACTGCCTCCAAGACTAATTAATAATGAATGTCGAAACTTCAGTTTTGACTCCTATTAGCAGCATCTGTGAGTTTGATGAAGATCATGATACAACTGAATGCAACCCAGCTGGACAGAGCACCAAGCTTCAACACAATTTGATAAGGAGGACTGTCCCAGGTTTCAGTGAGCTCACTTGTGTCGATGCAGTTTGGCAACTCAGTGAACACAGACTGAACTTGGAACAACAACTCGGTGGATGATACAGAGGTAAAGCCACCAGTGAATAGAGCTGCAGATAAGAGTTGAGTAAACAGAGAGCACTTGGATGTCCAGCTTCTCTTTCTGAAACATTTCTACTTTTTCTGTGGTATTTCTAGTGTTTCTACTGACAATGAATGTCATACTCCTGAACTTCTTTGCAACCACAGCTCAGTTCCTTACATGGTATAAGTCCTTGGAGCTACTGGGTTTCTGGAAAACCACTCCTTTTTCTTGTAGCATCTTTATTGCCTCCTTAAAAGCACTGTGAATCCTTTTGGAACTGGAGCTACTTTTTGACTTCACCTGGATGGGAAGAAAGGAATGAAGCAGAAGGTGAGAGATCTAACTAACTAAAGTTATCAGCATAAGGACCAGACGCTTTCAAGAAAGAGGACTTCAGAGACACTTTAATGCAAATTTTGTTAAGTGTTTTTCTTCGTTTAGTAATTCATCAATTGTATCCATTATGTATGAACTAACCAACATCCCTGAGCTTTAAATAAAACCCAAACACCAGAATTTTGTGCCATACTTAAGGAACCACAATCTCTAAACTGTATTTAGTAGCTATTTGATTATGTACTCTTTTTTTGGAATAGGCTTGTGATGCTTGCAGAGCATTTGACTACTTAGTTTATCAAGCTTTGTTCACATTCAGAGTTTTCTTGGTAATAAGGGGAGGAAGGTAGGAAAATCAGCGATAGTCAGGAGGAAACAAATGTTGGGCACTGGATTCCCATCTCCTGATTTCAAACAGGGAAAGGAGAAACAAAAAACCAGTATTTGTTTCTTGACCCCTTTGTTTCCAAGTATTTACAAGCATTCTGGTCGTGCTTTCAGGAGCTTCTTCACAGACTAATGAAATTAAAGGATAAAGAGCATGTGAGAAATCAAGACAGGTATAAGAAATAAGGGAACAAAGGATTCAGTTTTGAGGGCAGGTGGGAAATTAGTCTGAATGCGCCTGGAAGTCCATAACTGAAGAGTTTATTTAGAACACAGGGTCCTGTGTTTGGTACACACCTAACAGTATAGGAAGGAAGGGGAGGGAAAAAAAACACAAGGAAAAGTGGGGTGTGTTTAGAAGTGGAGTGGAGCTAAGACAGTAGAATGACAACTAGAGAAGTAGAAGGAAATGAAGAATCAGTTGTGGAGAGGGGAAAGCATGGGTAGATAAGAGCAAGACCATGATTTATTCCTCTCTATCTGTCCTACTATGTCCTTCAACCTCCCATTTATCTATACAGACTGCTTCAGTCCCTCAATTGTTGTTTTCTCATCTGTTGGGAGTACAATGTGCTCCCTGTGGTTTTCTTTGAGAAGAGAGTTAAACTGCTTCCCACAAACCAACATGAGATAACTAGAACCACACCAGAGCAACCAAAGCAAGATTTGCCAAGCCATTTCTTCAACTATCATCATAAATCCCACCCTGTTCGGACTAAAAGTATCAGACATATCCTACTTCACTCACAGAAGCCTTGGAAGCAAAGCAGACAACCACCACACACTAGAACGAATTCAAATGAATATGTAAAATGAATGCCACATGAGCAATGGAAGAATATTTTTTCAAAAAACATTCATTGCATCAATTTACAATTCTCATGTGACACTCCAACTGCCTCTGAGCCTGGAAGCTGATGTGCCTAACTGGGAACAATAGTTCAGAGATCCAAAAGGGATATTGAACTAGCATGTATCACAAGCTTCTCCACCCCTTCCTCCAGCTAATCCTCAGCATTTCAGCAGGCCACATCTGTCTCTCTGTCCCACAACTGCCCATTCTCTTTTTCCTGTCAAATCAACAATAAAAACTAATTGCTTAATAGTTCATGATAATTAACATAGAACAATAGCTAATGTTCTCAGTTCAGTTTTCTCTGTTTCAGACTGAAGGACTTTTTCTGCCCTCCTGTCCACCACAGCTATCAGTCTGGATAATAACAGACTCCACTTCTAATTACAAACTTGACCACACATCTGGACACCATTCCAGTTATAGCAATAATACCACTATCATATTTCTCTTCATAGTGCCTCTTCTGATGAACTGAAGAAACAAACATAAAATGTAGCAGGAAGGATTAAGTGAAGAATGAATATTTTCTCATGGAAAAGCACATTCTCATAGCCGTATGTAAAATGAAGAGACTTTGCCTCTCATTCAAATGCAGTAATAAATCCTCAAGAATGTAAGAAATTGCTAGCAAAGCAACCAACTCAAGACTCTGATCAATTTTTAATGTGAAAGCAAACATTTGGAAAGAAAAAAAGATAAGAATATCTCCAAAGAAGCACAATAATTATTCAGTTTGGCTTAACACTGAGATCCTGTCAGAAAAGGGAGATAATTAAAAACAGACTCTGTGTGAACTGACACATAGCTCAGCCTGGATGGATACTGAAACAGAATCACTAAGAATGCAAGTCAAGGCAGTGACAGAGTGAAGGCAGTGAGGCCTTATAATAAGAGAGCAGCTGCTACATATCAGCACTACTATCATCATATGTGCTGCAGAATCCATGGCAGAAGGATTGTTCCTGAAAAACAAATGAAGACTCCTGCCCACATTAATATTATCATATTATATATTATTGGGCTTTAATATTATCATGAAATTACAGGAAAAATTTATGATTTTTTCCTAGTGTGCTCTAGAATATGCTTCCTCCTCTCCTTTTCTCTTCCAACTTTTATGCCAAACCAAGCCCTCATCTCCTCTGGACTTGGATCCCACTCAGAGTCAATATACACTTAAGTTTGTGATTTAGTCTATAGAGAAGATACCTGCAGGAGACCAAACATAAGGCTATATATAGAGAAGAAATTTAGGACAATGAAATCCTATGTGATTTCACATCTCTGCTTTTATTTCAGAAGGAAATTGAAAAATACTCGCATTTCAACAGTTATAAAGATGTATTACAGCTGTTAACACAGTTCCTTCTGAGTCACAGCCTATTGGCCATCCCTTTACTTTTACAAAGCCTTCATCTCAGAAATGTAGATATTAAGTAGTTTAACTCCTGATCCAAAGCACCAAGATTTGAATCTGAATTTTGAATGTACCTCTCACAATGTTCACACCTCATTTTGCAAAGTGGCCCCTCTTGGCCATGTCTTAGATTCATAGTGCACTATTTCATGTTCTTACATACTAACAGCAGGAGCTTCCCTCCCCTCCCAAATCAGGTCCTTTTCAAATAATTTAAGCTGTACACCCAAACAAAGGAGCATTCAAAAATCAGTCACTTTTGCAAAATATGTGTTGTGTGTGTGTCTGTGTGTCCTGAGATAGAAGCAGGTATTAAAAAATAATTTTATGTTCACTACTCTCAAGACCAGCCTAGGACTCTGTAGCAATGCTAAGAGAAGAATCTATGTCTTCAGAATTAAGTTAGTATTTTAATCAATATATTCCATCAGATGGATCTCACGCAGCTTAGTGGGCTGGTGCTGTGCAACCAGCTATTCTCAGATCTTTAAAACAAGACAAACTCTCTGTATAATCAATAATAGGTCAAAGAAATTAAGTGGTACAGAATTAGTCAGTTTGTTCAAAACACTGAAAGTATGTAACCTTTGACTCATCATGAATCACAACACACCCTGATGGTGTTAAAGTTTCCTGGTATAACCACACACGTGATTCCACTCATGGGTTCTCCCTTTGCAGTTTCTCATGCGGTTTTTAATCCTTGGCTTAGGGAGGTGATAATTTTAGTAATAGTGATCCTGGACATGTCAGTGCTGAAGTCCTATAATAAGCTTTGCAATATACATTTTTAAAGCAGCAGCGAAGCTTCCTCAAGAGGCAGAAAGAAAAGCACAGAGCATCAAGAAAATATACTGCACTGTATTACATCTACAATGTACAGGGCATATACAGTAAGTGTGAACAACACTGTACAACTCCCTGCCTTAGCTACTTGGCATTGCTGACCTCGAGATAACATTCAAATCAAGAGAAGTGCAAACAGCACAGTCTGGAAAGCACAACTCCAGTTACATGCCCAAGCTCATGACACGCAGAAACTGGAATGGTAACACTAAAACAGCACATGCTATAGCTTATGCATGGAAGTGCATAAAAATGGTTAATCAAGACTGGCTGTTGCAAGTACTCAATTCAGTTGAGAAACTGGATGCATCCAGTTCACACGTAGCTTTCTTTAAAAAAGAAAACCAAAGGCTTTCCCATTTGCCAAACATAAATGCCTAAGTCCAGCAAATACACTCTGGAGGTTCTCTAAGCACACAATTGCTTTTTCTGGTTTTGCTTGTAGCCTTGCTTCTGGTATCCAGTCTCAAAAGTAATTTTTTAAGGTATAAGGAAAAGGCTGCAGCTTAGGAATAGACAGGGCACTAGTTGTGTGAAATAGAGCTCCACTAGCTTTAAAGATTGTAACAGATTTGTTAATTTTTAACTATTTTTCAAAACACCAAGCCTTTCAATTCTCTTACCTACCCTCTGCAGACTATGAAATTAAATTTTCCCTAGTATATATCAGAGAAGAGGACCCAAGTTCTGCCATATGCATCTGCTACAGGGAAATGTATTCTGGAGAGCCAGGAGACTGCACTGCTGGGTAGCCATTAGCACTGGAAAGAGGTATGGTAGGACATGTACGGGATGTGGACAGGGTTCAGATACACAGTAATGCTGAGGAAAAGAGAGATACTGCCTACCTCAAGCTATCCCAGCTACCTCCTTCCATCTTCACCCCCTGCTCCACTCCACTGCTGGTGACTCCATAGCAGCTCACTACCTCCCTGGAGAAAATATTCCACCGGGAGATACCCAATTTGCCAGTACATAAAAGTATCTCTTGGGAAAGGAATGATGAGGGTGCACCACATCTAGTAGGATCACAGGGAAAGGAAGAGAAAGGCAACAAATAGCTTAACGGTAACTGTGCTCTAGAATGCTAAAATCAGGGTAAAAATAAATACAGTTATACATCCAAATAACAACTCCTTTCACATCCAGGAAAAGTGCGAGAAGTGAACCAGTGTGCACATTGTGACATGGCCTAATTAGCTTGGCCCACCCATCTAACTTCTGCCTTGACAAATAGGCATGAAAGTAACATTGTTCCACTACAGCAACACTCTATCCTTTTGGCTTGAAGGTGATGCAAAACAAAAGACTAAAGAAGAGAAAAGAAAGGAAGAGGGACAGAAATCAGATCTATTACACTTATTTTTGTGGATCGAACTGGGTACTTGACCCTCTGTCAAGTATGAGAAATGACACCTTCTAGAGACAGAGTAGCAGAACAACAAAATGCATTTCTAGAGCATTACTAGGCACTCCTCTTAAGGCACTCAAGCCACTTGACAACTGCAGGTTCTTTCTTATGCAAAGAAAGATAAGCCTCTTTGCAAGAAATTAATACCAAAGAGCAACATGGAGAACTGCAATTTCTAAATAAGCATCTCTATGTCCAAATTCCTGGGACATATACTCACATCCTTGCATCAGGGTCAGGAGAAACTATTAATTATTATGATAGCTCTTCATGACTGCTAACAACACTGACGCTACATTGTTTTTCTTGGTTTGGTTTTTTTAGGTTGATGGGTTTGGGGGTTTTTCTGGTTGGTTAGGGTTTTGTTTGGTTGGGGTTTTGAGGGGGGAGGTATTGAGCCTTTCTAAGTTTGTTATGCACCAGTTCTTACTTTAAATGGCTTTGCAAGTTATTTATCTTGATCTTTCTATAAATACTGAAACTTCTAAGGTGGAAGTTTCCAGTATTGGTCACAATAACCACTACTTTCTTTAATGTAAAGCGTTTGGAACTTTTAATTCTTCTTCAGCTAGTTTAGAATGTGCTCTGTCCCATGTTGGATATTCTAACATAAAACTTCTCTGTCAAAAATGAGAATAGGTCCTGTTAATGTTAATATCCATGTTTGCGTTAAAGCGAACAAAAAATTGCCATAAATAAAAACAGAAAAACCTCAATGCACCTATCAAGAAGCAGCTATCAGCAAAAGTTCAACAAGGCCAACAAGAATAGAGCTACTTTTCCTTATTGACCTCACCTATAAGAGACTTTTTGTATTGCTTTGGGTTTTTTTTAAGAATTAAACATCAGAAGTGAACATAATGTAGCACTTAACATTACAGAGCACATCAAAATCAGGCAGTGAAAACGACTGCCAGGGATTTATTTCTCTACAGAAAACTGAAAAGTAAACAAGTGAGTCACGACTCTCCAGTTTAAGTTTCAGCTGCCATTGCTGTCTTGGTAAAAGATGTAACTGTTAGTTTTGCAGAAATCTACCATACCAGTTGAAAATCTGGTTTGTAATTTATCCAACTAACACAGAGCAATATAAACCATTTTACAAAATCTTTTTTCTTCTATTTTTCATTCTGCAGTTGATCAAGAGCATACTAACTCATTGGAAAGTTTCTTAACAGTTTGGTTGCATGCAATTGCCTGTAAACTGATTTCCATTTAATCCCACCTTCTGATGCTTTCAATCATGGCCTTTCACAACTAAAGACTTCCAACACAAGAAACATACAGCAGTGAGTACTGCTTATCCACTCACTATAACCTCCTTTTGAAAGTTACATTTCTATTAATATATTGAGCTTCAAACGAGAAACAAGACAGAGACTTTGTGCTTCCTTCTCCTGATCAAATTCAAGATCTCAAACATCTGTCCCAAACAGCTCAAGCGCCTTAAAGTGAACTCCTTTTCTGACACTGGCACTATTTACAAATCTAAATAAGGTGGTGCCTGTTGCAGGCTGTAAAGTTGCTCAGCCCTAACACAAGATTGCCCCTAACAACAACATGTTCTTACACGACTTTATTCAGCCCACTTTTTTATATCTGAAGTGACAAGGTTTCCGTAAGGCCTGTAAATAATTCATGCATAAAGCTAAAGCACTTGTGGGTTTTGAATACTCTCAAGAGTATTCAAGTCTCCTATCTGTTTGTTCACGTTTAAAAACAGTATATGGTATTATATCTCAACACTGAAAATTTGGAACAGGTACATTCACTCACCTCCTGACAGCTGGGGCTGGGTAGATGCACACCAGTCAGTGACACCAGAGTATCAATTGTTTCCAACTCCTGCTGGTAAAAGGTCTGAATTTTGTTTTGTAATAGAAAGCATTGCACTTTCTCATGCAGCATATGGATTGAGAAATTCTGACCCTCCAGGCCACTACAAGATACACAGAACATGTCAAAAGGCAAGAAATGGGTTTTAGAACAATTACCTAAAGTGAGCTCACTGGTCTGGTTTCAAAGGTCAAAAGATATTTTACGGTGCTTAAAGAAATCTAATTTAAATCCTTAATTAAAACAGAACATTTTTATATTGTTCCTCTACAAGCATTTACTGTAAAGGCTTTCTGATTTTAAGATCTGCAATTACTGAAACCACACCACATTCATCAGACCTCCCAAAAAGCATCCAGCTACCCTTCAACTGAGTACAGGAATGGGCATTTGACTCAGTTTATTGAGGTTATGTATTCATGATTTGATGATGGCATGGGCAGCAGAGCATTTCAGTAGAACAGCTCTTTCTCCTTACACATAAAATAAAATCAGGTACAGACACCTCTCCATCCTCTTTGCTGACTTCAGCTCCTAATCTTGCTCAAAATCCTATCTTTTTCACTAGATGCAAGAGGACTGTACACAGTATTTTACTACCTTCCTCATATTCGCTTTGGTTCAGCATATTTCTTTTCTCAGGTACCTGAACAGGTATCTCATCTGTACAGATCATCAATCATTTGGGAGAAAAGCAGGATGCTACTGTATGTTTATGCAGAGTCTTAATCACAGTTGGACCCTGTTCTATCTTTCTCCACAGTTATTACAACAACAAATAAACAATCATAAAATCCAGCAACTTGCCCCAAGCCCAGTCTGGATACTGCATTTACCTCTGTCCTTCCTCAGGGCCTTGGAAAGGTTTATCATAAACTTCTCTATAGAGACAGGGGAGCTCCAGCATTCTTGAAATCTGAACGTCACACACAGGATCATCCATTTTATCTGGAGCAGTAAGAAGAACACACAGACTTGGCCAGGACTGCCATATCAATTCTTTTAAGCAAGCAAACCTGAGGCAGCACAACAGAGCCTCAAAGCCAACATTAAATTGGCAAATATTGTTCACTTTGTTTTTTTTAAAAACAAGACCAGAAAGGCCACTCCTTTTACAAGAAGCCAACTGGCCTGTTTGGGTGCATTGCAGATTATGATTTTGTCTGACAACATATTTAAGCAGAATTTATGATCTCTATTGTACCTTCCAGCAGTCTTTATCCACTAAATGAAGTTAACACATAGAAGGGAGCTTTATTTGGGCCAAAGTGAAAGCAATTTGAATTGCATGGCTCTCTTTGGTATGATTACTAACCCCTGAATGGGTTGTATAGATTCATAAATCTTCTGTCTGGAAAGGATGATTGAATTCCCTTGCAAATTTTAGCTGAGCTGTAAAATCTAGCCTTTTGATCTGCATTACACAGGTTTTTTAAAGGACAGGCTCCTCCCCACCAAAGAATTAACTTCAGTGTTATCTCAGAAAGATTTCACTGGGGAAAACCAACTCTTACACAACAGCAGAGACAGGGAACTGAGAAGTTATGTAACTGGAAGCAGGGGACTACAGAGCCCTGCTGCTCAAAGGGATGTCAAATACAGAGACAGCACCTGCATGCAGATCTGTGCCAGGGCGACTGAAGGTGAGGAACACTTCTGAGTCATTCTGCAGAGCCAAGGAGTTGAGGAGAACCCAAGCTTCAGTGAACACTGTCCTTATGCTGCTGCCTGCCCATGGAATGGATTGTACAGGCTGCAACAAATAGCAGACATTTCTCCAAAGCACTCAAGGCCCTGGATGAAGTGGGACATAGAAGCTGCCAGCTCCTTTCCCATGGGCTTTGGCTGGTCTGCTTCAACACAAAGAAATCTGAAGAGAAAGTCACTCTCACAGACATCCAGCTACAGTGTCTGCATAGCATTCTTGTATGTTAGCCATCTTTTACAGTTTTTCCAGGAATGCCTCATTTACAGGCAATCTAATCCTACACATTAAGTTGTGTGTCTTCTAACCTTACAATGCTAAAATTGAAATAAAGATATACAGATGGAAATCTCTTCAGAAAAATGAGATGCCAGAAAATAAAGTGGAAAATATTCAGTTAATTAAGTACAGCTTAGATATTTTCACAGATTCAGAAAACTGAGTTACATATGTCACATATTCACAACACTCACAAAAACACGAAGCCTGAATTTCTCTTTGTTGCCTATAGATTCGGATGTGACCTCTGACCCTGACAACATCCCCAATCTCCAGCTTGGTTTTCTGGGTCACTATTTCTTGCAGTTTCTTCATCTGTTCAAACACAGTAAGACTGCTGGGTGTGCTTGGACGACCTGCAAACGGTGAGGAGAAGGGGATCAGGCATTAAAGTCAAGAGGACTGTCCTTTTGCATTCATCCACTTAAACATCCCATGAATTTTAGTACTAAAAAAAGAGTCAGGTCCCAGGTATCACGTATCCTGGGCTGCAAAATTTTTGGGTTTACAAAGTTAGTTTACAGTATTATATTTATTTAAATAATCCACCTGGGGAAAGCATAAAAGGGAGGAGATATTGATTTACCACTGAAAAAGCCATAGATGGGTTGCAAAATTGAAACATTAATTTGAAATGGCTTTTTTTCATTTTTTGACTTTGTCATACTAAAATGGATGAAAGAGGAAAAGAAAGGCCTGATGAACTTTTTATATAAAAGAAGAATGAGTCATCTGAGGTGGGGCCAAACCATTCAAGTGATGCAATTTGATGTCTACACTGAGGTGAACGCAACTTGACAGAACTTCACATTTATGTAGCACACCTTTGTAGGACAGTAATCCTTCATAACTGAACATCTGATTAATGATCCAAGTATCTCTGATCACAATTACAAAAGGGTGGAAGAAAGTTTCCTGTGCCTCCTAAGAGCTTTCTTTAGCAGGTATAAATGAATTAGTTTCCATTATTACCATAGTACCAATACAAGCACTACTGATGTCCATGTAAAATAAGAACCCAAGGCTGAGACAAGTATTCTGGACCCTCATTCTATTTCAAGCAGTATTGCATGCAATTCCTTTTAATGAATTTAAGTTCCTCATAAAAAAGGTTTTGTGTGATTCCCTCTTTTTTTTTTTTTTTGAAAACTGTGCTGGAACATCACCTCTCTGAAGTGAAAGCTGTATTCTAGATTCCAGTTGGGATTGTTTGGACCACTTGTCATATCACTGTTAAATCTAAATATTAATTATCTGTCTGTATTAATGGGCTTGTTCCATAGACATCAGAGTTTTTATCTTTTACATCAAGCTTTGCTTTCTCCATTCTATGCATTTATATCCCTAACTCTGCAGATGACACTAGTAACATTTATTTCAGTAGGATTTGATCAGTTCCATATTAGGGTTGTCAATCTACTACAGAGGCTTCCAAAAATATCCAAAGTAGAAAGTATTTTGTACTTTGATCTGCAAGAAATAGTGGGAGAAAAAGCCAAAAGAAAACCAGACACTAGTGAGTTGTTCTGTTAATGAGTGCAAAAATAGATTCATTTCAAATGCACAATTACTGCACATTTAGGCCTTTCCCCAATTGTAAAAGACTGCTGGCATCTTCCCACTGTCTTTTAAGATACTTTGGAGTTCACCACTGATAGTGTATATGTGAACAGGAGAACATGAATACAAAGTGAAGATTAATCCTGAAACCACTGTATCACAAGTACAGGTCAATGGATTGACTTTGGAAACAGAAGCTGTGGCTCACTTCCAGCCTAGTTCCTCTCCAGATGAAGAAAAAAAAACTATAAGAAGAGAATTCTCTGAGCAACGTCACAGTAGAGAACTGACATACCATATTATTCAGATAAGGAAAAGGCAGGACAGGACATAATGTCATGGTTTTATTGGCATCACCATTAAACAAAACACAAAAAGTAATAGGAAACTCCCCAAATGGCCCAGACTATAGAACATGATAGTTTAAAATCTAAAAAAGAAGTTGAATTTGCTCTTCTGCAAGTTTGATAACTTACTAAATTATGTAAGACAGACCTAAGTAAAAATACACAGTCAAAAGAGGAATTATTTATTTGATAAATTACCTGATAGAGTTGTTTCTGCTACCATGGGGTTTTTCCAGCAGACACAATTTATAACTCCAGTACTATCATCCACTGTAAAAAAAAAATTGCAAGAACTAGAGTAGGAAAGCAGATAGTCAGGTTCCAAGAAGTGAAGATACATAGATATGTAGGGAGATAAGTGCCAGGGATATCTCATTCCAACCAGTTTGAAAGGGAAAGTGAGTGTCCAACCCCTATTTATACCTCTGAAATAATTTCCACAGGCATTTCAGTCATGGAAGTAGCTCAGCACCAGATGTGCTTATGTCATGGTCACCAAATTAACAGGTATATTCACAAAGAAAGATCAAATAGTAATTTAAATGATGAGGCTTTAGTACATATGTTGGATACTAAAGGGTTTTAATCTAATTGACAAGATCAGAAGAATCAGTGTTGCAAGCTGAAGCCAGACAAATTAAACCAGGAAACCAGGCACAAACCACATAAGCATTACTGTTACAGTGAGAAAACAGCACTTCAACACTGGGGGAGACAACCACGTGGGTAAAGCAGGAGTGCTGCTGTGTTGGTATCCATGCTGATGTTGTGTGCAAAGTTTGCTGGCCTTTCCTCTACAAGACAATGTCCAGGGAGCAGAAAGGCAGCTCCTCTAACCAGGAAGGACAGAAGACAGCACATGCTTGTGGTTCTGCTCTAGGCCAGGAATTCTCAACTCAAAGTATAGGTAGTGGTGGCATGCATGCCACTTCCTTCACTGAAAAGCTCAACACCTTCTCCAGATCACGGGAGCTGTCTAGTTTTTCCTGTTCTGCCAGTACCCAACCCAAATAAGTTTTATGATTTCTGCCCCAGGCATTGTCGATGACAGCAGAAAAAAACAAAACCCAAAGGAAACTGAAAATTACCAGAAGAATCAATTGTTCCACAGATCAAGAGACTGTACATAGATGGTCTGTCCACCAAACACTCTCTGAATAGAAAGGCACTAAATGTCCTTCAAGGATCATCCAGTCAATGCTCCAAGCATCCTTGCTTCTTGAATGTAACCATCTCCAAGACTCAGATTCCACACTTCACAAATAGAAATCTGCAATTTTGTTCTGCTCCTTAAACCAGATCCGTAATTAAAAACTAACAGCAGTGTTTACCAGGAAGGTGCTGATTGGTACCTGCAGTCATTTCCTCTGGGTACCATAGCATCAAGGCAAAATGCCTTTGCATTGTCTCACATGTTTTGAAACAATATCCCTACTTAGGGGGGTCTCATTTCAAATCATAGCCTTGCCTTCCTGTTTCCCAGTAGTTTAGCTGCACATTCCTACTAACAAGCATACGGCATTTCTAAGATGCAGGCAGCTCCAAACTCCATCACAAAAGTGAGGTCATCTTTGCTATCCCCCTTTTGAGCTGCTGTGCCTGCAACTATTTCAGCAGCTTTAATTTTGTACCAGAACACAGATAACAATCTGGCTGGTAGGATTTCCTCACCTTGGTACAGAGAGACAGGAACTATTTGAGTAGTCAGAACCCACATAAACCATGCGAAGCCATCCATGCAAGCCAGCAATGGCAAAGAGAAGCAGGGCAGGTGACATTTCACTATTACATTCCTGCAGCGTGGAGATGTTCCACCAACCAAGACAGACATGATTCCTAAGAAGGGCTTGGAAACAAACCAAACAAGACTGAAGGATTAGGAGGCCAGACTGCTCCTCCTCAGTGTAACAGCTGAAAATGGAGTCCTGGAGAGATTGACCTGTACTTGACCACATGGGGAATCTGGTTGCAGAGCGAGGTTCTGAAACTAAGTTTTGACAGTTAATAGGTACAAGCTTTGACGAAAAAGACAAGTAACTCCTGAAGCACAGATCAATGAGAACTCTTGCAATTGTATGCTAATTAAGCAGGAGAATGTTAATCTATTTTAAAAGCACTCAAAGGGTCTACAAGCTTGTAAAAACTTCCTGTGCTCCCTGTGCTGCCCTTCCCTCATCTCTTTGGGTTTAAAGTTTTATTTTCTTTTTTGTGTGTTTGCTTTTTCTTTGGTTTTTTTTGGGGGTGTTTTCTGTTTCTTGTTTGTTTGGTTTGGTTTTGGTTTTTTGACTCTTAAAGCTACCTGGTAAATGAGATAATAGCATTCATTTTTATTTCTTTATGACAAAACCTGCCTGAACCTACTGAGATCCTGGTAAGTGCCTTTCATCCTCTCAATTCAGTTCTTGAGTATAAGGAAAACCACATGTGATGTTTGATTTTGTTAAAGAGAAAAGGGGGAAAAAGGAGGTCAGAAAGGTGCATTAGGTAAATATGAGCTTGGTCTATGCTACATTTTAATTAGACATCCTTCTTCTAGCTGATTATAATAATAGTAATAATCAGATCAAAATATCAAAATCAGGTTTTAAAAAATAAAAATTACATGCTGCGTAAGACAGGAAAGAGTCAATTCACTGTCTTTTACAATTACTACTTTGTCACCAGTTCTGGTTTTCAGCAGAGAGGACCTAAGGTTCTTTAGTGAGCAGTGTGTATTCTGAAGCAGATAGGAAATGAGGGAGGGGTGGATAGTGGCAGTGACACCAAGACGTTTCAGTTTCCTACCAGATAAAAAGTACAAAGGGAGAATTGCTTTGTAAGTCCCTTCTAAGCAGATGGAAAGAGAGCAAGTTCTGAGCAGTGTGTGGCACTCCAGCTGATGCAACGCCTGCTCCGTGACTCACCAACCTCTCAGTCTTGAACTGAGATGCAAGATGTTACAAGCAGGAAACTGTCTAAGAAGTTAAAATTTTACACTAGTGGAGTCGGCCTGCCTGAAAGGGAAGGCAGGCTGGGGAGGGGCACTCTGGCAGGTAGCCTGAAAGCTCAAACCAGGAACTGCTGGAACAAAGCGTGGAGTTGGATGTGAAAGGACAGCAGGGAGCCAGGCTCACTGAGAGCTGCACTTGAAGGTCGGCTGATCTTACACTAAGGCCTTAATTCCATACTCTGCAGTTTCCTTTTATTTCTATTCCTCTGTTTTCTGCCCCAGTCAAACTTTTTCAACAGGTTTACTTGTTAAACAAATGCTGATGACAGCATGGAAAATCTTAACACATAGAATTGTTTTGGTCATTTTGGTTCTGACTTCCTCTGTTCTCATGAGGTGATAACTGTATTTGCATACAGGTGCAATTAAAGAATAATAGCTGATGTTCAGTTTACTTCTCAACACTTCAATACATCGTCAATCACATCTCCACCTCTTAACTTAGGCACTAGTTTACCCCGTGCTACTTCAAGTGCTAGAGAATCTTGTGCTTCAGAGTATTTACGGATAACTCATTAATTAGCATAATGGCAAGATAGCAACAAACATTCAGAAATTAGACTTAAAAAACCCCCAAATCTAGAAAAGACACTTGCAAGAAGAGCACAGAGTCAACTCAGAGCACTTGCACCCAGAGCAAGGTATGTTAATGCTACTCTGCAGCAGCATGAGGCAACTGAAGTTGTTGTGAAACCTGGGACCTGCTGAAGTTGTCAACCGTATCTTCAAATACTGCTGACTCCATTTTATAAGCAAGGGAATTGGGAAGAAGAGGCATTCCATGACTTAGCTCTGTCAGGTGGAAACCAGTGGCAGAGGAAGACACTGGGCACAAGGGCTTCAGTAGGATCCATGCATTTAGCTGCTGCTTCCTACTGTGAGGTGACTTCCCCACCCTTTGAAACTTGCCACATCACCACTATTCCACTCTGCTTTTTATTCCAGATGAAAAAGACAGCTTAACAAAATGACAATCAGATGTTTCCATATTAATAAAACTGTCTGAATACTGAGAAAAGCAATAGGGAGGAGACAATTCCCAGCTAGTTTTGGCAAGGACTGGTACTATTATGTTTGAGTTAGATTTGCTAAGACTCTTGTGCACTTAAACATAAACAAGCTCCTAACTGCTATTAAAAATCTATTAAAAGCTGTCTCTAAGATATGACAGAACATACAAAAAGTCAGAAGGGATTTCTAAGACTCAAAAAAGGAAGAAGTGATTTCCCATTTGAAGGCATTGTTACATCTGTTTGTATTGGACCAGAGGAACTGCATATATATGAGAGGAAGGTGCTGGAGTCCAGTGACAAAGCAACAACCAAAATTAAGATTTGCTATATAACCCCAAAACAATCACTTACTCTGTTTTAACAATTTGAATCTCTACTTTTGAAGTAGCCATGAACAGTAGCTTCCTTAGGTTTGCCAAGTAATCTGAGCTGCAGACATACATTGTCTGAGGACAAGAGCACAGTTGCTTCATTAACAAACAGCAATCAAAGTGCCTTTCACTTCTAACAGTAACTAAGATTATAAGGCTGATAGCTGCAAGAAGAAAGAAGGAAACTTTTCTTACCTCCATAATTATAAAAGGCATCTCGCTCCTTCGTTTGAACCACTATCCCAACAACATCCACCTGTCTTACTGGATGTCCATTATAAAAGAATATACCTAAACATAAATATGCTTGATTAGTGTAACTATTTCTTTCAACATCCTACCCTACATAGTCCCATTTGTCAGTAAAATAATATTTTCTTACATATTTAATGTATCTTAAATTATACAACTGCCTACACAAGAAAAATCCCCTGGATCACTGAAGAGTAGGAACACCAAAACGAAAAAGTATCAGCTGTTCTTAGGATACCAAAAGCTTGCTTTTGCAGAGTGTCAGAACTTTATTAACCTCTTGTTTTCATGCATGTTTGGATCTGAAAAACAGCTGCAGGCCTTAGGGGTTTTTTGCTATATCTTTGTTTTGTTGTTTCATTTGGGGTTTTGTTTCATTTTGTGGTTTGTTTGTTGGGGATTTTTTTTCTCATATCTTCATCTGGCTCCCGAATAAATAATAGAACACAAAGGAATCAGTTTGAGCTTCTCACAATGCAGCTGTTCCTGATTAAGGCAGAGCCTCCAAAAGGAAAACTAACATAATTCTGTCTTTCATTTCTAGAAGAACAGGAGCCTTGGGGGTGGGGGGAGAGCAACAACCCTCTCAGACTGCAGAGTACACTGCAGCAGTCATTGTGGACTGCAGCCTGAACTTCAGTTTCTGAAAACACACATTCTAAAACATCCCTTCAAAGCTATTTTTGTGCATCTATAAAGATAACTTGAATAACACATAGAAACGTGTCCAGGAAACAGTGAGCAATCAGAGCCCAGTGGACTCTGACAGTACTGAGGTTGCCTTATCCTGTAACCCCCTGCAAGGGAGTGACAAACGATGTTAACAAACACCAGCGTAAACATACACTGAGGCTTCACAGTCCACTAGCAGGAGGATAATAGGGCAATAAGCTCCAAATATACCCTGGGCTGGCTAGTTTTCAGTGAATGTGTTTTCTTCAGTTTTCAAATACTGCTGCTTTACTGAAATATGCCATCTGGGATGTTCAATAACTGTCTTCTTAAGACTAGATAGCTCAAGGGACTCTGAAGGGAACATTTGGCTCCATACACTGTGGCAAGTGTTATTCTTACAAAGGGAAAGAGAAACAAGGCAGCAAGGGAGTCAGAAAAATGTTCTGTATAAAAAAAAAAAAACCACAACCAAAACCAAAATCCAAAAATAACTTGTCCTACATAGCTAGCAGCCTTATGTGAGCCTGGAATTAACTTTCTTCATGCAAGACAGAGAGAAAACCCAAAAGTTTCAGAAGAAATCATAGGTGATCAGCCAAGCAGATCTTGAACAGCAGTTTTACTCATGAAAATTCACTGCATTGTTTTGAGGATGCATCTATCACTCTCATCTTAGATCTGGGTGTACTAATCGTGCAGTCACTGGTCAGGTCTGGCATAGAGAATGTTTAACAGGTCTATCCACTTTTCTCTAATTTAGCAGGACGCAAATAAACACTATTATAGAAACCTTCAGTGGAGATGTTCTCAGTGCACATAGTTATTCACTGAATCTTACAACATCCCTATAAAGGGTCTGGGCTAGTTTCAGGGTAAGTCTGTGGAGCAGAGATTCCAAGCAAACAAGCTTGGATTAAGCAAACAAGCAACATGTTATTACGTTAGTAAGCTGAGTTTTCACAAATGACAGATAGAGACTGAATAAAACTGGTTCTCTCCTTCCCCATAAATTCACACTGAACTCCACCCTTACACTCTGAGAAACTACCTGAACTAATTTGAAAGATGAAACTATATTTAACCTACTAAAAGTTGTTGGACTTGATGACTTCAATGTATAAATTGTTTCTCCTGTCAGCTTATTTGTTCAAATTATGTTGATATTGATAGCAATAAAAATACACTAAACACTTGAAGCTATGGAGACAGACGTTCAGTGAGACTCCCAATAACCTTGTAAATAACACATACAGCAACAGGCTCTTACCACAACAGGAAGCCAAAGCAGGGGTACAGGGAGCTATAGATACTGAGTTCTCTAAGAGCAAATACTGGTCAAGTTTTTACCAGCATTACTGAGCACTGAGCCTTTTGCCATTACTTTAATTATTATTACCTCCTTTCACACTATTTGTAGCTTCCCTCTCTTGTTGATAAGTTGTCACAATGCAGTGGTTCACGATAACTCCCAGAAAAGCTCATTTCCATGATGTGATTATGTGTTACAACTGAGTTTGACACCCACTTTCATCACAAGGCCACTAAGACAACACAACTGCTGTTTTTATCTGGGAGGTTTTCCAGCCTTCTTGTCACCATTTCTAGGAGGAGAGTAATGGGCCAGATTTACCGTGTTGTTTTAAGGGATTAGTCATTGTGGCATCAAACCCTGATGCTTAAAAATGAAAAGAAAAAATTCATTAGGTCATTCAGTCCATTTCCTCAGGGCCAATACAAGACCACTTCATACAGTAAATTCCTGGCAATCTGTACAGTCAGGATATAAACAATCCCAGTGAAGGGCATCCCACCTTTTTCCTGGGAAGGCTGCTCTATGGTTTAGCAGATGTCATTCTAAGGATGTTTTTCCTGACATTCAGTCTATGTTTCTTTCCATTCCTCCTAGTTACAACTCTTTGTTTTGCACTCACTCATTCTAAATTACCATTACTTAATGACTGATTTATAGCCAATCATATACTTAGCTTCAGCTGGTCTGTAAGAGCTCATTAAAGGCAGGAAACATTGACAACAAACACCTACGTTCTTCCTTCCCCAAAAGGTACTTTTTTTAGTGTTTCTGTTGTGCCATCATTTGTTGCTAATAAATAAGATATGCTGAAGGGTCTGGTTTGGTATAGACACAGCACTACGAGAATAAAAAAAAAATAGGATGTTTGTTCTACGAAATTTAATTTTATTTTTTTAAAGGTTAGTTTGGAAAATTATACAGGATTACAAACAAGTTTACATGAGCAGAACACCAAGTGTACAGGAAGTGGAGAAAGCTTGCATGCACCAATTGTAAAGACTGATATCTTGATATGACAGATATCACTTCCTTAGGATCATCTTAGGGAAAAAAAGATAACAACAAAACTGGAAGAGTTCCTGAAGAAGAAGCCAACACACTTAAAAGAACAGCAAGAGAAGTGAGAAGGAAAATTCAGGTAATTTAGAGGTAAAAAAGAGAACAGTACTTCTAAGTACTTTCTAAGACTGTTCCTGCTATCATGAAACGTTTATTGATGTTTATAAGGCTAATTATTCTGAATACCTTTTTACATGTGTATGTACTAATGTTCAAGACCAAACTACAATCCTATTCTGCTGACATTTAGCTGTTCTTTATTTTGTTTTAAAGCCATTAAAATATCTCTAGTGGAAGCAGAACAGTTTTTACGAGATGCATTTGCTACACCAGTGCTACTAGAAGACTTTTATAGGACAGTTTAAAAAGGCCTCTAAATAATAGTCACTGTAAAAAAAAATCCAGCAGTTTGTAGCCTAATTCTTGCAAAGGATTTAAGACAAAAGTCTCCCATCATGATAAATAACAAAGATTATATCCATGTATATATATATATACTGGGGTTTGCAGTTTGTTAAGTTCCTGTATATATAAAAGTGGTTGTGAGAAGATCAAAAAACCCACAAATTCCTCATTTCTGCAAAAATAGCACTGCTGCCATCCGTGCTGTTAAAGAAAACTAAAGAAGAATAACAAACCCTACAAGACAGAGCACATTGAAAGAGCCAAACAGATGTACTTTGTCTCTATGGACAGGAAAAAAATGAAAACACAAACAAAACACCAAAACTAAACTAAAGACACATAACTCTGCTTAGGGTTTATTGCTTTCCCTCATCAATTCTAAGTTCTTTGAGCTCCTCCACGATAATCTTGCACCTTGTCAAGCTTCAGTTGGGAGCAATAAAGCCTTCACAGCAGAAGACATACGGAGGTCTATTTAAAGTCTTTGTAGTGAAAACAGAAATTCATGTTCAGACCCATGTTGCCTCAGACAATGCTCACACGTGGGTGACACTGGCTGCAGACCAGCAGGAAACAGACTGCAGAGCAGACAATTGCCAACAATGGCTCAGAAATAAAAGGTGTTGTGTAAGATCCAGCAGGGATGCCAGAATTTACAATAAGGCTGTTCAAATGTACGATGTCATATCTATCATGTCTTGAAATTAAGCAGACAAAACCTCAAAACCTGTATCACTTTTATATTATATTAATGCCCATAGGGAAAAGCAAAATACACAGGCTCAGCAATGTCATCAATTATCAAAATTTTGCAACAAAGAGGCAAAAAATCCTTCCCAAATATTGTAGAGACAGTGGAAAGATATAATAGGTATGGCCAAAAAGAACCATCATTTCTGCAATTAACTTTATCAAAATATAACAAGCACTGCCAAACAGAGAAAACACAACCTTGCCTTAAAGAAAAAGAAGTTCTGGATCTGTATATATGAGAGAAAGAAAAGCCATTCTAACAAATGTATTTTATTTTTCACATATATTTAACACAAAACCTGTTGTTCTTAGAACTGCTAAAAGATACTAATGTCACTTAGCTTAAGGGTATGGAGAACTACTGATGTTCATGAAGCATTCTGCAACCCCTTGATAAAAAGCACAGCATGAATCAATTATAATACTGTGTGTATCATAATCAGCACATACAAATACATACCTGGCACCTGTTTAGATTCTCTCATTTCTTTTATGTCTTTAATATAGAGTCTTGCAAATGCAGAAAATACAGGATCCAACCCCCAGTGCAGAGAAGGTGTCTCTTCTTCATACTTCATGGACTCAGACTGCATTCAAAACCTGTGAACACAGAAGAACTTGTAATTGTTTTCTAAACAGATGAAGAACTGTTAATATTTGTTCCAGCTGAATGTAAAAACAACTCGTGAGTTTACATAAAATAACACAGCAGAGCTGATGATGAGACACAGGAGTTTATCTAATAGGAGGTTATACTTATTTATCAATATTTCATGTGTCATCACATGAAATATTCAAAGTATCGACCCTCATGATTTGTTTGAAATACTGAGAAGAAACATTCTTCCCAGTTCTTTCAAATGAAACAGAATTTCAGGGATGTTTTCCCTATGAATCCATAGATAGAGATCCAGAGATGACACATCTTTAAAAGAACAGGATTGTGGGATACTAATTGATTAGTTCCTGTACACGTGATTATTATTTCATCCACCATTCTCTTTCTCTCCCATAACATATTCTTCTCATTGTTCATGCTGTGCTTTATTGTGGAGGTAGGGGAGGATGATTTCATACAAACAAAAAACAGCCACCCTTCCTTATTTTGGGCAGGTAGTCTCCAATAACTTTGAAATTGCTACTTCCCCTTTTACCCCTTCAGATTTCACTGTCAATGTCTGCTATATTCTGCCATTGCCAGATACAGTTCTCTGTTTATTATGGTGGTGATGTCAAAAAACCCAGCATTCGATTCAGGAAGGATCCTCATAAAGATTTGGAAGCTGAAAATACTCTCTTATCAGCTTCTCCTTTATGGAGAGCTAATTGTTCCCCTAAAGCTCTCCAGGTCACCCCTGAATGGGTGTCAGCCCCAGCAGCCATAGGGCAAAGGTTTTAAGTGGACTGATTTTATAGTGCATAATAGGGATGAGATTTGGCAACTACAGTCTCCTGAGAAAGAGCAGCTCCCAATTAGGGGTGGCCAGTGATCTGTGCAGTCTGCAGGAGGCACTTCTAGCAATTGATGTAGAGGCAACATGCCATGAATATCACAATAGCATCTTGCTTCTTTGAGAAACTACAGAGCTTGGATTCTACATAATTTTTCTTTTAACGCTTAAACTTCAATTTGAGGCGAGAAAAAAAGAAAAAGGGAGTAGCAAGCACACCAGAGTGTTGCTGATATCTACTCTTTAATGTGTAAAGAGCTGCAGATGACAATTAGATTCCTTTCCATTTTTTATTTTAATTAAATAACAAAAGGTTAGTATTGCTTTGACTTTCTTTAGACTGTTTATTTTTTTCACGAGATGTTGAAAATATTTGATTTAATCAGTTCTGTCAGTCACTTCACTGAGTAACAGACTAAATACTTGGGCTTATACCTGGATCTATATCTCTTTCTCCACTACAGACAGCTTTTCCCAACCTTTCCCTTTCACACCTGCAAGGTCTACTCAAAAATGTCTCACCATCCTTTTCTTACTCAAGTCTCCCTATGAAACACCCTTCTTCTGCTGCTGAATTGCAGACACTGCTCAATAGAAATTTATAAACTAAGCTGTTAAGTGAATGATCTTAACACAAGCTGCTATTCCTCCATATGGCAGTTCTTCAGTTACTTTCTATAGTTTATGGCAAAATTAGACCATAAACTTCCCCAAGCAAACAAATGGTTTAAGCCCCTATTCTACTTAGCAAGATTATTCTTTTAACAGAATTAGTTTCCTTATCTCTCTCATTTTGCTTGCAGTCTCTAATACAAAGTAATATTCCCTCCTGCAGCATGTCCCCCACAATTTACTCCATCTACATGGTTAGAAAGCCTGTCATAGCTCAGCACCCACTTTTTCTCCTAGACAGAAAGCAGACAGAGAGACAATTAGGTAACAAGTCTGTCTAACCTTTTGTATTTTGAGTAACCAGCTGCCCATTGGGGCAAAAAGCAGAAGTCACCCCTGCAGATGTGTGTGTCTGAGGGGAAATCAATGAAGCAGCTCTACTGGAGATAAAAAATATCTGCATTTAGGTATTTCAGTAAACAGCTGTCAAGACTGAAATGTCAAAATGTTAACAGATCAAGTCCAAACAACATTTTAAGCTTAAATAAAGCATCTCTCCAAATTTTTTTTAATGCTTCCCTGTTCTGAAAGGAGAAGGATTTCTGCAGCAAAAGGTCTTCCTATCTCAGGAACTACTGGCATTTAAATCTCAAGTTCTAGAGCTTCCTTCTTGCTCCCAGGCCTTGTTACAGCGCTTCACAGGAGTCATTTGCACCCATCACATCAGTCTTCATGTACACACCACTCTGCTTTGTTCAAGTCTGCTACAGACACACAAAGTTTTATCTTGCAGATCAGGCAATGATTCCTTGACAAAACATAAACCATGCCACCAGCACTACAAAGGCATCGCAAGATTCCTTAAGTCCACAAGACAAATTTGCTGAAGTCCTGAGTTACAGACATTCCATCCACACCAGGCTGGGACAGTGAAACCATACTCCACACAATCCCTTTCAGCAGCATCTGACAGGCATACAAAGGGTGTTCTGTAGAGCAGTCTGCCCTGGACTCTTCATGGTCCCAACAGCTTTCCCTTCCCTGACACCACCCAAAGCCAAGACTATTCTTTCTTCCCTCTCAAGCGGCCACTTGGTAGCTACATTTGAACAGTGACCTATTTAAAGCCAAAACTTATGGTCAGTTGGAAGGAAAAGCTGTTTACTGCCTCCTGGATGTACTGTTTGCCTCCACACACTCCTGTTACCAGTCCATCTTCTCAGCAGTTGTCTGTTTGCTCCCATAGCAAAGGAAGCATTTCCAAAGGGTCTGTTGTTCAGTGAGTTTCCAAGCTTGTTTTAGGCAGATAGATAGTATTAGAAAACATAATTCCTTCAAGCCAGACAAAATTCTTGCAATCAATTTATCATTTGCTATATAATAGTATCTTCCCGTAACTCTTCCTTAAGTTGGCACAGGAAGCCTCTCCATCCAAGCAGAATGTGCCAGGGGTTAATTAATGAGTCATCCTGGCAAAAGAGGAACTTTCCATTATGCTGGAAGTGTTTTCAGCTCTTAACTGGTACCATTGGTGATATGCTATCAGCAAGCAAGATAAGAGCTGTCCTGTACAATGACGATCCAAGGGGCAAATAGCCAGTATTGTGGAGATGCACGACATTGTAATCCATGAGAACACAGACAGCAAACAATAGACAATTCTGAACAGATACTATATGTACAAATGTTTAAGGATTAAACTGGCTTTTGCTGGAAGATACTGATCAGGCTTAGCAACACAAACAACACAGAGTCCTAGCAAAAGGTCATCCTTTTCTGCATTTTGTTTTAAATGCAGTGTAATGACTTCAGGGTTGCTGTAGTGCAAGAAATTCAATCCTGCTATAGGAGAAAAAAAGGCAAGAAAAGCATCTGGTCCTCAGGTTTATTAGATAGAAGATATCTGTATTCTATTTTTAACTCCAAAGAGAGGGTATAAAGCCATAATTAAAACCAAAAGTTTGTCTTGGGAAAATAACACTGTTTCAAGGGCAAAACCCTAAAGTTTACATAGTAATATCTAGATACAAACAAACAAAAATCCCTCAATTTGAGATTATTCTAACCTATTAAACTAAGGCAGTCTCTTTCACTTACTGCTATCAATGTTAGCTTTCCTAATTGTACTGAGAAGTACACCAAGTCCATAATCCTCAGAGTTATCTTGTGAGCTCAACAAGGTATTATTCTAAAAAGGAAAGAAGGGAAATGAAGGAAAATTGGCACCATGCCCAACAACACCACCACTCAAAACCAAACCCATTTTCTTCCTTCCCTCCCAAGCAGCCTACCTGGTAGCCTTGTCAGAACAGCTTCTCTCCTATTCTGAGTGATTTATTCAATGGAATTAGCTCTGGCCAACAAATTTCTTTGCTAATATTCATGTGTTCATCATGTACCTTTTTTAAGAAACCTAAGTGGTTTTCTTCCAATCCCAGAGAAATGGAAACCTCAAGGCAGAGTATCTGTTTTAATGTTTCTTGTTGTCTTTTCTCCAAATTCCATTAATAACCAAAGCTCCTGCAGAAAATTGTCTTAGTTTGAGATTAATCATTTGGAGCCAAGAAAAGGTGTCTTGCCAGCAGTTGTCTGCAATTCCTCTGCTACTGCTGCCAGACTGCTGCAGAGATTCCTTCTCAACCTAGCTGTGAATCAGAAACAGACAATTTACTCACTAATAGAGGCAGCTTAAACATTTTACCAGGCCTTCACTCTTCTCCAAATCTGCTACTGCTGTACCAGCACTGATGATTTACACAAGAAGCAGCTCCTAAGTGTTAGGAGTCACCAACCCAGTGCAGCAAAACAACCTAAAGTCACCAGGGGTTTACTTGAATAAATCAGGCTACAAACTGTGGCTGTCAAAGAATTGCTCCATAGCTCTGCCATTCCTGCCACTGAGAAAGCAACTTGTGGAAAGAGAAGCAGTCAACAGCTGGGTTTGGTAACACCCTCTGTCATCTGAATTGAAATCATCTGTGTCTGAGTCAACACTCTACGTGACAAATGCACATTATTCAACTCTTCATGATCAGCAGAGGCAATTCCAGCATGATAAAGTAAAAAACACCATATTTCAAAAAATGTTTTTAATTATCCACAGCCACACTCAACATTTTAAATTAAAAACAAATAAACCCACTACATTATTATATTAGTAAATCTTACTGAGCTGTGAAGTAAAGCCTTTGGTTACAGATACTATAGAACCAAGATTCTAAGCATTAAACTCACTCATAGTTTTTAAAAAATACATAATTAAAGAAAGTTTCCAACAAGAGTAACAAGACCAAAACACATCACCAAAAGACAAAAATGGCTACTGAAAAAATTAGTACTGATATCAACTTAACAGCTCTTAGGAAACTATCAAACAACAAGGTAAGGTCAGTTTGGATCCACCTCCTACCCTGTTTTTCTATTAAAAGTCAAGCTAGGGTAAGCACTTTCAATCTTCCCTAATAAATAACCTTCTGCTCCTGTTAAATCCTGTCATTTTTGATGCTACATTCTGCCTGTCCTGTGGGTCTTATATACAAGGAAAGTAAAATTCCAGTTTATAAACATGGTTGCAAAACAAAATTAAGAAATACAGGACTTCTCTGAACTTCCAGAAGTTTAGCATCTCCTGAACTTGTTACTTTTACAAGGGTATAACATTTGTCTAAATTCTTCAAATTTACCAATTAGAAAGAATTATAGATTTTTTTCCCTAAAAGATACTCCTTTAAATTTTAAACACAATCTCTCTTTTACTTACATTAGATTCCACTACAACACACTGCCCTGGCAAGAGAAGTGCAAGGCAAAAGGCCCATCACCACAACCCTTAGCCAGCAGGGAGTCTATCAACAACACAGAAAGTCATTGCCCACAATGCCCATAATAATCAGGATATAGATAGGAGCAAAAAAGGCTTGTTTTTTCAATGAACTGACACCACCGTTGTGTAACAATCTTCCAGCAGAGTTCATGTCTCCATGTCCTAACCTGCAGTGTGTTTCCCTGTCTCGGATTTTCCCTTTCCACAGCAGTGCCCAGAAAACCTTCTGGACAGACACGTGGCTGAAGGAGACTGGACAGACGGGCTCCTCCAACCCCCATTGACCTGAAAGGAAAGGGGACAAAGCTTGCAGTTCTAGATTGCCTTCTTTGAAACTTGTTTTACATTCAAGTTAAACGTTGTAACAAGATTTGGCACAAGATTTTGCAACAGAATAATTCTGCAAAACTAACAAAGAAGTGTGCAACAAAATAAACAGCAGATGTAGCTCTTTCTGCTCCATGTCCTACACTTCAGGCACAAGATAATTTCCTGAGAAAAAGAAATCAGCGAATCACCCAGCAGAGCAGTAAACTAGCTCTGTATGTGTATTTCTCATGGTCCTTTACAAGCTTACCAGAAATAAGGCAGTCATCCACACTACTGATACTCAGAAAGCTTCATTTACTATTTGTATTTTAAAGCTATTGGATAATCACACTGAAGTGCCTCCTTCAACTAATTCCCTAACCTGTCTCCATTGAGGGCAGGAGGAAGCCTATGAAGATGATTAAATCTCACTGAAAGCTCTTAATCACCCACAGTGCTGCCAGAATTAGCTGAGCTGCTGAAAAGACGTTCTTTCACTGGGAGAAAAGGTTCTGTTATTAGTGCAAAATAAAAACAAATAAAAGTAAAAATAAATTACTGCTTATAAATTATAAGTTTCTTGGGAAAACAGTGATATGAAAGCTTTGATTGCAGAAGGATTCCAAACAGCCCGTTAGAAAATGAAATTTTTTTGATAGATACACAAGAGAGAAGTGATGCTGCCCCTCTACTCTGCCCTGGAGTTCTGTTTCCACTTTTGCGCTCCTCAGTACAAGAGAGACATAGAGCTCCTGAAGCAGGTCCAGCAGAGGCTGCAGAGATGATCAGGAAATCTCATCAATGTCCATCAGTATGTGAAGGGAGGTGTCAGAGCACAGAGCCAGGCAGTGCTCGGGGGTGCTGGGCAATAGGACACGAGGCAATGGGCACAAACTGATGCACAGGAAGTTCCACCTGAACATGAGGAAGAACTTCTTCACTGTGCAGGTGACCAAGCACTGGGACAGGATGCCCAGGGAGGTTATGGAGTCTCCCTCTCTGGAGATATTCCACAACTGTCTCAACAGAATCCTGAGTGATGTGCTGTAGGGGACCCTGCTTGAAAGGGAGGCTGGACTCTTCCAACCTTACCCATCCTGTGATTCTATAATTCATTGATATAACATAAAGGAATATTAACTCTTTCAAGTGAACTAACAGAGAAAAGAGAATAAAACCTAACTCACCTTGGCTTAAGGCAATACAGTTAGCTTTCTTACTTTGGCAGAGCAGTGTAACACAGATTCAGTGCCACTTGCTGACTGAACATTCTCAAATTTCAGAAATTTGGGTGGAATTGGCAAGCATTAATTACTAGCTTTCTGAAGCTACTGGGCCTGTGAACTCCACAACAAGGTTGACTCAGTTTCTAGAGGCAAGTGTTCCTGCCCATTTCCTTCCCCCTCCCTTTAAATCGGTTTATGCAACTGGTGTAAACTAGAATAGTCTCTGAAATAAATCAGAATTTCTATGAACATTCGCAGCACAACACAGCACTTCATTAAAACCAGAGACTTCAAGCTAATTAACCCACCATTTGGTCTAGGCACACACAGTTGTGATTTGAAGTTTTCAAAACATTCCTGGCACATACCATAGCATTAGATTACTGACAAACTCGCTTAATCTTCTGAAATCAATTTGCATTTTTCTTTGCTATGCAAGTGAACCTTTTAACTGTATTAGAACACCCTGAAACTGTGCTTGAAACATGTTGTCAAATGGCAATGTTCAACTGGATACATAAAAAGCAATTAACATCAGAATAATTTTGAAATCTCAGATCCAACTATGGCCATCACATTTTTTGTGAGTATAACTAAAGACTGAGATTTATCATTTGGAGCTCTTTTGGAAGATTGAGACATAACTACTACTCTTCTTACAAAGATTAATACAGTTTGCTTGACACTGACCTTTGATTTGAGACCAGCTACATTTGATTTTTTATGTTATTCCACAATTTTTTTTCACCACCAAATAAAGACCTATAATGCTTCCTGTCTGAAGGCCCATCTTGTAGAAAAATGCTTACACACCCCAAAGTCAAATCTGGACAAAATGAAAGGTAGCAGGGAAAAAACCAAGTAAACAAAAAAGCATTGAGATTATATATTATTACAGTATTCTCTCTTTTACTTGGGAAGTTTGAACTGTCATCCCACACAAAAAACAAAGCTGTCATTATGCTTTTCTAATCCTCCTCACACAGGTCCTCTGAGCCAACATCTAGGAAAAGTATCAAAAGGGTGTTTTTTTTGTATCATAAAGAGTACATTTCCCAGCCTGCTATTCTCTGAATTTCTTTTGCATCTGTGCCTCCTTTCTGAGGATTAGAACTTGTATACCTGAAATCAAGCACAGGATTTCTTAGTCACACCCAGGTTGTTCTGACCTGGGCTCTAAACCAAAAGGTTCTAGAAATGCCAAAGGTGTATAGATATTTCTTATTCCTTAAGACAAATTGTTCTGCACAATTCCTTACACAGCATTCTTTGAATAATTTGGAGAGTAGATTCTTCTTAGCTAAAGAAAGCTGGCTCATCACCCCTTATATTCAGCTGCTAAACTATTTAGACCTGTTAAAAATCCAGAGATTGTCCATTACTAACTTTTGAGTCAGCAGTTTTTGCATTTCTCTGAGAATGTTCTGTAATAATGAACATGGTACTGATGCTTCCCTGAGGTCTGTCCAAATCTTATCACTGAGAGCTGGAATAGGATCGACACAAACCAACCCAAAACTCTTCAGGAATACCTGTCCTGCATCTTGAGTATCTCCTTGGTAGCTTTCCTCCCCATGGAGCAAAGTCAGTTAGGCTGGTTTGCAATAATGATTTTTGCCCACCTTTAAAAACGTTTTCTGAATCCAATCAAAAGGCACTAAATGGACACAATACTTCGGATTTCAACAGATTCTTGAAAGAAAATGGCCCATTGATGACTGTGGCTGTAACTTCTTCCATGAATCACTGTCAGAGCTAACACAATAAAGTTACTACTATTTCCATCTTATTGGTATGTAAAAAAAACCCAACAGCCTTTTATAGACTAATTTAAGTGTCTCCTTAATGGCATTTGAATTTGAATAGATGCCACTCCTGTATACTCTATCCAGAAAAACACATTCTAGCTCAGTGAGGAGCCACAGAAATTAATTTTCATATAGGTAATTTTATTTTCTGCTATGACCCAGTCCACTTAATGTAAATGGGCTTTATTGGCTTAATGCATAAATATTGCATGGTGAACTATAAAATATCATTTTGTGGATTTGCTATTGAAGGTTCCTTCTGTCAAAAAAAATTAAACATTTCAGGGCACTTGAGACAAAAAGTGCATCACATCACAATGCTCCATTTTGTCATAACCAAGTGCTAGTGCCCAAAGTTTGCACATACTATTGTTGAACACACAATAGCTGCTGTTTGCCCTAACAATTGGCATATTATTACAGCTCCAGTCATTGCTGCTGTACCAAGATGAGATCCTACACGAAACTAAACTCTACTTTACAACACATAATCAACTATTCTTTTGCCTCAAAAATGAGCATTGCACCATAGACTAATAAAACCTAGGTAAAAAGAGAACATTGCCCACAAAAACTATTATAAACACGGTTGTAATACAAAAATAACATTCAAAGAAAAAACATGCTGTTTTTTTCAGTAGAATCATTTACTATGCTGAAGTCTAACTTTGCATTAATGAACAGTTGGTATCTCACTTTCTCTATCTTATTTCCCCTTTTTACTAGCAGACACATCTCCAGTATTCTCCCACTGCAATGTCTCTCTTTGGGATATTACTAAAGAATCAATAGTCTGTAGTGCTATCTTTTTGTCAGATTCCTTGTGTGTGTGGGAAATGTTCCCTACTTCCAGTGTGGTATATTTTTAATAATAATTGTAGAAAGCATAAAAAAACTTCCTTCTCATGCTCACCATGCCACCAGGATTGAGTTTGCTATCTGGCTGGCCAGACATTAAAAAATAGATTAAAAAATAACTTATTTTCATATTACAGAAGAAGTTATTTGGTCCCAAGATTCCAGAGCTGATCAAGATCACAAAAGAACACAAAGTCCATTCTGGAAAAAAAAAACCAGTTCCTGGGAAATAGAGGAAGAAATTCAGGATTTGCAGAAAGAAAAGCAGCAATCCATGTGGGTTTTTTGTTCAGACACTTTTTGTGCCAGTATTGACTGAGAGCAATACTGAGATGCAAAGCTATCTTTATCCCTTAATAAATTTCTAATCCTTGCTGCTATGTGTACTAATGCAAATTTGAAAGCCACAAACAAAAAGAGCAAATCAGCTCGTGACTGCCAGGCAAGAGGAAAAGGTCTAATTACCATCTGGAGGAAAGACAAACATGGTGAAGCATTTGTGAGACATGCTTTCATGTGACTTAACCAAAGCTTCCAATATCCATCAGATGGAGGGGGCTCTGTGAGTTTTAAATACTTTGCCTTGTGTTCGTGTGTAGTTTTTATCAAATAAATTTTGGTTTAAATGAAATATAATCTCAAACAATTAAAATGAGTAGAATGAATGCAGCATTACAGGTAAGGGTAGCAGTATCTAGATAGGATAAGGATGTTAAGTTGAAAAGAAATGAGTACTCCATATAGAGTTATGCCTGTGTGGTTGTGTGGAAGGTTGTCACAGTCATCCCACTGTACAGCTCAGTATTTTAATATTAACTGAAAAATCCTATGAGTATTACAAATAAGACCAAAAAAGACTCCAGCCTTCTTGAAAAATTTTATCTTGAGGATGTGAAATTTTTAGTTGTATCAGTCAGTTAATCAATAAAGAGAATCAGCCTTGAGAGTTTCAAGTTGTTGATACCTTCTATTAAATCTGAGATATCTTCTCACTCCCCTCCAATGATATATATGACTGTTTCTGAATCAGTCTTGAAGGTGACTTTCTTGCAGAGACCAACTAGAAGCAGTAAGAAAAAATGTATTTCTTTTTGCAGAAACTTCAATGAAGTTAACATGTTAAAGCTTGAATGCCTTTGACCCACAGTGTTTCCAAGAAATATTCTTGTACTATTTGTTGGGATATCCAATCCTTATTCAACATTTTGATTATTTATATTATTGCTTTTTCTTCTGCCATTCAATTTAAGATAAAGGATATCCAATAAAACATCATAGGTAATTTGGCAACTTTTATATTTGCTCTGTAATCATTGACAGAGGTGTTGCCTGACATCAGGCAAACTACACTCCAAGAGTTCTGCTGTCAGTGGTATCTCCATAGGTAGGAAGAACTCCCATCACACAGTTCTAGGACAACTCACTTCACACAGTTAAACACTGACAAAATGGGGAATAGTGAACTGCCCATGAAGACACATTTCCTCACTGACTACTGAAAAAACATTGCCCATTTAGAATAAACACACAGATTTTTCTGAAGCCAAAATTAGATCAATCCTATTGCCAAACATTTTAACACTCAATTTACTTTCCCAATGCAAATATCAAATAATACCCTTACACACTGAAGCTTCCAAATGCCACATGTTTCTATGGTAATTCTTAGATTAACTGGTCTTGCAGTAATGCATTATAAAAAAAAAAAAAAGGAAAAGGAGACCATCCCCCTGTACTGGGCACTGGTTTAGGCCACACCTTGAGTGCTCTGTTGAGTTGTGGGCCCCTCACTCCAAGGACATTGAGGTGCTGGAGTGAGTCCAGAGAAGGGCAATAGAGCTGTAAAGGGTCTAGAGAGTCCTGTGATGTGCAGCTGAGGGAGCTGGGGTTGTTTAGCCTGGAGAACTGGAGGCTCAGGGGAGACTTTATCACTCTCTACAACTCCCTGACAGGAGGGAGTAGCCAGGTGGGGATCAGCCTCTTCTCCTGGCAGTGACTGACAGAAGGAGAGGATACAGCCTCAAACTGTGCCAGGGGTGTTCACGGTGACCATCAGGGAGAATTTCTTCACTAACAGGGTTGTCAAGAATTGGAATGGCCTGTCCTGGAAGGTGGTGGAGTCACCATCCCTGGAAGTGTTCGAAAAACGACTGGATGTGGCACCCAGTGCTCCAGTTTCATTGACATGGTGGGGTTTGGCCAAAGGTTGGATTTGCTCTCAAGAGGTCTTTTCCAATCTAAACGATTCCATGATTCTATAGACAACACAGTCTCCCCTGTCAAGGCTTGCAGCTAAGGGATAAGAAGTTGATGCTCCTCAGAAGGACACATACAGGCTGTTAGGCCATCCCCTTACAACATTAAGAGATGCAAATAGAGAAATAAAAAAAACTTTAACCTTTCTTTGGTACTTCCTTCTTCACCTTGTCATAAACATGGTTTATTAACTGATGACACTACAAGCTCCTCTGTACTTATCACCACCAATTAGAGCATTAGGACACAGTCAGGTACAGCACAGAAAGGGTAGAGGGGTCACATAAAAAGGACAAAAAGTTAAAGATTTGGAATGTACACAAAGAGGATGGCAATATCCCAGAGGGAAGAAAAGTGATACCTTTAAGGCCAGTATACAACATTGAAAGTGACTGAAAACACTGTGGTATTTTAAAATTCACTGAACTGAGGAGCCTCTATGAGAAGCCAACACATTCAGAACAGTAGGAAAGGAAAAATGAGAGAAGAGGGGTAAAGGCCAGGCTTGGGAGAGTCGCTAAAAAGTTCTCAAAGTCTGGAAGACTGAGGAAAGGTAGTAAAGCTGTGGTGGTATGAGGTGAAGTGTCAGAACTCAATTCCATAAAATCCTGAACTCCAAGGAAAAGGACATCAGATTCAGAGGGAATCAAGGCATCATCTGGAAATAACTTCAGATACAGAGGTTGCACACAAAACCCGAGAATGCAAAAAGGAGGTTAAAAAGGAAGGTGTAGGTTAACCAGAAGGATCTAGAAGTTGTAGTGGTGCTTAGAGCTGAAATGAATCCAATACAGCACAAAACATTAACTTTGGGAACAAATCAGAGGAGAACTGGTACAGCTTACGAAAAAATGCTGCCACATAACTGGAAAATATAAAGATAAACCTGCACGCATCAATTAAGGAAAACAGAAAGGACAGTGTTGAGTGCCAAAGGTGACAGACAGATTAAGAGGGATAAAACAAGAATTACGCTTCAGATTTAACCACCAACAAGCCACTGTGACCTTTCAGCAGTTCCATGAACTCAATCATCAGAAAGGAGGTTGAAGATCAGTGAAAGCAAGGGTGGACAGAAAGTCAACACAACACAAAAATATACCACTAAATATTTTGAAAGAACTGAAGACAGGATGTAGGACTGCAGGGGAAGGGCAATATACATTGTGAAGAACACATTTCAAATTAAATTTCTGAAGTGTTTACTTTCAATTATGATAAACTGGAGCACTTTAAATGAAACAGAAGTAAAACTTAATGAGGGAGTTAGGAACAGTGGAAGTGCAAATGATTGAGTCAATGGGAAAGGATGGTTGCGTTAAGAAGCAGAAAATATAAAGGAGACTTCTAAATCTCAAAGAGCTGAAAAAGATTGTCATAAAGAGTTACAGCTATTTTTAAGCAAAAATATTTGATGCACAACCAAGATAGTTCATTAATATCTTCACTTTAACATCTTTCTGTGATATTGAAAGGAAGTACTGAATTTCCAAAACGCACTGCATTAAATTTCTGAAGCAGAAATTTTAATATAACTCATTTTTACCTTCTTATCCTTAACATCTGGAAATATTTAGTTGCTAAAAACTCCTGCTATCAGAAACAAAAAAACCACACACACAAAAACCCAGGCTTCATACAGCCTCCTCCATACCAGGAAGTCAAGCAAATTGGGAAGGATTTGCTACTAGCACTTAACCTTCACCTTATAGAGTTTATTTTTAGGACTGGGTGGCAAGCTGTAACTCTAGAGTGAAAGAAAAGGGAAAAAATTGAGACTGAGCCACAGTTTTCCTTTTCAGATATAGTGGTTTTATCTTGAATTACTTGTTAAAGAGTAAGCAAAGAAGCCCAGAAGTTAAAAGCAAAACTTTATCACCAGATTAATTGCTCCTTTCTTGTGCCAGCCTTTCATCTTATGTTTTCAATGTTCTATGAATTAAAAGCTCTCTGGAACAGGAAGACTCTCATCACAGAAGCCTAAAGCCACACGTGTGCAGCACCCACTGACATTTAGTCCCTGGCAGGATGACACTGTCCCTGCTCTGCTCTGAGGGAACCTCTTTCATCACACACAAGTCCACAGCAAAATTACACATTAGAGAGATGCTGAGTGAGAACTACTTACAGTCCAGTGTTCATTTATCAACAGAGCTGAGAAAGAACCAGCCACTGCTACCCCATCCCATCACTGCCAGCTCAACCACAATTTTTATCCAAGACAAAGCAAGTCAAAGCCAAAATATTAAATTAAAAATATTATTGAAAACTATTATCAAAGCTATCATTGTATTTTAACGCACAAAACAAAGCTATTATCTCACCTGAAAGGGAAAAAAAAAAAAAAAAGAGAGAGGAAAAGGAAATTGAACTTTAAACGATAAGATTTCAAAGCTAAATTGCTGCTGACAACATTGGAGAAATCTTATCAATCACCCTCTTTATTACTGCATTTAATCCAAACTATCTGCATGAAACTTGCAAATGAAGATAACAGGTGGAGCCAACCAGCCAGATCACAGAAGAGAAAACAAAAATTTGGATTGCAGTTGTTTCTTGTTATTGGCCTCACATATATGAACAGTTTGGGTTTAACACCCTCCTCAACAGATTTACATTTTATGGCCAAGCTGTCAATACAAAAGAACCACAAACCCCAACATTTTTGAAAAGCAAATTAAAAAACTGATTATCAAAACAGATCAGGTTAGCAAGAGTATTGAAAGGCTCTCTATTCATGGGGTGGTGCTACCCTTGAAAATTACTTCATACAGTTTAAAGAAATCGACTCATGACACAACACTTGTTTGATTCATAAACCCTTCGTGTCAGGGGCCATCCCCATGTTCTGCCACAATGTGTTCCAGAGCACTACAAATACTATTAGCACCACCAATTACTCAACATATACCATCAACATATTCTTAAAAGGCTTCTACCCCAGCAGGTTTCAGCTAAAAACCAAACACTGTTAACACACAAAGTTCAGTTCCAGGCTGTTTCTATCCCCTTACTTCCTTCTGAAGCACCTTTTCAACATTCATTCCTACAAAACCCTGGGCTATTAGAAAACTATTTGCTGAAATCCCCTCCTTGACTCAGCCCAGGGCTTTCCACTCCTAAGTCCTGCTCCTTTCAAGGAGACTGTAAAGGCTGCCCTACGAATCCCATAACGGGTGCATTTCAATGCCTCATTATTAATATTGCCCTCCTTGGACAGCGCAGCATTGCCACGCTCATAGAACGGCCTGAGGAACGATACACCCCAGAGGGGGGATCCTCGGGAGCCCATCACTAATGGCTCGAACTCAGGCGCTCGGGTTCGTACGAGGACAAGGCATTAGAAGATTTTCCCCGGGAGTTGGTCTCACTGTCAGATATCTCCCAGGTCACTCGGCATCGACTTCCCGCCTGTCACAGCCTAAACTTTGGCTCCGTGTCTGCGAATGGCCCCTGATCCGGGCAATGCCTCTTGTTCCCCAGCGGAGAAACACACCACACGCTGGGGGGCACACGCGCCAAACAGCTCTGAAAATGGAACCACACTGCAGGGTGAGGAAGGAATCACTCGCGGGGAAAGAAGGTCGTAAGATAAGGAAATTCAAGCCTGTCCCAGTGACTAAATAAGACCTCAAAGATACCAAAGGCGCAGCACATGAGCTTCACACCCCGCTAGGGCTGAACAAGCCCGTAGCGGGTCGAGGAACAGCATGGGCCCACAAAACTAGGGCTCCCAACGTCGCCTCCTCGGCGTCCACACCTTCCTGTGGGAGCCACGTCCCAGCCCCAATTCCCGGGAGGCACCGCCCGCCACCGCAGCGCTCCAGGGGCACCACGTGGGAATTGCAGGAGGGACTCGGGGGGAGGCTGTGCCTCTGCCCAGGGAACACCGCCCAGGGCTGGGGACACCCTCCCCGCCCGGGACAGGGGCGCTGGCCGTCCCTCGGGATGAGCCCCTAAAGGACGGGGTACACTCAGGATAAAGAGGCCTTTTGCCATACGCCCTTCTCGTAACGGCACACAGAAGACTAAAGCGAAAAGCGGATGCGCCCTCCCNAGGAGAAAGGGGCGCCCCCCCCCCCGCCACAAAACCCAGGAGTGAGTGAGGAAGGCAGAGGGAAGGGACGAGTACCCGCCCCCCGGGCTGCCCCCCCTCCCCTGAGGGCCGGAGGGGGAGGGGCGGGGGCGCCCCCTCCATCTTGGGCCCGACACCGACTTACCCGCCGGAAGCCTCCGCGCGCTCCTATTGGC
>VXBA01001515.1:1105110-1201215 GCA_013399895.1 Serilophus lunatus
CCGGGCGGGGGGAGGAGGGCGGGGGCGCCGGCGGTGCCGCCCCGCAGGAAGCGGAGCCGCCCAGGCCCCGCTCCGCGACAGCGCGGGAGAGAGAGAGAGAGAGGCCGAGACAGCGGAGCGACGCTTTTCCCCACCGCTGTGCCGCCCCGGGACGCAGCTTCTCCGGGACACCGGCCGCCGGAGCGGGGCAGCCCCCGCGCCCTCCCTTCCCTGGATCCGCTCCGTCCTGCGAGGTGGGACGTGACCGCTCTGCCCCCCGCCCGGCGAGCAGCCGCCGCTCCCTCGCAGCCGAGTCGCGATCCTTCCCCCGGCTCCGCCGCCGCCCGTCCCGCGGAGGGAGCCCGGCACTTGTTGCTGCCGCGATGGTGACCGGCCCGGCCGCGTAGGCGGCAGCGCCGAGCCCGGTCCCGGCGGGGCAGCGCGGGGTGTTGTCTCCCCGCAGTGCCCGGCACTGACGGCGCTTCCCGGGCGGCTCCAGGACTCGGATCTCGGTGTAGGGATCGCCCCCGGCACCGGCGGGTCCCGAGGGGGCACCGCCTCCCGCCCCGTCCCGTCCCTCGGCCCGAGCGAAAATGTCCTTCTTCAACTTTCGTAAGATCTTCAAGCTGGGCGGCGAGAAGAAGAAGAAACAATACGAGCACGTCAAGAGGGATTTGAACCCTGAGGAGTTCTGGGAAATCATCGGAGAGCTGGGAGATGGTGCCTTCGGTAAAGTGTTCAAGGTAAGGGCGGGCAGCGGCATCGCCGGGGCTGCTCATGGCTGAGAAATGTCTGTGAGCTCCGCCGCTGCCCCCGGCGCTGCCTCCGGCCCCCGTGTGCCGGCCCCGGCACCGCGGGATCCCCGTTGGGAGCGGCGGGTTCGGGAGAACTTGGATGGGGCGGAGAGCGCTGCGGGGGGAGGCACAGGGGGGGATCCCGGCGCTTCTCGTCCGCGGAGCCTCGTGAAACTAAAGATAGAAAAGACCTATTAGGTCATTGTCCCGCCTTCTGCTCCACCCTGCCCGCTGCTGAAGCGCTGCCTTCTCCTGGAAGTTGGATTGTTTTCGGGTGCTCGTGGACGCCCCGGCTTCTAACCTTACAAAGGTTGTATTTTCCCAGGTGTGAGGTTCACGCTTCGCTGGGGTTTTGGGTTTTCCTTTTAAGTTTCTGCACGGGAGGAAGCCCGTGAACAGTAAAATTGACTCCTGTGCCTCCTGTGTAGAGCAGAACTCTCGCCGCGTTAATGCGCGTTCCCCCATCCCGCTGTGTGCGGAGTTGAATTAAATAGTTTGGCTTAAAATATCTTGGCTTTCAGTCTGTGGCAGAGTTGCTGTGTTGGATCTCCTAACTTCCCTCAGTTGTTTGCTCTCTGAATCTCTAAGTGTACTGATGCAAGTTGTGTTTTTAAGGATGCTTATCTAGAACTTGTCAAGCCAAGTGGGCTACAATGACATAGATACAACCCCGCTAGTGTTTGACAAGGCTGGAGCTTTCAGGCAAACCTTCAGCTACTTTCCCCCTTTCTAGAAGGGCGTTAATGTTCCACGGACTTAAAGATAGTGTGGAAAAATCATCATGGAGGGATAAGCAGGAGAGAATCGGGGACTGACATGAATTGAGACTCTGGAGCAGGTTCTTGAGATGGGTAAAAAATAGCACGAGTGAAAATAGCATTTACAGTGTTTCTGAGAGCTAATTCGGTCAAGAAACATTTCTATTTAGAGTCCTGCGTTTGAGGATTCATGAAATCTGGGTAGTTGTAAAACCTGTGCTATTTTTGGTAGAAATTATTTTAGATTCTATTGTGCTGGTGTGTCACCTGTTTGTAAAGTTGAGCAGAAGTGCCACAGTCAGTTCAGAATGTTAGGTGGGGTCACCCAAGGAATTCATGTCACTATTCTATTATAAGAACATCTAGGTTATTTAGATGTTGGTGAATCACAGTCTGAATGGTCAGTTTGGAGAGATATTTTTAAATTAAAATGGGATATGTCTGAAGTTGCTGTACAATAAAACTTGCTGGCTGTGAAAACATAGTCTAATGGCATTTGCATAGCAATGAAGTTTTTCTTTCAGCTTCATAGTGGAGTTTTGATTCCTGTTTTGTGAGTATATGCCTCAGAGAGACAATACAAAATGTGTTCTCCTCCTCCCCCACGTGCATTTCCCCTCTCATCCTCAAACCTCTTCTCTCTCCCCGTTTATCTGTAGGCATGTCTCTCTTAGCAGTAGTACTAGAGGAAGATGTCTGAGCAAGACACTTGGTAAATTTTTTATTTCAATGTACTTTGTACACAAACAAAACAGTGTTTTCCATTTGGCTGTGTTTTTTCACTTTGAGATTTATTTCTGACTGAAATAACAGAGGTAACTGTTGAAATGGAATTTTTCAAAATTAAACATCACTTAAAATTTGTAGTAGTCAGAATTGCTTGTGTTGTTACACTGGTAAACCTGTTGAATGAAGCGCTTGTGAGAATTAACAGGTACTACTATTCCTGGGGAAAAAAACCCCACTTTAAAAAACAAGTATCTTACTGCATTCAGCAGTGTTTATTTTGTTTCCTTCTAGTTTGAGAGAGAGGGTTACACTCAGATACTAATTGTACTTGTGTTCCTTTAGAAAGCAAAGGCGTGTTAGGTTGTTCTTTCATGGATACACACCTCGAGTTAGAAACTGCAGGAATATCTATTCAATTCTTTCTCAAATTTTGAGTTGAAGACTCTTAAGAGAGAACTTGGAGGTGTGGAGGGCTGGGCTTCTAATTTTGTGTGGTGGGTTGTTTATTTACAAATCAAAAAAACCCTGGCAAACACCACTCTAATGTCAGTGACACTTGCCTTTGTTTAAGATTCTAAGATCTATATGTGGCAGGGTTTTGGCAGATATATGTTGAAAGGCAATTGCCAGATAAATAAAGCTTTGTATACTTTGAATTTCTCATAAAAAGTAGGTTAAATTGGTTGCATGCTATGATTTCCCATACAGCAGAACTTGATTCAGCTGTGCAACTGATCTTCTGGATGTGGTATCAAATATTTAAATAAAAGCTCAAAAGCAACTCTTAAATGATTCTGACAGCACTAGGAAGCCTCACTGATTAAATTATTTACTTAAAATACTGTCTAGTGATAACTAGCTGTGTGTACAAAAATCTTAAGGGTATTGAAAACTTGGGATTCATTCCCCTTTTTCCTAATCAAATACAAGGATCTTGCTTATTTTTTTTAATGCCTTAGCCCAGTTGCTGGGCCAGCCTGTTCCCTTTGAAGCTATTTCAGTGTTCGAAGGCTTTCTGAGTTCTGACAATTCATACGTTTGTGTTCACTAACTTCCAAGTAAGGTTTGGAAATACTCTGAGTGTTTCAGCTGCTGTTGCAAGTCTCTGTGATCAGAGGAGTTCTGTAATTGCAGACTCCTGATGGCAAAGGTTTTTGGCTCTACAGGACTTTTCATTCTGGCCCTTTTCAGCCTCTTCAAACAGGCCACTTTTAGGCTGTTTTCTTTTTGCTCTTGACTAATGAATACTGGTGTAGTTTTCTGTCCTTTTTCAATTTCCAGGTCCTTGCAGTACTTCAGTGTCAGGTGATGGCCCTTGTAAAGAGAATTTTGAAGTTGCTGGAAGATTTTCTCCCCCCCCCCCCCTTTTTTTTTTTTTTTTTTTTTTGCCTTCCCAGGATTATTTAGAATTACTGAATGGGCTGCTGGAGTTCTGGCAGACACTGGAGAAGCATAATATTAGCATTGGAAGCTGATTTCAATTTTGAAATTTGGCAGTTAGATACAATCTGCTATCTTAAAAAACCAAACCAAACCCCAAAAGATGAACAGTTTGAAACTGTTCTTGATTTGATCAGATTAAGTGTCCTGAAAAAACTTCAGCTCTTACTGTAATTGTAGTCAGTTTGCTTTAGAAATTAGTTACATTATTATATCATGTAGCTGTATTGTGTGTTATAGTTCCCTATTATATCAAGTATCAGTTCTGTTCACACTATAAACTTTGCTTTAAAGTAAATCACTGTAAGTGGTAACAACTTTCATCAGCTTTAAGCTCCTTTCTAAATTCCCATAAGTTCATGTTCAGATGATGTGAAACCAGACCTTTCAAGTGCCTGTTCTGAGGTGTGGCTTTTTCTTGCTTAAGTTCCCAATGGAGACTCTACCATAAAAATGCAAATAATTAATGAAACTGCAAATGTTTTCTAGAGTAAACATTTTGAATTAAATGAAAGGCTGGGACTGTATTTCAGGAAAATTTGCTAGCCCTTTTTGGTAGTAAGAACGTGGTACACTAATAGAGAACACTTCCATTGCAGAAAGGCACTTTTCCAGTTGTGTCCTCTCTGAGCCCTTCACTGGAGGGTTAAATTAAGTAATTAATGGATTTTGGCCATCATTAAGAGTTACCATCTCTACAAATATATTAATTTTAAGTCTTCTGTGGGGACAGATTTTATGGAGGTATATGTGGCATTATACTATATACAATATAGAGAGTATATTTACAGGGAGTATGTAATGTATATGTATTTCAATAGAAACCAACAAATTATTATTAGGAAACCCTTTGGACTTGTCTGGTTTTGAATTTCATTCATGCTTCTTTGTTTGAATTGGAATATTTTGCCCATTTCTTACCCTGCACTCAAGATGTTGCAAGCATTGTGTATGCAAGATTCTCATATGAATTTGGAAAATGAAGTATTTATATTTCATGTGAAGTTACTAGGACAAGTTTTCCAACTCTGAGCAAATAACTGGTGCTTGATTAAAAAATCTGTTCCATTTTCTCTTTAGGTTCAGAGAAGAAATGTTGTGGAAGCTGATAACCATAATCATGGTGAACAGCATTACCCCAGTGCATTATCTTCTGAAAATTATAACTATGTTAAGCATTCATATATGCACTTACATGGGCAGTAGTAGCCAATACAAACTCTGGCTGGTTACAGTGGAGTTCTGATAAAGCCAATAAACTAATGATGTTGCTTGATTTAGGTTAAGTTTTAAATCTGTATTTGAAACCATTTTACCTGTGATATGACTTACAGCACAGCTTGGTTTTGCCTTAATGTCTTTTACAGAAGGTAGAAACAAATAGAATTTTTATGGTGATTTAGTAAGACTGGAGTAATTACATCATTTAATGATTGTGTTCTTGTGTAACTCCTTTAATGTCAAAATATAGACTATGGTGGCTGCTTAGAAGTACTTTTTTTGTGTGCCACTAGCATCATAACTTTTTTCCTAATCATAGAAAATGCATTAATTAATCTGACCTGAAACAAAATAAGGACAGGGCAAGGAGGACTTATACTTCCCATTTTCTTTGGCCTTACAGTACATTTTTGTGCATTCCTACAGTTGGATATTGTAACTTCATGACAGCTGAATGATAGTAATGTATCATCGTGCTGCTTCCTCAGGTGGATATATTTTACATTGGTAATTTAAAGACTCACAGGAATAGATTCTGGCTATTTCCTTATATATAAGCTTGAAGCACAGATAGGCTGATTTTTTTTTTTTTTCCCCACTCTTTACCTTTTTGTCTTGTGGTGCCATTGGTTCCACTAATTCTTTAGGAGAATTTCTTAGGGCTGTTGGAGCTTGGCAGACATTCCTATAAAAATGAGACAGTTTGCTGTGACGGGATATTGCTTGAGTTTGTCTTAAGTCCTCTATGTTTGTTACTAGTTGGAAGATAAATCCATTATTCAAAATGTCCAGTCAAATACTGTGTTCCATGATTTGGAAGTGATGATACCATGAGCCAAAACCTGGAAAGACAGCAGGTGAAAATGTCCTACACTGAGTTTCAATACATAAGAATGCATCAGTAGTGCAGAACTATTGGCAATTTTAATGAAAATTATTTTATGTACTAAGTATGTTTTCTTCTAATCTATTTTCATTCATAATTGACTACATAAGTTGGCCTCTCATTAAACTGGAGCAGTAAAATAGTGTGGTTGCCCTCAGGAGATCTGAATTAATAATACTCACTTAAATGCCACGTTGCTTTGTTTACCCATAGAGGCATTAGGAGATAGAGGAGATATGAGAGTTGATTTACTCTCAAGAGACTGATGTATAAGATGCCAATACTAAATTTTAAATACTTAAAGTAAGAGAGAACTAAAACCTTTTCTTTTTTCTTCTGCTAAGAACACTGTTTTAAGAGTAGCCTGAGTGTTCTAGGGCTGCTGGGCATTGTCTAGGTGAAAAAAGATGTGTGACAGTTCATACAAGAAAAACTATTTTAATCTTGCTGATCAGCTTGGTGAGTTGCTCTACAATGTTATCTTTATTTTCACACTCTGGGAGTTTTAGCCTAATTAGAAGATACCAGATAAGGAAAAGGCAGTATCACTGTTTTAAACCCTGGGAAATATGTCAAGGGGAAAGCTTTATAGAGCTCCTTACACCTATTGTCACTCCAGCTCAGTTTTCTGAGAAAACTTTAGTGCAAGAAAGTCATCTGTACATTGTAAATATAGATAAGTCTTTTCCTTTCAGTGGCTACTTGCAGAAGGCAGTATCTGCTTTCAGTTGTGTCTGTAGTAAGGAAATATTTGAAAGAAGCATAACATGTGTCTGATGTTTTGGACATATTTACATCACTTGGCTTTAAATCAGCATCACAATACTTAACTTATGAGTAATGTATTGTCTGTCTGCTGCATTTGGAATTATAACTGCTGGCAAGTTTGTGGAGGATAAATATAGAATGCTTATGATCAGTCATCTTTTCCAAGCTGTGAGCATAGTTACATAAACTGTTTAAATCTCTGAGTAAATAGGAAATCATTATTTAATTTTATTTATATTTATGAAAGTTCTCTTTTGTGGGGTTTTTTCATGTCATCTGAGAGATCACATTTCTTAGCCAACTATTTGTGTAAGTGTTTGGACTGTGGTTTCTTGTCTGGAGAGTAAAGCTTTGGATTTCAGGCATAAGAAAATGTGACTATTTAATGTCAAATAGTTTGCAGAATGAAGCCTCTTTAAGCTGTTCTAACTTGGTGAAATAATTCTTCATATCTGAAGTCAATGCTTTCTATTTAAATTATTCTGACATAGGAGCTAATGAAAATGCCATGGCACTATTTTGTTTGGTTTTTGTTTTGTGGGTTCTGTTGTTTGGTTTGGTTTTGGGTTTTTTTAAGATTTTTGAAGATCATGTGGTCAAACCTTTTGAGCTTAATCTTTGGCAGGAAGCAGTCCTCCCGTGCCACAATCCTCCAAGTAGCAATAGGTGCTGTTGTTGTAGAGCACAACTTCAAAAGTACTCTTTTGGTGGTGACTCAAATTCCACTTTTGACCACTCCATAAAAAATATTGAAGAAATAATTGGTTGAGTTTGTAAATGCCACAATCCCAATGCACGGTTTGGAATGGATTTTTGGGGTTTTTTTAGCTGAATGCAGCTATGAATTCCTTTTTCCTTGGGCCATGACCCACGTTCCGAGGCTGTAAACATCCTTCTCCTTCGATGACAGTTGTGTCTGTGAAAGAGGAGCCTGTAATTAAACCCTCTGATTTGAGATCTTAAATACATTCCTAGAGACCCTAGTGGCTGAAGTGTCACTTATAAATACTTTTTTGGTCTTTGCTTCTTTGTGGTTCCCCGATAACATTTAATTATATTCAGATTACACAGAGATGAAAAATTCATGTCTCGCCTCTTTTGCCTATTGTCTTATTTTACAGTAGCAGCCAAATCACTCAAATACAATGCTTGTGCTGTCTTTTCATACTGTTTGTATTGTTCCAGTTTTCCATGTTTAGTGATAGAAAAGACATTAAATTTACAGTTAGAAAACAGAGCAGACTGAATTAATAGCACAGAAAGCAGATTGAATTAATAGCACAGAGTAAAAAAAGAAACATATTTTATAATTTTTCTTCAGACCCATATAAAATACATAATGTCATTCCCTCTAATTCATTTTTAATGACTTTATAACATGATTACAATATAGAATGCTTGAAAGAAATTTTAACTGTCAAGTGTGTTTCCACATGACATATTTGAGACATATTTTTTTCCACTCACAAATAGGAAGGAATTTTTTCCTAGAGAAAGAAGACCTAGTGTTTGTGGAATATGTTTGAAGAATGTTGGGCAATAAAAATGGTCTAAGTAATATCTAGTAAAAGGTAGTAGGCTGCCTCAAACCACTCTGTAATAATAGTCATACTTTGACCAAAAATTAAGGCTTTACTGTAAATGTTAATTTTTCACTGGCATTTCAAATTTTCAGTAGAATATGCTCTATATTCATGACAGAAAGCAACCAAAGCAATATAAAGCATGATATATGCAACAGAATATTGACTTAAAGCAAAAAAAAAGAGCCACAATAAAACAGTAATGTAAGATTTATTGTATATTTAATTCAACTCCTTAAACTACCATATTTGACTTTAGGAGGATATAGGTTTCTTGAAGGGGTTCTAAATGTATGTAAAAGCAAGTTATAATATCAAAGTTATAGATTGTCTCTTTGGTTTTTATTCTTTTGGGTTAATAGTGGTTTTCCATATTCTGTGGAATTGCAGATGTGTGTGTAGAGAGGTTAATATAAAGCAACTAAGCATGAATGGTGATTTGGAAGCTAAGAGAAAGGCATGAAGTATTTCTTCTTTACATTGCCATGTTTATATTTTTGAATTATTTTCTATTTAGGTAATTACCTCTTGCCTAGAGCAAGAAATTGCTCAAGTACAGATTCATGCTTGAATCAAGTTCCACTCAAAATGTAGCTCATAGAATGTTCTGATTGCCTAGAGCATGCTATTCTATGATATCATTTTTAAAATTTACTGATCTTTTTCTATGGAGAAGAATATGGAGAAGTGAAAAAGTAGGATTGGACTACAATGGCTAAATCAATTTATGGATTAGTATTTAAAATTTGCTAAATCTCTCCTTACTATGGAGGACTAAATGACTGTTACCTTAAAGTGTCAATCTTTAAAGTTAGTCTGTTTGCTGTTTCAGAAAACCTGAAACTGGGGGAAACTTTGAATAAAAAACTTTAAGAAGGAATTTTTCTGGAGTTGCATTAATGCAGTTATTCAAAGTGATTGGATGAACAGAGTGGTTTTTTGGGGGAACCATTACTCTAGAACTGAAGTTCTACCTACCTCAGAGTTGATTGACTTGTTATGGAAGCAATGGTGAATCCCCATCATAAGGCAGAATCATATTTTAATCCATCTGATTTGATCATGAGCCAGGAGAAGACTGTCCCTTTGCTTTCTTCTATCTCTCTGAATAGCATTTCAGACCTGTAATTTTCTTGTCTAAGGAGGACTTTTAGGAACTGGAGTTTGTCTGTAGAAATGTTTAGTCATAGCCATGATTCAGAAACCGTGTTCTGAGGGAAGTTATTACTGTAATTTTGTTAATGATGCCATAATAACTTGGCAAGACTTTTTGCACTGGATTTTATTCTTTCTTTATCTGGTAGGTAATGGCTCTTCTGAAACAGATTTATGCTGTAAACCCAAGGCTTTTCTCTAACACATGTCTAGATTTCACATTAGAGAAGATGACTTTTCCATTTGTATTTCTAAGCAGTAGTTTACCAGAAGAGTTAATACTCTTGTAAATCAAAAGGCAGTGAAACCTTATTGGGGAAATGTTAATTGTGTGTTTCAGCAAAAATGAGAATAAGACAATGGCTGTGAAGAAGATGAGGGTTTATTGCAACAATCAGTATTTATTCAATTCATGTGCTGCCTTTTTTTTTTTTTGGTAAAGTTCAGTCATGTTCCTGCCCCACCTTCAGCTTTTCCTGTTTTAATTGAAGAGGCCCAACCTTTTTAGTCTGCTTTTTATAAGACAACTGCTTGACCTTTTAATGATTTTAATTGTCCCTCTCATTCTCTTGCTTCCTCAACTTCTTTGGCTGCTACAAATCTTTCAGTTCACCATTCAGGCAAACTGTTCTGTTTTTCATTGCCGGACAGTCATGGGGCAGAACCACAGATCTGCGGCTACATTCCTCTGTGATCTGTGATCATCACTGGGAAATACAGTTGGAAGGGTTTGTACAGGAATTATCTCCAAAGCAAACTCAAAGCATCCCAGTAGTGTTGAGATACGGATACTCTCAGAGCTAAGCCAAGCTCTTTCACCATTTCCAACTAGTTTTCACCAATAGTGGAAATGTCCTAACCAAGTTTGTAAGTAACCTGACTGCTATTTTTCATCTCTTTGGGGTAGGAAGTCTGAAAACTTAAAAATCACCATTTAAACAAGAATCCTGCCAAGTGTTTTCTATTGACAGGGATACCTGGGGTACCTCTAGATGTCTCATTTGTCTTTCTGGCTGTAACAAGAATTTCAAGCTGTCTCTTGGCAGCAAACTTAGGTGTTGTGGTTGTGTGTCAGTTTTGCTGTTACACGTAAATAAAAATGAACAAAAACCCCACACTTGCCTCTTGTATTTAGAAGTGAAATAGATAAATGAGCTCCTGTACAGGAGCTTGCTATTTTCCCATTTGTGATGTCTATTTAATGTTTATTGATGCTGTTGTAAAATTGCATTTTAGTAGCTGTAGTCAAGAACAGAAGTAACTTTGGAATGGTGTCCAGGTCTTTACAGGGATTGTTTCCCACAACAGTTTCTGAAGATGTGAGTGAATGCAGCCAGAGTTCTGGAAGTGTATCCTAATTCCCACCTCCTTCCTTGTGACAAGCCTGTTTCTTGCCAACCCCGTGTTGATCTGGTTCAAGGAAGTAAGCCACACAAAAGCTGATTGTCCATGTAATCTTCTTGGCTCCCCAGACCAGCTCACGAGAGGGCCAGACAAGTGACACCGCTGCTGGAAGGGAGAGCTGACAGCACAGTATCAGCATTGCCTTAAATAAAGGGCAATAAGGGGAGCAGCAGGGTCACATATTGATATTCTGAGGTGGTTAAGGAATGTGAAGTGAATGTGTTTTGTCAGGACAAAAGGGAAAATAGAATTACTCCTGTTGTCCAAGCCACTTGCTGTTAGCAGCTACTAATAAAAAGGCAGTTTTGCTAAATGCTGCTGTTGGTGCTACCAGTCAGTAGTTCTGTCCTCCTGCTTTACTGACATCCGTGCCAGGAGAATTTTATTATGGAGACATATCTTTAACTGAAAATTTAGCAAAAGCCTGTGGTCCCAGCTTTATTTATTTATTTATTTATTTTCTACTTTGCTTGTGCTACTGGTAGCAAAGAATGAAAATTTTATAAGACTTATTTGGCTTTAAATCTGTCTGTATGAGCAAAGTACAGAAACTGAGTTGAATTTCAGAGTGAGCAGAGTGTTCTGAAGTAAGAAATGGCTTTGGTAATTTTCCAAAAGGAATGAGATTCTGCTTTCATTGTCACTGTACAAATATACAATGAAATGTAGTCCTCTGCTTCAAAAAGCCTTCAACCTAATAATACATTAAAAAATAAACATGAGGGAGGGGGGAGTAGAGGAAAGAGATCAAGTAGTTTTCTTTTGATGAGACCTCCCTCTAAGAGCCATGCAGCGTCACTTTTTGTTGACATGGGCAAAATAAAACTTCTATAATTCCATTCAAAGTAACATTTCTACACTGTTAGGCACGAACAGAACTTCCTCCTGAACATCTTGTATGTTTAACTGTTTGATGTTCTCATGATGCTCAACAGTTCTGTCAGAACAAAACAATGTTCCGAGAAAATCTCTTAGAGATGGAAGCTCACAAGTTCATTAGTTGCCAACATCTGAGTGAAGCAGCTGTTTTTCCTTTGCATGTTTTGTGCATCAAGCTCTTCAAACAGTTGAAGGATTTAGCTGGTTTTTTTAGTCTTGATTTGTTTTTAGTAATTTTATCAAGTAATGCAATTATTCCCATGGCCATTTATGTTTATAAGTAGCATTCTAGGTAAATAATGAGTGAATTACACTAATCACTAAAATGTCAAACAGCAAGTGCATGAAACATCAGAATTTCAAAAAGATCATCATCAGCAGTGTGTTACTAAATTAAAACTTCTTTTAAAAGATGTGCTGATAAATGATAGGATTTGCATGCATATATATTTTTCAAAGTTAGTTTAAATTCAACAATTAAAAACCCCCCAACAAACCAAACAGTTAATCTGAAAGGCAACATCAGAAGCAACTGTGCTGAATATGAATGAAGTTCACTTACAGAAGCCAGTGCTTGAATAGCCAATTGCCAAGGAACACCAGATGTGTGTTCAGATGGCTCTTTCTCCTCTCCTGGGATGTCCTACTTGCAGCACAAAGGTCTCCAGGTCGTTGTACCTTTGGAACTTGCTCATCAGACGTTTCATTTTGTGTTATGAGGTCCTACATAGCTTTGGGATCATCCCTTGAGGCACAAGAAAACTGCTGGCAAGTCACAGACTGCACAAATGTTAAATAGCCTACACCAGCAGAGTGAATTTTGTAATTAATAAAGTTAATTGTTGGACTGACTTGTTTGCAATAAAGAACACTGAAGTTGCTTAACTGTATTGATTTCTCTGTTGTTGCTGTCTTTGCAGTTGGCTTCTGTTAGATTGTTTTAAAGATATGTATATAAGGAAGCAATGACTTCCCTCTAGAATTCTAAATTTTATGTTCTTTTTGAAGAATATTAATACCATAAAGAGAATATGGATTAGTTTCTGGAACAATTTTAAAAGTGAGGGATGATGTACAGTTTTTTTAATTAAAACTGTCTTAAGCTACTCTAGTTCTTTCTTTTGTTCCTTCAGAAATAGAGGAAGTTTCATCTTAACAGACTAGAGCAGGCATGGAGCAACAGAATATATGCTTTGATAGTTTTGCAAGAGCTGTTGCCAATTTTACTGTGGTATTGATGCAGTCATATTTCCTTTCTCTCTGCTACAACTGTCTTTTTGTAAAACACTGATTTTAAACTGCCTATATAGTTTATATTTTCCCTTTAAAATATAAGAAGTATACTGTATTCATTGTTCACTTTAGCAGGACAAAGAGTGAAATGGGGTGATAATGCTTCATCTTGTTTAATTTAATCTTTCCCCTCTGGCTATTTAGCTGTGCTTATTGCAAGATTTGAATATGGCTCACGTTGGAGTATCAAATTATACAGAACCTTTTTTCAAATTGCCCATACTTTTGAGCTAGTAAGATGTTTACACTGCAGCAGTTGAGTTACATCTGTTATAGCCCATCATCTTCTGCAATAAATAGATAGAATAGATTGTCTTAGTGCAGGTCTTTAATGCCTTCCTTCTGCTGTATGAAATGTTGAGCTTTTAGTAATATTCTTTACTTTTCTGACAGCAAGGTTTTTTTAAGTTAATGACTGTGCCACATTGCATTTCTGTGACTATGTGGTTTCCCTAGTAACATGTCAGAAGACCTTTGTTGAAGGGTTCTTAAAGTCAGTCAGTTTTCTTTATTTATTATTTTGTTGACTTGCTCATATCCAGTTAGGAAGGACAGAATTTTCTGTGCTCAAGTCAGAGCGTGTTTTCTGTTGTTCTGCTATAATGAATAACTGTGCTGTGTCAGCAAACAGCTGTAGCCATCTTGCATCTGATCTGGCTAAAGGGTCTGGGCAGAGCAGGTCCCAGTTTTGAATTGTAACTTAACTCTGAGGAACAGGGAAGGAGGAACTGTAGGTTGACCTAGCCACTTAATTTAAAAAAACAAAAACCCAACACATTAACCTAAAACAAATCCAAACAGGAGTATCCTGGATCTAAAACATGTGCATCTGTGAGTGTGCACTAGTCTGCAACGTGTGAGTAAACAAAATGACTTTGTGCTACATGAAGCTGAAAGGCTCAGTGGTGTTTCTGTTTGCAGAAAGCTCCAGAGTTGGCTTTTACAGCTCCAAATGTGGCCCTGGGAGGGAGGTTGGCAGGAGTAACACTGGCTCCCTGAGCTCAAGTGAACTAAAGTTTGTTATAGTTAAATGACTAGAAGGAAGACTATAACAGAATCCTCCCAGGTAAAGAAATAGGAGGTTTTTTAAGTCCTGTATTCCAACTAATCATAAAATTATCAAAAGCAAGTAGGAAAATTCTCAACTTAGTCTGTCAGTGGGATAATTTTCTGAAGAAACAGCAGTCTGTACACAGCATCAGCTCTGACCTGTTGTTCTTGAAAGTAATTCCAGTGAATAGCAGAAGTTAGCAGTTAAGATTTGACTAAACTTTATTTCTTGATAACGTTGGTTCTTGGAAGCATTATTAATTTATTCCAAATGACATAAAGGTGTGTGTTGCTGGAATAAAGACTGAATTTCAAGCTGTAGTCATTAAAATAAGCATTGAGCATTACATTGGTTTTGGTAATGGCACAAGACTGATTAAATAACTGTAGGATATTTGTAATCTGAGATGAAGATACATTGGGCTACTATCTTTCCTGGGAAAGTTACTTTGGGACTGATGTTTGGTGCTGGATAAAAGTGAGAAAACCTCTGCCAGCAACTGTTAAGTGACCTCTGCAGGTGGAAGATACTGGCAAAGCATCTTAGCACTGCAGGAGTAAATCTCAGTTTGTCACATCCCTCCCTTCTCAAGTGTATGAGTTGATTGTAATGCAGAATTGTGTATTTTATGCTGCTTTAACAAATAGTATATACAGTTATTATAAGAGAATTTAGGAAGAAAATAGTAGCCCTTTGTATTTACACTCTGACACCACCTACTGCTTTAGTTAAAAATATTTTTCCAATACTGTCGACTGGTTTTCCCTATTGCTTTTATGAAAGCCATTGTGCGGCAAGAGAAGGGAAAATGAGAATGTGGTGTTATTAAAATAACATTTTGTAATTTTTTTTTCTTGCCAGTGTTTAGCAGATTTTTTTATTCTGTTGTTCTGTTTTTTTAGAGTTATGCTGTAATCTGATGAAATCTCCTCTAAGTTTCCTCTACAGAACTATTTCAGTTATTTTGCACATATTTGCCAGTTCAGCCCAGGTACTTTTTAAATATGCATATAAATATTCCTTCTAATTTCAGTGGCACACTGCATGAATCAGGACGGGAAACGCTGCTTAACTAGTATACAAAATACCACAGAATTAGTGAGAATACTTAAAGAGAAACATGAGGTTAAATATGAAAATTATATTCCGTACCACTCCCCGAAATAACGTGTGGAATCCTCAAAAACCAACTGTGGGGGAAGCAGCAGAACCACAATAAGTACAAAGTACAAGGATAATGTTAAAAGAGCGAAGTTGTCATGGAAACAGCTCCAAAACGAGCACAGCCACAAAGGCAGCACCGACCACAGGATCAGAGATGTTCTTCACCAGCTGGAGTTGAACTCTGGCCTCCACTTTGTGAGGAGTAGAGTATTTGCTTGCAGGAAATAGAGGAACTTTTATCTGCACCTCTATCTCAGGTTTTTGGTTTGTTAGGTTGTTTTTGGTGGGGGTTTTTTGTTTGTTTTTTTGGTTTGTTGGGTTTTTTTCTTCCCCTGGCATTTAAGGGGAAACTGAATTTAATTAACTTGTTTTTAAGTAGAAGAAGCTGTATAGTAGGTAACTATGATACATTGTGCAGGCAGGGAAAAGTTTTTGCAACTTCTTTGGGAGATACTATCCTTTTGACTAAGTCTTCTGTAACAGTCATTTCAACAAGTTTTAGCAGGTATAACTGAAGGCACCTAGGTTTTAATTCCTCAAAAAATATCTGTAATTAAATCAAAAGTCAAAATTCTACTTTTTTTTTTCTTTTCCATTTTATGACATTTTCAAACTGTGTAGCAAAGGCTGGTGCAAAATAACAGCTGTTTGAAATGACTGGCTCATCCTAATTTCCAGAAATCTGTAGAGGTTCCCATCTCCTTCCTTGGCTGAACTTTTAATTGTTAAAATTGTGGTTTAATATTGCAAAAGAAGCTGTTTTCTCTTGAATTCAAACTGGTATTTTTGTTTGCATTTCTCAACATTTGATGTTAGAATTCATGCTTCCTTTTATCTGACTAAGGTAGATTTTTTTTTTTCCTAAAATTCAGTAGTAAAGAATACCTTTCTATGTTTTTGAAGATAAGTTTGAACACTTGGTACTGCTCAATCATGCAGGGTTTTTTTTGGTTTCAAAATGCACAGGACAGTGTAAAATATGGAACAGGAAACTTGCACAAAACAAAGGGCAGTGTAGTTGTTCCAGTGGGCCACACTGTGTCTTGCATTTTTATTTGATTAAGCTGCTTAAATCTAAAATTGTAGCAATTTTTATCCATTGAAGAAAGACTGAGATCACAGCTCAGAGAAACAGCTCTTGCCTTTGTGTTGTCCAAGGGCAGTTTTTCAGTACTGGTTACTCAGGCACCCCCAGAAAGCTTGTGTGGAACTGGATCTGACAATCCCAAGTTAACACAAAAGTGGAGCTTTTTATGTGGGAAAAACATCTTTTGTTGAAGAGGGATGTGCGTATTTTTCACTTTTTGACAACTTTGATGATCTGTGATTATGACTTACTGTTTTGTTGAGAAGAATGAGTCAGAAAGGAAAAGCTTCTTAATTGATTTGTTTTGCTGCCTGCAGAACGTGCAGTGGGGTTGCATAACATCTCACAGGAGATCAGGCATCAGGAGGAAAGGTGATGAACAATTTTCTGTCTCGTGTCTCAGCTTTGGTTCTGGTTGGCTGAACAGTAGGTGAAGGATGTACTTAAGTATTTTTCATTTGCAAATAGTGTTTAATTTTTCAAAGCTGCATTGCAGGAGAGGAGCTGCACAGTTGGGAGGGAAAGAAACGTTTGCTGGTGAGCAGAAACTGGAACAGCTCCTCACAACCAAGGCTGAACCTTCATACTGGTCATCTGAAGACGAAAGGCTGCGAGTTATCTCTGAGCTGTAATCCTATTACTCTGCTCTCCCTGCTGCCCAACGCTGGGAATATGCAGCTTCTTGGCCAAGTGCCCAGATAGTAAACCTGCCTTTTAGTATTCTGCTGTCAGTCTCTTCACAGAGCTTCTGCCTCTAGAACTTATATTTAGTTATATGATACTGTAAAAAAATCCAGGGTTGCTGGGAGGAGACAGTAATTCCACGTATTTGCAGGTCCTGGTTTTGTGTAGAATTGTTTTTCTTTCTCGTACTGAGATATTTTCAGATTTTTACATTTTGTGGATTAGATTTGCATTGCCATTTTAGTGTGAGGGATTTAGATTCAGAGAGAAATTAATTTACAAATGTTAATTTCAGAGATCATTTATTCTCTACAAGCCTGCAGTCCATCTTTATCAGAGTACTTTAACTTAGAATTAAATGTGGGTTTCTGTGTGTTGTCTGCTTGTGAGACTGCCGCCCATTGCAGAAACTATGTTGTAACATACAGTTTGTTATTCCCTTGTACCTTCTCTCAGTCTCTGTAAGTTAAAATGTTTGCTGCAATAATCCAAATAGAGGTTTTGGTGAAAGAATTGCAGTATTTATGTTAATAAATATCCATGTCATACTGCATTAGTCACATCTTGAGGGAACGAGTTATTCCAATTTGGTTTCCATCCATTATGTATGTATCTTTTAAAAAGATCAAATTCTGTTAATGAATCTTCCCCCCCCCTTTTCTTTCTTGTTTCTACATAACCATTGAAAATGCCAGTTTGGATTTCATAGCTTAGGACTGAAGCTTAAATCACCTGTCATAGAAGCAGAATCAAAGGTATTTTAAATAGAGAATTTGGAAGAACTTGAATTGGTAGTTGAGAGGTAAAATATATGAAGACACTGCTGGGCTCCAGCTTCTCAGAGGTTCTACACTTTCAAAAATATGCCCTATAACATGAATGGCAGGTTGACTTTAAATGTTGGTGTAGCCAAATGCAAAATAAGAACATGGAAATCAAGGCTGCATCTACACAATCAGTTTTGCTGCTGCTCTGACCTTTGTGGCAGAAGAAAGACTTCTGCCAGTTCAGAAGAAACAAACATGTCCACTAAAAGCTGTAAATGCTTTTTGTTCCTCTTAATCCAAAGAGGGATTTTTTCCCCTCATACAGTACAGTGAGTCATAAATCTTGTGCATGAGCAGTAAGATCCTTTCCTACACAGCTCTTACATCTTACAGCAAGTCACACAGATGGGTATTTATTATGTAGTGCACTATGGAGTGGAGATGAATATTGTCTCATCAAGAAGAACTTTAAAATAGATAACTTTTTAACTTAAAATGTTTTATCATTCCTCAGAAATACCCAGTGGAAACAAGCTACTCCTAAAGCTTTTTTTTTTTTTTTTAATTGGAAAAAAAGTCTGGATCTGGACCTACAAAAGTTTACTAACTTGAGTCAGAACAAAGGCAACCATTTGTTTTGTTTCTAATTGCTAAGATGCTCATAAAGATAATCATATTGTCTCTGCAATAACTTCTGGTGTGTAATGAGGTGTTTTAATAGAGCCACCACAAGGAGGAAATCATAGAAACTTATTCAAAGCAGATTTCTAGCTACTTCAAGCAAAAGCATCTGGAAAAATCAAAATACAAAGTGTTCTGTCGATAAAAAAAACAAATAGATGCTGTAAATGCAGCCTGTGATCACGCACACTGACTTAGCAATGCCTCGTGCCCAGAGGTGAAACTCAGAAGGAAGTAACATCTGTTGTTGTTACCTTGTAGTTGTATTTAAACAAAATTGATAGTTGTTAGATAGTTGTATTTAAACAAAATGTTATTAAAATTCTATAGTTTGCAAGCAAATTTGAGTAGAAATGATTTTTGGATTGTTTTTTTTTAGTATCCTTCTTTAAGGTGTATTGAAAAGTGTGTAGCCATGTGTAGTGGTTTAACCTGGGCTGAGTGCACTTCAAAAAAGTACGTTTCCAGTTAAAATCTGAATTCTTTAGAAAGGTGCTTTAAACCCCATTTTTCTACATATATAAAGCTACCAAATCTATTTCCGTTTTGGTCAGACATCTGTTTCACTTTTTGTGTTTAATTTAGGGTGCAGCTCTAGAATAGGAAGGTTGGTCTTTCGTTCTTGCTCTAAAGCATGAAACCAAAACAAATGATGTTTGCGTTGCTAAGAAGACCTTTTCCTTTCTATTATCAGAATGTGTGTTGGAAGATTTCTCAGTAGTTTGTTTTCAAATAATGTTACACGGATTCCTTATCTTTGTTGTTAAACATGGGAGGACAAATATTGAGTTTAGAAAGATTGGTTGTTTTTTTGTTTTGGAAAGAATATTGAGATAAAAAGAAATGTTACGGAAAACCTTTACCCTCAACATGAGATGAATCAGCTGGAGCTGTGCTTATGAGTGTGTTTTGCTCTTAATGCTATTTTATGGAATATTGTTATAAATATTTGTCTTTAAGTATTTTATTATCTTTTGCCACATTGGGAGAATTATTTATAGTTGTGAAAGTAATAATATTTAGACTTTAGAAATCATTCTGAAGGATTCTCACTTTTTGCCTGATAACAGCTTTTGTCTGGTACTGGTATAAAGGGTTTAGGTAACAAAACTCAGTTTTTGGGGTTCTTGCTGTGTTCTGTCCTGGGATCACCCCAAGTAGGTTTGAGCCCCGTGCACCAGCTGTGCCAGCACACACAGCAATGAACTGCCCTGGGATGTGAAGCATCTCATCAGGAGTTGGAATTGCCCCTGCAGATCCCTGTCTTTTGCTGCTTTGGAGAGAGCCTGTGTCCCTACTTGCCATTAATTTCATTTGAATGTCAGAAACTCAGTGGAGTAAATGTAGGCCTTTGCTTCATGGTCTTTACACACAATGAGTGAAACAGGCTTCAGTCCTACACTTGTTTTATTCAGAGGCAAAGGTTAACCAATGGAAATTCCCTGACAAAGTCATGGTTTTATGATGGCTTGAGAAAAACATACCTTCTATTTTAAAGTTTACTGCAAGTTGGAATTTAGTATTTCTTCAAACATAGCTTGCAAGAGAATTACTGGCGAGTGTATGTCATATTCTGTGTGTATGTGTACTCACACATATATGGGTTGTTTCTTTAGTATTTGATTTATCCCCTCTCATATTAAAAGATCCCCTCACCTTGCCCAGTTTTGCTGGATTAGTTTCATGTGAATAAGTAATATTTGCAGTTACTGGTTTCTGAAATGTTTTGCTATTCAAATAAGTCACCCTAATAATTTGTAATTTATGTTTAAAGAAAAAGCTTAAAATATTTAATGCACAGCAGAAATGCCTTTTTCTACCCCTGAGTACCCAAGGTCATCTTTTCCCTTTGCTTTTTCTGCTGGTTCTGTAGTTGACTGCATCACTACAGCAGTTGCAGCTTCCTATTCTTAGGGTGAGAATTAACAAAGCAGAGCCTGGCAGCATTTCCAGCATTTCACCTTCCACGAGTCCCCCATCCGTGGGAGTCCTCCCAGACTTCAGAAGCAAAGAGAGCAAAACGTCCAGACCAAGTAATGATGGCTTGGCAGCTCTTTAACCTGTGAGCTTCCATACAGCCCCTGACTCCTGGTAGAGGATCAGCTTCTCTGTGTGGCTTTGGGAACAGCGATGCTGCCACAAGGTGGGGAGTGTGAGAAGGGCAGAAACAGAGGGTGGAGGCTACTTCATGCTCCCTGCCAGGTGTTTGTGGATGGTGTTTTGGGGAGCAGGACAGAACTTCATCTCAGTACAATGCAGTAATGACCCTGAAGCTATTGACTGCTTGGTGGTTTAAGGAATGTGATGAGAATTAGGTATTTTTACGTTCTTGACTTTTGATTGTTTCTCCACCTTGAGAAAAGTTGTTAAACCCTTTTTCTTCAAGATTTTATCAGCTCTTCGGTATGCAGGTGTTGTTCTCTTTTTGTAGAGGAGGAAACTAGAGACAGGAAAATAGTACAGAACTGTCCAGAGAGAGATTGGTTTATTTTGGGGGATTTTTACTAGTGCCAGTTGCTTGGTGAAATTCATGTTTGCTGTGACTTTTCTTTTACAGGCTCAGAACAAAGAAACAAAAGTTCTGGCTGCTGCAAAGGTGATAGATACTAAATCAGAAGAAGAACTTGAAGATTACATGGTGGAGATTGATATTTTAGCATCCTGTGATCATCCTAATATTGTCAAGCTCCTAGATGCTTTCTATTATGAAAACAATCTGTGGGTAGGTATTTTTCCTTGTCTAAGTGTTTTTACTTATTTCAAAAGGTTATTTAAATTAGACTTTTTTCTTTGTTAAAAGATCATTTGTCAATCTGGGTTTCTATTATTGGGGTAACTATTTAGTTTCAAAACTAATTTGCAAATTGTGAGCATTACTTAGGAACTTGTCACTGTAAAATTGTGCTACACTGAGTCATTTGGTTAGGGGGTTGAATCTAGAATGTGGAAATTAGCAGTTCGTTTTGGTGTATTGAGAACATTCTTAATTGGTGCTTATTTGTAACAGCAGGACTCAGATTTTAATTACATTAGCACAATTTGGAATCCACACCTGAAAAATACATAAAGTGCTGAAAAGGTCAGCCTGTGAAGTATGCATTTTAGATTTATTGGCACTTCCAGGAAAGACAGTTTACCAGTACTTGAACCATAACTAAGTTACTTAAATCCTAGGTATTTGAGCCTTGATGTGTGATGAGTGCACCTATGGCTGCACATCAGTGCTCTGCTGTATCCTCTGTGTTCACTTGAATAGCTTTAGCTATGACAATACAATTTTTAATTTTAGGTGATCCAATGCAATATTTACAAATGCTTTTGGAATTGTACAAAGAATACGTGTTGTTTTTTTTTTTTTTTTTAAAGAGTTTATACTTAGTTACCTAAAACAAGTAAAATAATATTTCATGGGGGTCTTACAAATAAGTTTTGTGCTTGTAAGCATGAAAATGATGGACTTTTGTAATACCATGTTTCCCAATGTACACTTACTTGGGTAAGCTTACAACTTTGGGACCTTAATGCAGAGTAAAATGATACTGTATAAAACAGTGGAATAGTGCAAAAAATTCTGTGTATGAAGGTCAGCAAAAAAAGCAAGATGAATTGTAATAGGAATCTGAAGTAATAGGTGACGTTAAGTAGTGTATATATGTGGGGTGTGTATATATATATATGTGTGTAAGTGTTATGGTGTAAGGTATAATTTGATGTTGCCTCTTTTATGGCAATCATACTCTGATTTTAAAATTATTCTAAAGAAAAAAAATATTTCCCAGAATATAGACTGTTGAGATTCTGAGAAGAAGTACTCATCGTTGGTCAGACTGAAAATTATAATGTGATGTTTAAAGTTCAAATGAAAGAAAAAACACATATGGAAGAGTGAAGTGTCAATCTTGAATGACCTTTTTCTCTTTCCCTTTGTCTACCCTCTTTCTCCTTTGTGTGTGTTCTTTCTGTCCTTCATGTCAGCATAGTTTGTGCTCAGAAGTAGTTGCAGTTTATTTTTGTTTCAAATGGAAACTCAGAACTGGAGCTGGACTTGTTCTATTCTATTCTGGGATGAAAGCCTTGATGTATTGTAGGCATGAATTAAAAGGAAGGAAGATTAATGTAAACATCTGAATTTAGTAATATTCTGTAGCTTTTAAGAGTATTTTTCCATATTTTCATCTCATGAAACAATATAGGAGATAGCATCTGCTACTGGAAAATCATTTAGCTCTTGGACCTTTCAGTCAGAGAGATTATAGTATAGAAGTGGGTCTTAATAATCAAGAAATGAGTTTGCAGGGATTATGTAAATCACATTACAAGGAGTAGGTTTAAGCTGACTGTTTCATTATGTTTCCTAAGTTTTATTATCTATTTTATATTTGGATTAAAATTTTTGTCTGAGGATCTCCAAGTACTTGGGAAATAATTTGCTTGAGCAGCACATTACCACTTTTAGCTGGGTAACAGTACCAATGTTTTGCAGGTTAATAAAATAATTTGTTAAGGCAAAACAGTCTGAAACTCTGATTACCTAATAAGGCTCCCTTAATGATTTAGTTCAGTGAAACTATTTACCTTCTAATTTCTGTATTTTTTTTCTGTTTAAATACAGATCCTGATCGAATTTTGTGCAGGAGGAGCAGTAGATGCAGTAATGTTGGGTAAATAAATTGTTTCAAATAGTAATTTAACACCTTAAAATGATAATTTATGTTGTAAGATGTGTTTCATCTGCAATATAAGTTTGATATGCAAATATTTCTGTAACTGGTGTGCTATATATGTTGAATGTTGTGGTTTAAAAATTTGTATTTACCCTATATCTGTGAGCATTATAACTTGTTAAATTAGATGAATTTTCTCTCCTTTTTAAAGTATTTATTTACTTTCTAACCACACTTTTTATCTCAGTCCTTTAAGTGAGTGTGTAGAGTTGTTATCACATGCTTATGGAGTTCTCTGTTGTTGTAATCTGTAAAAGCCCTTTTCAGGTTCTCATTCTTCCTCTTCCACTGCCATCTTCCAAATTAGCCTATGATGATTTTTTTATTGCATTTACCTTAAAGTTAGATTTTTCTGTGCTTATCCCTCAAATTAGGTGAATGCTAATACCAGTTCAATAGACGATCTGGTCTTTAGCATCTCTGTGTACCACAGAAAAGAATCAATCTCTACACTACATAGCTTTTTCACAGATATGTAGCTATACATAATTCATAAGGAGGAGGGGTTTTGTTTCAAGGCATGAAATTTTTACTGTAGGGAGCAAATATTTTAAGATAGGGTTTTTTTCTGACATGTGATGTTCAGACTGTGTCAGATAAATTAATTTTCAATATATTACTATACTGGTTGCTATGAACGCATCAAATGCAAAAATATTGTGATTATTTCTGTCTCTCTCTTTAGAGCTTGAAAGGCCATTAACAGAGCCACAGATCAAAGTGGTGTGCAGGCAGACACTGGAAGCACTGAACTACTTGCATGAAAATAAGATCATCCACAGAGATCTAAAGGCTGGCAATATTCTTTTCACATTAGATGGAGACATTAAACTAGGTAAGCATGTTGCATATAAAAGCCTTCCCCAGAACTTGGCATGGTATTTCAGTGGTATTTTCCTCAGGCTGTAGTTTGTCAGAGTTCAGTATTTACCTACTGAACTAGCAGTGAGAGGTTTTTCAAAAGCAAGAAAAAAAACCAAAGCTCGAGCAAATATCCTGACCATAGTTGGCACATCTTTCACACTTCAGAAGCAGCAGGGGTAGGAGTTTTAGCAGTATCTGCAGCAAGTTAGCTACAGTCAGACACAGGTCCTGCTGTTTCTTAGTATGATGCTCTTCATTATACTTACCTTTACTATGGTAACATCAGAACCTCTTTTGAAGTTGTTAGTTTGGAAAATGAACATTCTTCACTGTCACCAAAACCCAGTACCTAGTGCTGTTGTCTCTTTGTATATTAAAGGAGAAGTAATAATCTCAATCACTCATCTTAGTTTTTCTGTGCTTTTTTCAGTTGTTTGTTACACTGAAATTGGGACAGAACAGTCTGGAAGAAAATGAATACAGGCTTACTGTTGTTGAATCCTGTTTTTTTTAATCTGAATTTAAGCAGTCATCCACATTTTCACTCTGGTGTGGTAGGGAATCCATGAGGACTCCTCCATACAGAACTGACAATGGACTACTGGTGATGAATAGCATCCCTTCATTCACCCAGGAAAGGAGAGGAATTATCTGGATCCACTTTGTTTCAGGGGGAAATGTGTATGAGCTGTCAGCCTTTACAGTGGCTCTCCCCTTGGCATAGTCCATGACACCGCAGCTCATGCTCAGGTTTCAGAACCTTCTCTCTACATGGTGTGTGATTAGTTGTATTTCTTTGGATGCAGTTTACACAGAGGCTAAATGTAAGGAGAATCAGAATATTGCCTCAGTGAACTGGGGCTCTGAACTCCCAGCCTGGCTGCAGACATTCCTTTTGAATGTAAACAAGCTACATCCAAGTTCAGAAATATATCTCCTGCCTAACTCATATTGATTGCAGAGTCTCAGCAAGGTACTGTGCATCATCTCAATTAAGAAACTGAGAATATTTAAGGATCTGCTTTGCTGTATTGATCAGTTCAGTGTGTCTGCTTTTGCACAGATTATTGCTTGTACATATAATCCTTGCATCTGGCTTTCTTTCAATCTGCAAAGTACATGTGACTTTATTGTTTTACCTTTTCTTTGAAGCCTGAAGTTTTAGTGATGGACTTGGGGCCATTGGGGCCTTATTTTTAAACTTAATAGAACCTCTGTCTTGGTTTCTTAGTACTGCTGTAAAAGAAATCACAGATCACAACAGGAGTCTCATGGTCAGAGAGAGTAATTTATTTCTGTTCAGTTCCTCACATGATCTGTCTTCTTACACAGACTTGGAACTGTTTAATAAGATTTGGTCATTCTTAGCTGATACCCAGCACCTTGCAGCCTGTCAAGATACTAGTTAACAGTTCAAACCACAGGGAGATTTCTTGTACATGTATATTTAGTGATGCATTCAGATTGGCTAATTAAAGGATTTGCTTTACTTTTGAAAAGTGTACAGCATCCTTTGAAGTTGCACTTTACTCCTTTTAAACTATTTGTATTTTGGTTCTGTTATACACACAAATTTGTAATCCCTTGTTTTACAGATATGTGAGTTACAAATTTCCTTCATCGCATTTTATTTGTATAAGGATTTGAGTTTCATTTTATCAGTATCTCTAGTCCCTCGAGATTCCAGGTTTTGTGTGTGAGCAAATAGCTCTCCTAGTCTTTATTTTTTTTCCATGGAGCAAAATTAGACTTCTCAAGTGTTGACCCCATCAAGTAATTTTGTACAGATTAAAGATGGCTTCATATGGCTATTTTTGTCCCTTTGGTCTAATCTCTAGATCTTCATTAACAAAATTACATCTGTAATAAGCATATAACCCTTATTTAAATGTCTTTTTTTTGAGAAATGTAGTGCCTTATAGACAAGTAGTTGCAAAGATAAAGTTGTTTTTTGGTTGGATATTACATCAAAGGTACATATGCAAGACTTCAGATATTTAATATAAAGTGGAAAGTCATGTGGGAAAAAAACTGAAGATAAAGGGAAAATGTAACTTCATGAAAATCTGAATCCTGAAATTAAAAATTGAATGGGTTGTTGAATTAATGAGAGTTAATGCCATGTCTGAGGAATACAGACTTTATAGGCTAAATAAATTAGTTTCTAATTAAAATAATTTAACCCACTCATTCCTGCAGTAAATACATACACTGCTCTTATCCCACACAGCCCAACAGTAGCATTACTCATTTTTCAGAAATGGAGAATAAGTTTTATTCAAGATCTTTTGTCAGGACTTCTAGAAGACCTCAGCACTCAGCTATCAGAACACAAACATTATTATCTCACTTTGAAGTTTTAATATTGGGACATACAGCATTTTAGAAGACAATTGTAAAATCAAAAAATAAAATGCCTTTTCCACCACCCTGTTAATAGTCTTTTGCTGTTTGCTTTAAGCGGATTTTGGAGTATCAGCTAAAAACACAAGAACAATACAAAGAAGAGACTCTTTTATTGGTACACCATATTGGTAAGTGCACTGTTTTGCTGACTTTTTAGTATGAACTAATATCTTAATATTACCTTTAATATGACAAGCTTGATAAGTATTAGGTAAATACATTTAGTGAGAGTAATTTAAAATGCTCCAGTGGATGTTGGTATTTAGAATGTTCTCAAATCATAATGCATTCTCTAATGTGGTACTTCTTATTCCCTTTGCAGGATGGCTCCAGAAGTAGTAATGTGTGAGACCTCTAAAGACAGGCCTTATGATTACAAGGCTGATATTTGGTCTCTTGGCATTACTTTAATAGAAATGGCTCAAATAGAGCCACCTCATCATGAATTAAATCCCATGCGAGTCCTGCTGAAAATCGCCAAGTCTGATCCGCCCACGTTGGCACAGCCTTCAAAATGGTCAGTACTTTATTTACAGCTTTCCCTCCCAGTTTGTGGGGTTTGAGTACAAGGCATGCCAAGTTGCCTATTTGTTAAACTTCATGAGCATAGCCCTGTTAACTTTCTGGTCTGGCTTTTTGCATTAAGTCAGATACATATCTTGTATGTGTCTGTACATGTGTATACACACAAGTGTCTATCTGCTCACACAATGGCATCTGTGGTCTTTTGTCATAGTTCTGTAGATGCTTTTATACAGAAGTGTTTTGCAGATTTTGCATTACAACCTGTACAAAATAACCTTTTACAAATGCAGTAACAGATTTGAAGACCTGAAAAAGAAAAAAAAATAGTGTGGTGTAGAAGGAAACTAAAGCATTTTTATCCCAAAAGCTATTTTTAAAAGCCATCATCTATTGATGAATTTAATATCTTTACATGATTCAGTTAGTGATGTAGTAGATGTGATGTATTAAAAATGCGGGAAAGAAAGTGAATTCTGCTATTAATGGGCAAACTTTAAAGGTCGTATTTGTATTTGATTCTTGGTCTTGGCATTCCTGTACTCTCTTTGTTTTTTTCTAAATCAGTAGAAGGACCTGGAATTGCAGTGTAGATTCAAAAGAATTCAGTATTCACTAGTCTGAAGTTAAGACAGAGGAACAACCACTGCCTATTTGCTTTTTTATGTAGGTCATCAGATTTTAAAGATTTTCTGAAGAAATGTTTGGAAAAGAACGTAGATGCAAGGTGGAGTGCAACTCAACTTCTGCAGGTAGGAAGAGTTAATTGTTCAGATCTGTTGTTTAAAGGCAAGGATATTTTGTATTTTTTAAAAGCAAAGCAGTATTACAGTAACTATTTAAATAATTGCCAATTGAGTGTTCATACAAAATCTGCTTTTAAAATTGATGCAGTGATCCCTATTTGGTAAAATTTGGTTAAATGATTCCAAGTGCAGATCAAATTATTTGTTTAACGTATTTTTATGTAATATAACTAATTACTTTGTCTAAGTCATTATACTAAGTCATTATACCTGTAATGGATGAAGGAGATATTTATGTGTATAGTCAGTTGCTGACAGGTGTTGTAAAAGCTTTAGTGCTCAGCCTTGCCCTGTAATGCTGTCACTGCAGAACAGCTAAACAAGAATAGATGTGCCCAGGTACATTTGATTCTGTTTAACGTCAGCACGCATTTACTTCATCCACAATCCATCTGGCACATGTTGAATAGATTTAAGCAGCAGGGCCAAGCAGAGAAAGAAGATTCAGACATTAGGGGAAGAACAGGTATCTGTTTGCTGGTAAAGAAAAAGGTAGAAGTGTAGTTTGTGTTAGGAAAAATGGTTCTAAAGACAAAGCACATTTTTTTCTAGAAAGAATATTTCTAGGTAAAGCTTACCAGGAAATAATTTAGCTGTGGAAGTAAAATGAAAGTTAATTCCAGGAAAAATAATCTTTTTAAAAATATTTCTACCTCTATTCTTTGGATTGTGAAAAAGGTCAGTATAAATTAATTATTTTTATCTTTAGCAAGTTTGTTAGACTACTTACAGAGTATGTTTGAATACAAATGGTTTGCTTTTAAAACTTCTGCAGAAAAAATATATTAGGACCGTTAATTGTGAATCTTCAAATTTGAGAGCTCCAAAGTAACATTTGAAGTTATAAAGTTATATTTCTATCAAGTTATGCTTTACCCACTCTGTACAGAGAAGTCAGGACTTAATATTGTGCATATTTTTTTTATTTTCACAAGCATCCATTTGTAACTGTTACTTCCAATAAACCAATAAGAGAACTGATTGCAGAAGCTAAGGCTGAAGTTACAGAAGAAGTTGAAGATGGTAAAGATGAGGATGAAGAAGAAGAAGCAGAAAATTCTCTGGTCAGTTTAAAATTTTCTTTTTTAAATATGCAATTCCCAGTTTCCCATGGAGAGTGCAGTTTCTAAGCAACTTCTGCATCAAGTCTTCTAAGAGTAACATCATAAACATAGTCTAACCTTATTACAAAAATAAGTATTCAGCAATTTCAAAATTAGCATATTCTTAAACTCTCTGAGAACTAATAATAAATACTAACTAACTAACACTTAAAAATGTTAAAAAAGGTATTTGGCTGTTATGCTACAAAGTAAGTTTGTGATTTTACAGCATGGCTTTCAAAGGAAAAAAAAAGGCAACCCCTCCCATATTTTACAAAGACAGGATTGCATTTATGGATGTATTTCTGAAGAAGCTTTAAGGTTGCAGAGTGTACAGGCCATGTACTTGCTGACCTGACTGGATCAAGTGCCTGGTGCCATCAGGAGCTGCCATTCCCAGCCCTGGTGAAGCAGCCAAATGCAGGAACAGATCCCTCCATTTCCTCCTCACCCACCACCACACTATTCACATCCCCGGGACTTCACACCCCATTGCCACTCTGCCCTAGGAAATCTCCACTGTTCATTCCCACTGGCTTTCTCCAGGACTTATTCTCTATCTCCTAAGGATCACCTAGCACCTCCTTCAGCTGATGAGCTGCTAAGCCATCAATTCCAGGGGAGGTTGAAGTGAAGTCCACCCTGTGACTCGATTAAATAAAATGCTGCTTGTGGGATCTCACAAGTAGCATTTTAAGAAACTGTGAGGTAGATCCATTCATATTATTTAATTGTGGTAGTTTTAAAAGCTCCTTGGAGAGCAACACTAAGCTTCTAGAAGAATTACATGAAGAAATACTTTAAATGCAATTTCAAGTTAAAAGGAATTGTTTTCTGTATGCCTGGGAAATCTGTAAAGTAGGAAATGCATGATCAGCCCCATGCTTGCTAAAACAGCTAACCTGGGATGTTCCCGATGGCATATCAGAAGCCTGACCTGCAAATTACAGGGTTCTAACAGTAAACACAGACAGAGAGATATAGCAATCACTTTGAAGAGTGGAAGGGCAATTATGGTCAAAATGATACTTTCTTGGTCTATTCTTTTGTTTGTCTGTATGTAATCTGATAACATTCGTTCATATTCCAGCAGCAGCAATTTCTGGATTGAGGTAACTGTTTCTGTTCTAGTCCTGTACTGCCAGTCAGTCAGATCTGCTGCAGCCTTTCACCATTTTATTGGAATTTTGGAGTGATTGAAAAACAAGTCAAAAAAACTTCAGGCATTTTTAACAAAGGACGCAAAGTGAAGAAGAACGTCTTAATATTACGTTTTATCGAGGCTGCACTAACTAAAGCTACAGAGTTTCAGGTCGAGCTCTGGCTGGGACTATTGAGGAACTGAACTGATAAAAAAAGCAATGTGAAAAGAAAAAGAGTCTTGAACAGTGGCTGATGATCATGATCCCTTTCCCTCAATCACAGTGTATTTCATTAAATTACGAGAGGTGGAAGAGCATTCTTTTGAAGCTTCCTCTTCAGAGCCTGTCTGCAGTTCATGCACTTGTTCTGTGGTAGTTCCAGCTAATGTACTCTGAGATTTCCAAAATCATATAACTTTGACTGTGAATGCAATCTTAATCCCTGTTCAGATATTCTTCCATAGAACTGTGCTGTGATTAAGGTACAAAACTCTTAAACATTTTTCTTCCTTTAATTTTTTAGCAGTTGCCTGCAGAGAAGCGTGCATCCTCTGACCTTAGCATTGCCAGCTCTGAAGAGGATAAGCTTTCACAGAATGCCTCCGTCCTGGAATCTCTTTCTGAGAAAACAGAAAGTAATGCAGTTGATGACAAAACAACTGGACATGAGTCTGAGGAGATTAAATTTAGGAAAACAGCTGATAACATATGTGATACTACTGTTAATGATATGAAAGTGCAGAATGGTTCTGTGCCAACTGGTGAAGATAAGCAAGGCAAAAGAGTGCAAGCAGAAAAGAACACGGAAAGCCTGGAAAAACTGCATGAGAATTCTGAAACACAGGAAGGAGAGAAAGAACTTGATGTGGTAACAAAATCAGAAATAAAGAATGAACCCAACCTAAAAACAGAGAAAGAAAATTCCATGACAAATGATGAGGCAGAAGGTGATAAACTGAAAGTAGTACCTACAACTGAAAATAGTGTAGAAACTGAAGAAGGCATTTCTAAGGAAACTGGTGAAAAAGAAGAGGAGAACAGAACAGATGTCTCAGAAGTTGAGGAAGAAAAAGTCCCCGTAGAAAATACTGATGTAGAGCAAAAGGAAGATGAAGCTCAGAAAGAGGCAACAATAGACACCACTTCAGAAACTCTACCTAATGCTGCAGTTAAAGTGTCTGATGAAGAAAAGGAACTAATCAAGCAAGGAATTGACAACATCGAGGAGATAGGTGGTGTTGCTGAAACACCGAACAGTGATGGGGATAAAATACCTGAGCTGGAAGATAAGCCAGTGGGAAGTCAGGCTGAGCAGGTCCATGAGATAATCAGCTCTGAAGAAACTCTATCAGGAAGCCAAGACAAAGCGATCGAAGTGGACACGAAACTGGCGGAAAGTGAAAATGAGGATATTAGTAGTATAAGCAGCATGGAGGAAACAAAGATCAAAGACTCTGGAAAAGATGTTGTAGACCAGAAGGCAATAAATCAAGTGGTGGATAAACAGACTGATATGGACCAAAATTCGGGAGAGCTCAGACCTGAGAATGTCCAAGAGAACAACATTCAGGTAGACAAAGAGCATTCGGAAGTTACTCCTGATGAAGCAATGAAGAATAAGCTTCAGCATGCAGTCATTGAACAAGCTGATGACTCTGAAGTCACTCCAGTCCCCAGTATTAGTATTAGTACTGAAGAAAATGAGAAAGTCAAAACGGATAACCAAGGCAATACTGAAACTTCACAGCAGCTGGAATCGGAGAGTTTGAAGGAGAATGATGCAGATTCAGGCACTGGTTCTACAGCTGATAACAGCAGCATTGATTTGAACTTGTCAATTTCTAGTTTCCTTAGTAAAAACAAAGAGACAGGATCAATATCTTTACAGGTAAGTGTAAGCAATCATATCTTTTTTTAATGTCAAATGTCATGTGTGACCCTAAAATTATCTCCAAGTTTGAGTTTTGCAACTAAGAAAAGTATTGAGTGCGAAACTAATATGGCAGATACATACAAAACTTTGAAACCAAGTATTCTGAACTGCACAGTATAACAGTGTCTGAATTTTTGTCCAATTATGCTAATTATTTTCTTATTTTATTGCATAGTCCAGCATTTAACAGGAAGTGTGACAATATTAAATGTTAAGATGGTGATGGTTGTAGTTCAGAGCTGATATTCAAGACCATTCAATGCCTTACTTCGCACAGAATTCCTGTTAAACAGGAAAACTCTCCTGTAACACCTGATCTTGCTTTGAATTCCTGTCACTTCCATCTTCTGTCTCTCTGTTTAGATTTGGGAGATCCAAGGCAGACATTCTGTTGAGTTTGTTTATTCCAAACACCATTTCTGTGGTTGTACTGTGTCGTGCAGCTATGCCAGCATGAATGACCTTATTCAGAGGAAGCACATTCCAGGCTATGAACTATATTTATTATCTTTATAATAATATAATTATAGCCATACTAGGGTAGTAACTGTGTAACATGGGTTTGAATGGAAGAAAAACAAACCTAAAAAAAGAAACCAAACAAAAAAACCATAGCTTGTCATAGCTTTGCTAAACAGTTCAAGGTGTTTGCAGTAGCCCTGACAAAATGGAAATGCAGTTTCAGCTGGGGTCCCTCTGAGAACAGATTTCTCCAGTTGTCAGCAAGATCATAACTTGATTTTTGTCTAATATCTGTGACTAAAAAAATTAAACTCAGTTGTTCATTTCCCAAGCAGAAGTCAGTAGGTGAGTTATTTTGTTTCAGGACTGTTCTTCATAATTAAATATGTTTTGGTGACTGGGAAAATCATGGTGAAAACCAAATGGTGAATGCAGCTGTCTTCAGCTCTTGAAAAGAAAACTGTATCAGTTCTGATTAGAGTTTGTCTAGATTAATTATTTTCTTCTGACAATTTGAATAATCAGCAATCTCTAGTCAGCAAAGGAAAGCTGTAAATGTTTCCGTTTATTAGAATTTTTCAAGTTCTCGATTAATTAGTGAGATACCTGATAAGTGAGAAGAACTCCTGACAATTGTACAGTAGCACTCACAGAAATATTTGATGTAATTTAATATTAAAAAAAAAAGCTGGAAAAAGAATATAACTTTAATAAGTACAGAATAACTTACAATGCTTTATTCAGGAAACTAGAAGACAGAAGAAAACTTTAAAGAAAACTCGGAAGTTTGTCGTTGATGGAGTAGAAGTGAGTGTAACCACATCAAAAATAGTTACTGAAAATGACTCAAAAAGTGAAGAAATGCGATTTCTACGGTAAGTGTTTCCATAACTAAAATTTTAAAGAGTTTATCTGTTGATTTATTTTTTAATAAAAGAAGATGGCTAATGGTCTTATTTCAGTAATATTTGGAGATTAATTTACATTATTTTTTAGTAGAAAGAAATGTAAAGTGTTTCTTAATAAAACAGTCAATTCAAAACCACTTTCATTGGACCCAAGTTGTTGATGCTCTCTTTTATCTTTTGTAATTTTCCACTTCTGTTTTCCCATAAATATTAAGTGTTCTTTTTCCTTACTAGACGTCAAGAGCTAAGAGAGCTAAGACTTCTTCAGAAGGAGGAGCAGAGAGCCCAACAGCAACTCAGTAATAAGCTTTTGCAACAGCGAGAACAGATGTACAGACGTTTTGAACAGGAAATGACAGTGAGTTTCTGGATTTTGGTGCTCTTAAAATACAACATCTTGATGGAGTAGGCAGAGTACTGTTAGCAGCAATCAGGTGTTTCTTTTTCTGACGGCTGTAGCTTACCCTTCATTCTTGTTAATAAAAGGCTGTATTTTCTATTGTGGGGGGTCCAGTTTGAATGCTGGAACTTTCCTGCCAGCACAGTTCATCACGGCCATTCCCTGCTGTGGCACAGCACTGTAGCACTGAGCAGGACTGTGTTTTCTAAAAAAATAAAAAGTTGACAAATTATTTTTGCAGAGTAAAAAGCGACAGTATGACCAAGAAATAGAGAATCTGGAGAAGCAGCAGAAGCAGACGATAGAGCGCCTGGAACAGGAGCACACGAACCGTTTGCGGGATGAAGCGAAACGCATCAAAGCAGAACAGGAGAAGGAATTGTCCAAATTCCAGAACGTGCTGAAAAACAAAAAGAAAGAGGTAAGAGGCGATGGTAATGTAGAAAATAGGATGTATGGGCGTAGGAAACAGTTGAGATTAGTTCTCCCAGAAGCCTTGTCAAGTGAGCTGTGGAGGTGTCACTAGCAGCCAGTATTGTTTCTTTTGGTTTACTGCCTAAAGTGAAATACAAACAGCTAACAGGAAGATTGAGGTATTGACCTAATTTAGGAAACATCAGCAAGTTAGAAGACTTTATTTTCACAGAATAGTTAACAAAATACTTTATCTCAAATATTACATTTTTAAAAAAAAAGGATTGTCATAAAGATTGTAAAAAATATTTGAAAAAGTACTTCTGCTTTAAATAGTTACTTAGTAAATACTTATCAAATTAGAATTTCAAAGACAATAATACAGTCTTGATTATTACTGAGAACCACTTTATTTTCAGTTATGTTTCTTTTCTGTTAGAGTAATCTATTAGATTTTTATCAAGCGTATGCTGTTATTGTTCAGTATTTCTTTAGATGAAGTGACAGCAGCAATATGGATTTAGTTTTTTAGCTCAAAAAAGAAAGCCAGGACAGAGGAGTGTGAATAACCTAAAATCTTTTACAGTTAATTTTATCCATGTCATATGGTTATGGCAGAATGAATGACATTTGACACTGACACCTTGTACTATTAACTTGCTTGCCTTAAAGTAAGACAAGGTGATGTGTTTTCATATGGATTTTTCATCTTAAAAGCTGTTTTATTTCATTTTTGGACCAATTGTGTAGTGCCCATTTGTATATAAATGGCTCTGTTGTTTGCTCTAGTAGTGACTAGTCTCAGAGATTTCTTTAGAAAGCTGTACTGTCCATGCTTTTGCATAGAATGATCCTGTAGCACAGAACTGCATTAGAGAAATAAGTTGTATTCAGTTTGAACCGTATGCTCATATGTAAATAACGTTTTTTCTTCTTTTGTGGTACCTCTTGCATTTTTGAGTCTCTCTCTGTTTACTGGTGATTGGGTCCTACATGGGAAAGCGGGGAGAATTTTACATATTGCTCTGAGCTAAAAGCAGTTCTTTCATGGAAACAGGAGTAGCATGTGGTGATTTGGACTCTTTTTTCTGATGATGCTTCCACTATTAAACAAACAGGCATTTGTCTCTGGGTGCATAGTTTTGTGTTCAAAGCTTAAAAAGGCGATGTACAGTTTGAAGGAAGATGCAGCTGGTGCTCTAAAACTGTCCATGCTACATTGGAGTGTGCAATGCTACATTTTTATAATTCTTGAAAACAAATGACACATCAACAAATTAACAAGATTAATAGTCAGTTGATTTAGCCAGGTTATATTTAGAATCTTTCTGCTAATCTAGTCTAATTCACCTTGGACTGAAACACGTTCCATCCCAGCATATGTGTCACGAAAAGTTCCTTGAAAACATAGTGATTGGTGGGTTTTGCTTTAAATTCTTCAGAACCAAACACTTGCAACCAAATAATACTTATTTTGCTTGTATCATTATTTTAAAGAGATAACCTGAGTAAATGTCATTTATGGTTGGAGACACTAATAATGGCATCTTTTAAATTTAGTTAGAGGCAGTGTCAGAATTAGCTGGTTTTCAGTGGATGTTTTTTAAACTTCCAACCGTTTTTCACAACTTTACCATGAGGTAAACATACTCTGTAGTCCTTTTGCCATAGTGCTTCAAGAAAATACCACTTTTGCAGGTGGTAGTTTTCTTAACTATTGACTCTTCTGGCTGCTGCATGTCTCACAAGTGAGAGACTCCATTTCTGAGAGCACTGGGCAGCATTTGCATGCGAAGAGCGGCTGGCACATCCCTCCTTTCTGCACTGCTGGCATGCATAAAGCACCTACTGTTCCTCCTCTTTTCATTAAGCTCTTTTCACTAAACTAACCTCCCTGCCACTGAAGTAATGCATGCTTCCCCAGTACCTCTAGTGCTTGACCTGCATGTCCTATGTTCACAGTAATGCTTGCTGTGGAGAAAAAGTGTTCTTTTTGCCACCTTCTGCATGCTTATATACACTGTAGGTTTTATGTGAAGTGGAGAAAGCACCAAAAGAGCTGAGAAAAGAGCTCATGAAACGCAAGAAAGAGGAGCTTGCACAAAGCCAGCATGCTCAGGTAACAATGGCAGCTTCAAGCTACTAAAATACAAAAGGCAGCAGTATTCACACAGCTTGATGATTTCGCCTCTTGTTGTTGTTGAGTGAATATGGAAATTAACTCAGACTAACCCTACGTACTGCTCTCTTTCTGCAAGTATTCCCATATCACATCTCATAGGCTAAACTGGGTAGCAACAGTTCCCAGGTTTGTACTGTAGAGTGTAAAGTTTTGTGTGCTGGACTAAAAAAGAATGGTGTTTTTCTACAGCAAGTTTATTTACAGTGCTTTTACAAGTGGTAAGTACCCTTCAGGTCCTTCAGATTTTAAAGGTTACAGTCAAAAGTAAATTTTGAACAACACAAATGCGGGGGAGGAAAATGTATATAATATGTAAGCATGAGGCATCTTGTTTATAGAAGCAGAACAGATTAGGTAAAAGTTATTTAAATGTCAAAGTGTAGGTGTATGGAAACTTTACAAAACATCATCTATGATTTTGTTTCCTTCAGACTTGCTGCTTTTTTATGACCCAGCTAGAAAGAGAGCAAGTATTTTGGAAAAATACTGGCTTTCTGGTGGCCACAGCTTGTACAGAGTTAGTTTCAACCACAGCAGAGCAGATTTGGATTGAGTAACTAAAAGATTAAATGTTAATGTGAGTGACCTCGTGGAAAATAATAGCAACTTTATTCGATTATGTGTTTAATTTAAGAGGGGATTTCCCAGGATAGGATGTAATTGAATTGCAGTGCTCTCCCCATACCAAAGATACCTGTCTCTAAACTTTTTAAGGAAACCAACCCTGATTTTTCATTTTTGTAGTGACTTGGTTTATTTCCTTTTCTGGTTTTGATTTGTTGAAGAGAGGTGAAAGAGACAATTTTAAATGTGAAATATCTTTACTTGGGATGATAAGTACTAGACAAGGTACAGGTGTTTAGTTTCTAGAATATCTAGAACTTTTGTCAGCATCTACTCGTGTGATTAGCCTTGACATTTTAAATGCTTATTACCAACATACAGCAGATATAATTTCTTCCTTTTTTAAGAATAAAAATACATTCCATTATATCATGACATAGGAAGTACATTGTGTCCCACAGGGCGTTGCTCAGGTTATGATTCAGTCTTTTCAGTTGTCTTCGTGTACACTTTTCAACGCACAAATGCAGGATGTAAGTCCTAAAATGCAAACCAACAAAAGTTTCATTGTTCCAGATGTGTGTTTTCTTCTGATCATATGTGCTGATCAATGTCACTGCTATCTCCAAACTGATTAGCACAAATTTATGTAACTGATGCACAAAGATCAAAATGACAGTTGTTATTTAGTCTGGGCAAGACACTGAGGTTTAACACAGGCAATATAATACTGTTCTCTGGTGTTTATTATTTGTTCAGCACATGTGAGAAACATTGTGTGACTTGTATGCTGTGTTTGCAGTGAAACTGTGTGTTTCAAAGATATCTGAGTTTATTTTAAGCTTGAAAAAGGTGAACTGTCTTGCACTGTCTGACTTTTAACCATCCAGCACATTCTTTGGTAAAATCGGTGACCTTTATTTTGTGTGATACTTGACTAGATGTGGGAAGTGGAAAGGCTAGAGTGTTTCCTGAGGTTGCCTGGGTTATCTTATAGTGCTAACAGGTATAAAACTTCTTGAGATTTACCATGTAGAGAGAATAGCAATGATATTTAAATGATGGTGTAAAAGCTCAAGGGTAATCACTTGTTGACCAAGACTACACCAGAACAGCTTTTCTCCACTCCCTTCAAGTGAAAAAACTCCCAACAAATTAAACACTCTGTTAATTATATGTCTGCACCCTCAGAATAATAAACTTGTATTCTTCTTATCTTTTCATCTAGAAAGGGAAATAAGGGTATTTTTTATCAGACCATATATTTGATTAGGTATGTCTGACTTAATTTACAGACATCACCTTCCAGTTGTTTTTGTACCCTCAGGTCTGTCACTGTCAACTTACTTCACCTCTGGTTTTGTGTTACCTGTCTCCGTGTGACTGCTGTCCACTGGGACAAATGAAAGCCTTATTTATTAATAACTTGCCATGAAGATGAAAACCAGGATTCTTCTGGTCATGAAAAAAGCACTTTAAACGAACATTTAATTCCATGTGACAACTCTTTTAGCAAGTAGCAAAGGTTCAGTAAAAAAATAGGAATATGTAGCTCAAGACACCCTTCCACTGATCATCTGCAGCCCAGTTTTCCCATCTCCCTTCCAGCACACCATCTTTGGTGTTGCTTCGTTATGTAGAAGAGCAGGTGCTTCAGCAGCTCCCCTTGGCTCCGACAGGACCCTGCCTTCATCTGTTCTTTTGACCTTGATATTGTGATAGAAGCATCTGATTTAATTTCTTGTTCTTGCAGAGGGATATGTGTGTGTGTGTGCATGCTTGCATGCTTGTAGATGTGGTCTTTAATAGTTGCAAAGAGGAAAGGCAGCAGTTCGGTCTTGGGGCATGGGAGGGGGACTCCTGCTGCCTGCTTTTCATGATGGGATGCAACAGTGATACACCTGGATACTGGGAAGATGCAGGTGATGTGAGGACTGCATCAGGCAGGTGGTAAATGACTTTATGAGGAGCTAGCTCAGCCCAGGTGTGACAAGGTTACAGTCCTGCAGAACCCTGGGGTGTCTGCACAGTGGCCCTGCAGAACTCTCAGCCCCAACACCTCAGCCTTCAGGACAAGATAAACCACACAAATCTAAAACCCAAATGTGTAAATAAATAGACTTTAACTAATCACCCAAAGCAAAATAACCATACATACCTTTATTTTCTTACATACATGAGTAATTAACCCTTAATAGACTGAGATCAACTTTATATTGAGCATTTGTCTTTGCTAGCTCTGAACCATGTTCTGAGGAGAGGCAAGAGATGGAATGAATTGCATATTGGTGGACAGTTTGTTGCCTTTGGTCTTATTTCTGAAGGTATTATTTAAACATTAAATATGATCTTACCTGCTCTATCAATAGAAAATACAAAAGATGGATAATTTGATAGTCAAGGCATGATAGCTCAATTTTCATAGATACATTTGTTTTCATGTATAGCTAATTCTGAAAGAACTGGGAGTTTCATTAAAATGTAATGTGATTAGAAGAACACCATTTAATTTACTTCTGTTGGTTTTTACCAGGAGCAGGAGTTTGTGCAGAAGCAGCAACAAGAACTGGATGCATCTCTGAAGAAAATTATTCAGCAGCAGAAGACAGAACTGGCCACTATTGAAAGAGATTGCCTCAACAACAAACAGCAGCTCATGAGAGGTATCCAGCATCAGACTCTCTCTAAAAATAAAACAATAGTCTCTCTTCACTTTAGGAAGTCCAAGACCTTAATGACTAATCTAGAACTGTAATAGAAACATTTGCTGTGGAATAGTACTGTTTTTAAAGTGCACTTTTAGGCCACTTCTAAACATACACCAGCAGGTAGACTGAAAAGTACCATATGGCTGTTGCACTTTCTGAACCAGTTTCTCTTTTTTCCAGCTCGTGAAGCTGCAATCTGGGAGCTGGAGGAACGGCATCTGCAAGAGAAACACCAGCTCCTCAAACAGCAGCTCAAAGATCAGTACTTCATGCAGAGACACCAGCTGCTTAAGAGGCATGAAAAAGTTAGTGTTGACTTTGACACATTTTCCTGTGTGTTGTAATACCCATTTTTTTTATCAAGTAGTGTTACAGTCTCCTCTGGGAGCTGTTTGTTTGCACAGGCAAGACCCACGCACATATTTTGAAGCTCTTATATGTTCTGTTGAAATTAAAAAGTCTTAATTATCTTACTTGAATACCTTAGTAAGATGTAGAGGTATAAATAGTAATATTTTTCCATTTTGATTCTTAAAAAAAATCCAGGTAACCACAACATCAACCTTTTTTTATGAAAAATACCAAATTTTGCCTGTCTACAACAACCAGTTTTGACTTGTGTTTAAACAAATCTACTCAGTAGTTAATCATTCTGGAATTAAATGAGCGGAATGAACTGGATTAGCTTTTGAGCAAAGAGCTGACAACTGTCTCTTTATAGCTAAATCCTATAAAATCCTTATTTTCCACAAGGCATTTTGTTTTTTATAGAACACACTAAAGAAAACAGTTGAGTTTTTGAAAATGTAAACCAATAGAGAGGTGTTAAAGGATCTCCTTGGTGACGAGAGCAGGAAAAAGCTGGTTTATCCCATGTTTGCTGTTGCTTTCAGAGCTTTTGCAGCAAACTGACCTCCACAGGTGCAGTCCAGGAATTCAGTTACACAGAACTCCCTTTGAATAACAGACCTTTTTAAGAAAGCAATTCAAGAGTTGAACAACAGCTGGTAAAAATATATGTGTATTCATATGCATTGGAGAATTTCATCAGGGCTGGGCATGATCCTTTAGCTCTCTGGAAGAAGCAGAGGAACCTCCTCCTCCCCCTGGTATCACTGGGGCTGGGACTGGTTTCTGTTGAGAGGCACTAAGTCACACCAGGCACTTATTGATGAAATGAGACGGAAATAGTATAACATAATAGTTACAACATTTCCATGTGGTTAACATTTCAGGAAACAGAACAAATGCAGAGATACAATCAACGCCTTATTGAGGAGTTAAAGAACAAGCAAACTCAGGAAAGAGCCAGGCTGCCTAAAATCCAGCGAAGTGAAGCAAAGACTCGAATGGCTATGTTTAAGAAAAGTTTAAGGATCAATTCATTAGCTTCTCCAGATCAAGATCGTGAAAAAATTAAGCAGGTAATAAATAAATTAATATTTTGTAATAGTGTCAATGTTAAATGTGATGTAAATGTGAGAGTGGGATAGAGTGCATTCTCACACGTTCACAGAGGGTACCAAACGAGATTTATGCACTGGATGAGGTCACAGGAAATCATCCTTTCCTGCTGCACTGGTGAGACGCTTCTGGAGTGCTGGGTCCAGTCTTGGGCTTCCCAATACAAGACAGACATGGATTTTTTGGAGCAAGTCCTGCCAAGGTCCTTGAAGGTGTCCCAGGGACTTGTGAGTCTTGTCACACAAGGAGCCACCTGGGATACCTGGGATGCCTCAGCCTGGAGGAGAGTGGGCCCAGCAGGGCCTTACCCATGTGTATAAGCACCCCACAGAGGGAGGAATGAAAGGGGAGCCAGACTCTTCCCAGTGGTGCCCAGTGACAGGGTGAGAGGCAGCAGGCACAATGGAAATACAGAAAATCCAACTTAAACATAAGAAAACATTTCTTCATTGTGTGGATGATCAGACACTGGAACAGATTGCCCAGAGAGGTTGTAGAGATGCTCAGAACCCAACTGGACACAGACCTGGGCAGTCTGTTCCTGATGACCCTCTTTTGTGGTACAGCAGGCTGATCTTTGCACGTCCCTTCCAACCTCAACTGTTCTGTGATTCTGTGAAATCTTTTTAAGGATGCTTGGGTTTTTGTGAGCTTTTGATCTAAAACAGTGGGTATTCACCCATTCTTTAAAAAGGAATCCTGTGAAGAGGTTGAAAGGTTTGCTTTTCTAATGATACACTAAAGTACCAAATATTGATTTCATATGATGAGCACTGGAAGGATGAAAAATCTGGAAAATAGGGTCCCCTGTAGCTGTATAACACCAGCCTTTACAGACCCCTGCAGCAACACTGCTGTGTCACTTACCTTCAGAGGGAGATAATTTCAAGAGTATGGAAGCAAAATGTGCTGTGTTTTAAGGAAAAATCAGAGTTCAGACAGAGAAATGGAATTAAAACTGTGATGGCACTCCCTTTGCAAGGATTTTATAAAAGAGTAAAGAAAATTATTGCTTTAGTCTTCTAAAACCATCCTTCTCAGTATGTGTTCGTTACATGCAGTTCTTTGGCTTGTGTAAACTGTTGTATTCAGAGGCACAATATAAATAATTATTTTTAATTCTAGTTTGCTGTTCAAGAAGAAAAGAGGCAGAAGAATGAGAGGCTGGCTCAGCATCAGAAGCATGAAAACCAAATGCGAGACCTTCAGTTACAGTGTGAAGCAAACATCAGGGAACTGCATCAGTTACAGGTTAAAAATGCATATTATATGACTATTCAGTGGGAAGACTCGGGTTAATATTGGATGCAGGCAAAGCAGAAACATCTTTTTCTTAATTTTTACTGATCAGTGGAGAGTTTTTTTGACTTTGCTTTCAAAGGCCTGCAGCACACTGCTTAACAAGATTCATATGCTTCCATCAATTAATGAGACACCATTTTAAATGCAAGGAGAGCATGAACTAGAAGCAGATGATCATTTCTGGAATATCTGTCGAGTTCTCAGGGCTATTTTCTTTAGGCAACGTTTCCTATTAATCTTGTTTTAGCTGAAATGTCATTAATCAGAACAGAGGTAGGCAGCACCAGGCATTACCCACAAGAAGTTTACAGCAATGCATGAATGAGGAGGTTTTCACAAAGTGCTTCCATTTGTATGTGAGCTTCTGGAAAGCACTTAGAAGGAATTCTCTTCTTGCCATAAGGAGCTCTGTTTTGTCCCTTTTGACATGCATTTAGTAATGTTTCTGCTGTGTACCAGATCTCCTTTTCTCTTAAATCAGCTTTTCCCTGTTTCAGGGACACAAGGCAGTTTTAAAGCATTAAATGATCACCTGCTGATAACCTTTGCTTAGAGAAATCATGTAACAACCAATGAAGCTGATTCTACTCTATTCACTTTCTTACATCCTGCAAAAACAGTCCCTGGCTGTGCCACTAATATGCCTCAATAAATCCCCAAGTACCGTGGGAGTCTTATAAGAGTTTCAGCTCAAGTAAAATTGAGCAGATTAGGGCTGCTCTGAGCTTCACAAGGAAAACTGGCCCCTCGCTCCACTCGTGTCTACCCAAGTGCTTGTCTTTGTTGCTGTGGTTCTGTGCTCTGCATCAGACCTATTTGGGATTGGAACCCTAGAAACATGATCATTGCCAAATGCTCTTAAAAAAGCAAAGATTTGATGCAGCCAAATACTTAATTTTTTTCTTACCATGCTTCAAAAGTCCTCTGAGAATGAGGCAGGTACCTGAGTACCTTACAAAAAGGAACATGGAGCTGAGGTGTGGTATGATTATCTTTTTGCTTTTCACAGGGCACTTCAAACACATTTTTCTCTTCCCTAAACCCTATTTGTCCGTCTCGGCTCTCGGTGCCAAGAGTTGAAATATTTCCAAAAAACAGTCTCCTTTTTAATGGAATTGGTTTCAATAAATTATACAGACTGTCTTTAGAAAGCAAAGCAGAAATGCTGTCTGACCTTGAGAAGCATTATTAGGCAGTGAAACACAGTTTTGAGTAACACCCTTAATGATATTCAACAGGGTATTTGGATTTGAGTGTTTCTTATCTCAGTTGGCTCTGATGGAAAGATCAGCTTTTGAAAATGCAGCCTCGTAACATACTTTTATCTTGTAATTATTCACGTCACTATTTACACGGAATAAGCTAATTAAAAAGAATTAGGACAACATATGTCACTGTACAAATGTTGAGTTGCCTAATCTGAATTGGTTTTACATAAGGATTATCTTTATCTTGTTTTAAGAATGAAAAATGCCATCTACTGGTTGAGCATGAGACTCAAAAGCTGAAAGAGCTGGATGAAGAGCACAGCCAAGAACTGAAAGAATGGAGAGAGAAATTGAGACCGAGAAAAAAGGTAATCGGAAAATAATCAAGGGTTTGATCTGGCAAATACAGGCAGCACAAAAGTATTGCAGAGGAGGAGAATCAAGCTGCTGTACAAAGCTGTTATAGTTCACTGAATAATAAAAGATGTTAAAATATGCAGAAGCTGAGCAAAGGGCAGGCGCAGCGAAACAGGCTGTGTGTCACCAGCCTCTTGCAGGGCTCCCTCCTGCAGCTCGTGTGTGTGTGTGTTTGCATGGAAAACTCAGCTGCAAATAAATCCGGCTTTAGGAGTTTATTTCAAAAGGCTGTAGGCTACTACAAAAATGGAGTGCCGAATAGCAGGTACAGGGTGTGGTGGACCTTGTTTTTGGGGTTTATATTTTACTGTAAAATGGAAAGTACTAGATTTCCCCAGAGTTCAGACAGTGTCCTACAGGCAGATGATGTTCTTGGCTTGCTGTGTTTCGGTTGTCTTGCAGTTTCATGTTTGCTGGGTGACTTGAGGATGGTGTGTGAAGTTATAACGTCATATCAGACAGTATGTCACCACAATAATTTGCTTCCTGTAGTTTGCCATGTTAATCCTGTGACAATCTGATTTTGGTTTCAGACGCTGGAAGAAGAATTTGCCAGAAAACTGCAGGAACAGGAAGTTTTCTTTAAAATGACTGGAGAATCCGAATGCCTTAATCCTTCAACACAAAGCCGGATTTCCAAATTCTATCCAATCCCCAGCCTTCACTCCACTGGGTCATAACTCTGGGAACTGCTGTAGGTTCTCCCTGTTTGGAATTGTCCCTCCTTACCCATCTAACCTGACTTGCCTGTGGCACACGGACGTCTGAGGACCCCACACTTTTTGTTTTCAGTGGAGACAATCAGTGTCTGCACCAGTTTCTTCATTTCTCTGAATGGAAGAAACGAACCAAGTGTTGGTGTACAATGGTAACGTTACGTCCTTCAGATGTTTCAAGACTAAGTGGGCTTTTTATCTCGGTCTCTGAAAGTGTGTTACCTATGGTTTTGACTTTAAGCCTGAAATATTAATTAGGCTCTTTCTCATCACAAAAAAAATGGTTTCTCATGTGAACATTTAAATGGTGTAATATTAGTTCTGCTACTGTTTTTAAGCATCAGGTTTCTCCACGAGAGAATTCCACAATTGGAAATGCTGTGAGAGGTTTAAAGTTTCATAATGTTGAGCAGTGTCTTCGTGGCAAGGACTGAAACTAATTGCTAAGAACATGCCAGTAATCAGAAAAACAAACCCTTATGTTTAAACACAATTGGCAAAAGCAAAAGCCTTTGTAATTTCTTTCAAAAGAAACCTCTGGCATAAATTAAATTGAGCTGATCTCCATGACATGTTTTGTCCATTAGTTCCATAATGAAATGGGGTGCTAGTTTAATTAATACAGTGCCTGAAACACTTAGATATGCTGGTCCTGGTAACAGGATACTGTTTTGTCATGAAAAAAACAAAAACAAAACTCCTTAGCATTGTTGTTACTGTACAAAACAAGACTTCTTGCTGCTACTGCCATTTTTGTTGTAAATCCTCACCCTGAAATATTTTGCACTAAAATATGTAAAGGTGAAAGAAATGCTAACTTTAAAATGCACAGTTTATTATTTTCCTTAGCTATTACAGGTGGTTAGTTCTACAAATTGAAAAACTGTAGAATGTATTTTTTAGAAAGCGGGGTGCGAGATGCACGTGGTTTCTCTAACTGTACATGGAATGGGTAGAGCCATTGTTCTGTTCTTACCAAAGCCTGTTCATTTAAACTCCATCAGAAAAGTGGAGGTGGATGGTCATATTTATAAATAACCATGGCTGAAGTCTGATTTCATTAGAAGTGTTAGATTATGGGGTTTTTTTTTTAGTCATTTTATTTTGTGGAAAGATTTAAGTTAAATATATAGACAAGCTCCTTTATGAATCTGGGTGTTCTGCTTTTGTGTTGCCACCTACTAACATAGGCAACTTTTATTTTTCAAGTTCATAGATGTACAATAAGTTATTTACCTGACTGATCTGCAGTGGAAAATCTGAAATGTTTCTCGTGTTGCGGGTAGGGGAATACAGCTGTGTTAGGTCACCTTTGCTGCACTCCTTTTGGTGGTTCAAGGCTGAGTCATATCAAGGCAGTATTCAAAGCTGTACTTGGGCGTGCTGGAGTTCCATTTGTAAAATAGTATTTGCTTTCAGTTGTTTGAGGCCTCACTTTTCTGGAGTCTCTTCAAGCATCAACTGCAACCATTTTGTTTTGCTCTCTTGCACTGAATGTGCAACTGGTGACCATTACATGATGTTCATTTCATGGGAACAGTGTTGCTGCATGTCAATGAACTCATAAATTAACACAGGACTTTATAATCATCTGTGGTTGAAACCTTGGATGCTGAAATCCTTGGACGTTGAAGCGATACCTTCTCAATGAAGACACTTAATTTACAGCACAATTAAAAAATAATTGGAAAATGCATGTTTTAATTTAAATTTTGTAACTTTTTGATAGCATAATTAATAGCTAGCCTTAATTTCTGGCATTTTATTATTATAAATGTGTATTGTGTACTGTTGTAAATTCACACACCATATCTCTAGAACATTCTCTGTTGCTAAATGCAAAGTTCTTTGAATTGTTTGTTCAGTAGGGAGAAAAAAGGTCTTTGAAGACCTTTTCTTTTTAAGCTCCATCTTCATAAATTGACTGTTACTAAGATAACATTAAATAATCTTCATCTCTGTTTACCAGAATTTGTTTGCAGTTTCGTATGAAGTAGGCTCAGTGCTTTACTTGAGAAGTAGGCAGGGCAGGAAGATTTTCCATTCTGGATTATTCCCACACTCATCTACATTAAGTCCTCAAAGGGAAATCAGAATCATAGAATGTAAAGGGGTTTGAAGGGACCTTAAACATCATCTAGTCCCAACCCCCCACCAATGGCAGGGACACTTCCACTAGAGCAGACCTGCTAATACATATTGGCATTCTGTCTCTTTTATTTGAAGATCCTTTTCACACAGGCCCCTGCAATCTGATCTCACTGTAAATTGCACAAATAACTGTAACTGAGCTCTGTGGTGGAGGGAGGGATCAGATGTGGTGATGGAAGCTTTGCTCAGCTCTCCAGGTGGGAGACACTGAGAAGCAGTTGCAGCCTTGTGAACTGTGCTGAGAATTGATACCAAGCATAGAAAATATGTTTTTCTGGGTGATAACAGCGTGGGTACTTACACATTCAGACTGACCCGGTCAGACTAAAATTGGGTTTAAGTATTGCAGAACATGAAAGAAGGTATTACAATATTGTATCAGCATCAGAAAATTCAATTCAAATTAATTTAGTCTTACATAGGCCCCAGAGAGATCTTCTGAGGTAGAAAATCCGATCTCTGTACTATCTCATGTCACGTCCCTCTAATGAGTGCTAGCAGCTCCATCTCCAGGGTAGTTAGGTGTATTTCCCACAGCCAGAATAATGTGCTTTCTCACTGGGTTTTGGCAGATCTCATTGCCCCCACGTGCTCTTGCAAAGCTGACCACAAATCAGTGTTTGCACATCTTTGTGTTTTACTGCATCATAAATACTGTCACAGGAAAATGAGCAAAGGCAATAAATGCCTGGATTGCAGTCAGTGTATGGGTTGTCTTCCTGTATTTACAGCTGATCCTGACAGAAAACCTGCCTGCAGGCCCCTGGCCTCTGGTGGGGTCACACCTTACATGTGTTTCCCAAGCTCTGAAAGCAGATCTGGGCACCTGCTAAGTCAGCTTTTATGAGAGAGGGCCTTGTAAGGACAGAGCCAGTGGCTCTGCTTCCATCCTGGTTTCCTAGAACTCAGCTGTGTGCAGACTCTAGTCCTCCACTAATGCAATGCTGCTGGTGGCCCAGGGAGACCTGGGGCTCAAGTTCTTGGGGTGCTCCTGCTGCCCCTGTTTTCAGGAGCCTCTCTCCTGAGTGGGGCTGGCTGAGGAGGGGTAACCAGTCATGAGGGGAATGGGCTGGCTCAGCTCTTGGCCTCCTGGGGGGACTTCGCTGTTTACTTTGGTGAGGGAGAAATATTCCAGCATTGGATCCTCTCTGATTGCATTAAAACAAATTTCCCTTCTCCAAACACTGCTGTGTCTGCTGAATGCACAAGAAGCGTGTACAGTATGTAAAGATATATTGAGGTTGATGAGACAGATCTTAATTTATAAACACCTTCTGAAGGAAAACCTTTATTTGAATGGACAGCAATTCCAGGGTGGCAGGAAAGCTGTCTGACCAGTGGCATTCGCTCACAGTGATTTTTCACATCACTTAAAATACTGATATTCAGTCCAAGCTGCATCCTTTTTTCCAGATAATTTTTAAGCTAATATCCTTTTAAAATTATATTCATAGGTGTTCAGTATCTGATCAATCACACAGTTGAAAAAGATTACTCTTCTATCTCATAGGACTTTATGATAACTCCATGCTACTGAATTATTTTTCTTAATAAATAGGAAATACAGCACCTCAACTGAGAGCCAAGTAGCAATGAAGTTGCTTTCATCACACCTTGTCTTTTGTAATAGCATTATCATACAGGAAGTTTGTTGATTCTCTGTCTGTGAAAGAGTATCCATCTTGAAAGTATTTCAAGGATGCTTTGATATAGAAAGGATTGGAATAAGGTTTTTTAAATTCAAGCAATGAAGCCCACTTTTAGGCACCCTGGTTTTCAGAGCTCCCAGGACCTCAGAAACACTCATCCTTGCTGAAAATGTGCAAATAAGCTCAGTGCTAGTTGTTTCCACTGAGTTGCTTTTTGGTTAATCTGCTGTGGGGAAATGTGGCAGGTTTTTGAGGACAGTGACTGTGATCATTGAAGAAAAGTGCAGGGAGGAGTGTTAAGGACAGTGACTGTAGACAATTTCTCTCTGTGTTACTGTTTACATTCTGGTCATTTTATGTCAAAATCTGGACTTCTGAAACTTGTTGTATTAATGTGTCCATGCAGATTTCCTGTTCCCAGACTAGTTTGCCATTTTCATAGCAGTTGAAATAATGTCAGAGAGAATTAACTTTCCTTTTTCACAGGCAAGCCTTGCATTTCTCAGTCTTATAAAAGATGAGAAGGGAAGGAGGAAACAAAACAAACTATGGTGTTTCTCTTTTATGGAACTCTTAATTGTTCTCCAGCTCCTTACTCCCACCTCAGTCCTAGTGCTTTGCTTCTGTAGCTGCTTTGCACAGCTGGTATTCGTGCAGTCAGTGGTGCCAGGGAAGAACAACCCCTTGAATACAAACATGCTTAAACCCACATCCTTCCACTGTACTGAAAGCAGAAGGGAGTGGCTGAGGCCAAAATTACCTTGATTTTCCAAAATTTCTTCCACAATTACAAAGCTAGGTGGCAGAGTCTCTCCTAGTGAATATCAGCCCTAAAATGGTGGAAAGAACAGAAACTAGAAGGGGCATTGAGTGAAATCTAGTGGTGAGCTGTCACCCCCTTGTTTCCTGTCAGCAAGCCAAGCAGAGCAGGAGTGTCCTGTGACGGGACACGGGACTGAGGCAGCGCTGGCCTCGTGTTCTCTCAGCAGTTTGTTGTTGAATGTTTTGTGTTAACTGCAAACCAAGTTATTTTTGCCTTACAGAAAGCAACCAAAAATCATGAGATGGATGAATAATTGGCTAAGGGTCTCTATACAGCTCATGGGAGTGAACTTGCAGTAGCAGCCGTACAACAGTTTTGGGGTTTTTTTTTCAGTCTTGTTTTTAAAAGTAATTTGATTTCATGGCTTTCTGTAGAATATTGTAATAATTCTGCTGTAAATACAATAAAATCACAGTTTGCTGAGATGGCCTTTGTTTTGTTGATGGAAAACTTGCATGAAATACAAGTGGTGTTTGAGTGAAGGGTACAATTAAGGATTTTTGGAATAACTGAGTGTAAAAAGTATTTAATGTGCCATTGTATTTTACCGTTGTACTTCAGACCCCTCTCAGGTGCCTCACCCTGCCCCCCAACACAATCTGCAAACAGAGAAGGGTGATTCTGTATAGTTCAGGGATGGGGTAAAAAACACACTTTAATGGGGCTGTTTACATTAAAATTCTTTTTCCTCAGTGTTTAGAAAACCAGAAAGAAATACAAAAATATTTTTAAAAAGATAAACAAATTACATTTAAAAGTGCTTTGGTTTGGTCCCTGTGTGTGTCCTGTCTGTGTCACGTGCTGACCCAGGCTCCCTGCAAAGCAGGAGCACTGTGTGCCCCGTTGATGGCTGGTGACAGGGTGTCCAAGGAGCTGGGCTCAGGCCTTGTGTCCTCTGGGCTACATCTGATCCCTGACAAAGCACATGTTTGGTGGGGGTGGGACCGCTTTCTTTTTTAATTTTTGCTGGATAATTGGCTACTTGTTAAAAAAAAACCCAACAGGTTTTTACCTTTCTGGACTAGGTGAGACAGGAAGCCCTTGTCCACCCAAAAAACCTGGGATAGCAGCCTGGGGGCTTGAGAGCACAAAGCCAAGTATCAGTAACAGGAGCAAACACCCACATTGGGGCCATGCTGGACATGTACAATAGACATTCAGATCTCTGCAGCAACAGTGAGCTATCAAGTCTAAGGGGTCAGCTGAGCGAGGACATTTGAGAATTAAGGCAGTGTGAAAACTCCGGCTAATTCCCTACAGGCTGCTGGGATTGCTGCCCTGTGCAGAACTGAGCTGCCTCTTTCCTTAAACCCCAACACTTCTTCGCTTTCTTCTGCCAACATACACTTGTTCACCTGGGGACAAGCAAGTAAAAAGGAGAGTTATTTGAAAAGTTCATGTAAGAAGACAAAGGATCCAAAACAAAAAAGTGGGGCTGTGTGTGTTTTCCAGCCATTCCCAGTGATGGGCTGGTGCCTGGGGAATCCTCCACTCCCTGACAGGCGAGCCCTGCTCTCCTAAGGATGGCAGGTATTCATACCTTTCTCCCCCTTCTCTCCTCTTGGTCCTCTCTGCCCGTGTCGTCCTGGTGGGCCCATCGGCCCAGGGTCACCTAAAGGAATGAGAAGACCAAGTTTGCCCTTGAGCACAAGTGGCTCATGGACAGGGACAGGCCAGGGAGTCAGGACAATGTTTTTGCTGAGATCCTGAAGGTGCCACCTTCACTGTGGGAAGGTGTGACCTCGAGCAGCACTGTGCTGACTCCCTCTGTGGTCACAGTGCTGCTTCCTGAGCCTCATAGGGCTTAAGAGGGAAAGGATGGCAAGCCTTACCTTTGGGTCCAGGATAACCCCTCTCCCCCTTTTCACCGGGTGGCCCCTGGATGGCACCATATGCTGGAGAGGGAAATGAAGAAGAGGATGAATGAGTGGGATAAACCGCTGTGCATTCCCAGAGAACCAGTGGGTCACACTGGAAGGACATTTCTCTCAGTTGGGTGGGATGAGACTGACAGTTAAGTTTTTCAAAACTGGTTTTGGTCCCAACAAAGTTCTAGGGACAAGCTGTGGTGTCGTTTCACCAGCATCACTCTGCCTGCCACCCTCTGGGTGTGTTGGCTGCAGCTGGACCATGCCCAGGGCAGGTATCTGAGAGCAGAGTGAGCAGCTGACTCATGTTGCATGTGTGCCAGCCCAGCCAAGTTAAAATGGGCCACAGGGTTTGTAAGCATGGAGGCTTTCAGGGTTTGGGATGAGTTTCCTATAAATTGAGGGAAAAACTGAAGTCCTTCCTAATACTAAGACTGCACCTCCCTAGCAAGAGAAGGAGAGGGAAAGACCATCCACCTCTAACTGTGCACCTTGATTTTTGCAGTGTGCAAAGGTGAAAATATCACTAGGTCTGTGAGGGGTTGGGGAGGCCTCACATGCACGAGCCAGAAATGCCAAGTCAGTATGTCACTTACTTCTAAAGAAGTCCATGAGATCCTGGGTGACATTGCCATAGGCTGCAAAGACCTTGCTGACACCAGGGGGACCAGGAGGGCCTGGGGGACCTGCAGGTCCTTGTGCAGCGTAAGACATCAGGTCCTGGAGAATACCTTGGCCTGAGGAATTAAAGAAGTCATTTGAAAGGAACCCTGGGAGAATAGTGGCAGGATGCTGAGACAGGAAGGGGTAAGGGAGAGCTTGTAGGCATCAGGAAGGGGAGGGAAGTGACCAGCATGATACTAGGCACAGGGAGTTAGGAGCTGTAAGCTGGGACAGGGACATTCAGAACAAACACACATTCCACTTACTCTGTAGGCTCTCTGACACACGGAGTGCCAGCTCATTGTAATCCAGGGAACCAGTGAAGGAGTTGCTGTAGGATCTGCTCGAACCTGCTGATCTGCTGTGGGATCCCTCCTCCATTAGCAACCCATCAAAAGTCCCATCGCTGCCCATGGAGGCATCGTAAGCACCATCACTGCCCGCCGAGGCATGGTAAGAGGACATGCTGCTCATGGAGCTGCCATATGAGCTGCCTGTGCCCAGTGATCCCCCATGGGAGCCCTCAGCACCAAGGGATCCTCCATGCAAGCGCTCCGAAGTCCGTGACCCGTGGTACGATGAAGACGCAGAGCCAGACACCAAGCCACTGTCTCCTTTGGGGCCTCGTGGTCCCCGTGGCCCAGGGGGCCCAGGCGGCCCTGAGATGTAGCTTCGAACCTCATCACCTGCACAAGACAAGAGAGGAACTTCAGGGACACTGGGCTTGGCAGACATCCTGTGCTACCACCTGAAGGGAGTGTGAAATTCTGTCCCACCAACCCTCATCCAGTGCCATGTCCTAGGCAGCAGGTAGGTATTACAGTCTTGAGCTCTACAGATGGCATGAAACCCTCCTTCTCATCCCTCCCACAATTTTGTGTGCCCCATTTTGGGAACATGGCTACTGATTTTGCTTCTCTCAGGCCAATTTTAGCAACTCTGCCAAAACAGCCATTCCATGACCACTCTCCCAAAAGTGAGGGGAAGCCCATGTTTTTGAAAGACTGCCCTGGATGACTTGGCAAGATGAACTCAGACTAATGCAGCTTCACTGCTGGCTCAGTGCTGCCTTCCAACTTCTGCATCATCCATTGCTCTGTGGGCAGGTGCTTGTCAAAGAAAATGCTTTTCCCACGGCAAAACTCTGCTGGTGACCTTAGCAGGTGACTCACTGTTCAGCACAGCCCAATTGTAACCACCCAGTGCCTGTCCCTGTTGTCTCACAACACAGAATTTGGCCGGATGGTTGGACTGAGAGGACACAAGTCTAAAAGCAGCACAGTCCTGTGTAGACCTTGCTGTACAGGTAAGGTGTTGCTGCAGCCCCAGTCCAGGGAAAGCTGCTACAGGAATGCCTCAGCTGTGTCAGAGCCAGCAGAGTACAGGAAGCAAAGCATGGCTTGGGATGTGTGCAGGGGGGATGGATGGTTCCCTTACTCTTCAGGTACTGGATCAGCTCGCTTCTGAACTCGTCACTGTGGGTAATATCAGCATAGGACAGGAGGCCAGTTCCTGAGAAGCCTGGTGGTCCTGGAGGGCCAGGAGGGCCAGGTGGGCCCTGGACACCAGAAAGGGAAGAGTATCCCACACCTTGAGAGAGAGGAAGAATTATTTGCCATCAGTGAGAGGACTAGGAAATCGCACATCTGACGATCTTGAAAGTTTAAAAGCTCCAACCCCAACTTTCATCCCTTCACAGATGTTATAGATGAGATTATTTTCTTTAAAGTGACCTTGTTTCCAGTAGGCAATTAGACCTCTGGTAATCTAAATCTCAGTCTCCCCAGCACTTACAAACAGAATCTCCCTGCAAGCTATGAGAAATACAAGTGCTTTACTTTGTAGGTAGGCAGAGATGTCCTCCAGAGAGGTGCCTGGTGATCCAGGGATTCCTGGAGGTCCTGGAGGCCCTGCAGGACCAGGAGGCCCAACAAGACCACTAAATTCAGAGTCTGTAAGACACAAGGGAAGAAAAGTCACCCAAACAACCACAATCCCAATATTCCTCAGCAATAAAGGCAATGCCAGATACAGCCAAGTATAAGGTTCTTTTTACTCTCCGGCACTTCTGGTGCAGCTTCCTGGCACCCCTCACTTCCCTGCATGTAGACATCACATTTGAAAGTCAGGAGGCTCCAAAGAGAGTAGACGTTTTTAAAATACACTTTCAAAAAGCAGCATAAGAAATTATGCCTTTGTGCTGCAGAGTTTGTATTTGACAAAGGGCTCCTCCATGCCCATGTCCAAGACAACCTCACTGCAGCTGCTTCCTCACCACAAGAGCACAGTGATCTGGCTGCAGCCCCTCGTGGTGTGAGCTGGTCCTGGAAGAGCCCAGAGTTCTGCAGTGCTGCTAAGGACAAGGGGCCCTCAGAGTTTATTTATAGAGGGTTATCAGTTATGATGGGCAAAAGGAGAAATTCTGTGACTGAGACTGTAAAATAAGATCCTGGTTTCATGTAGCGACCCACGTCAGGAGAGTAAGGAAGTTCACTTACTTCGCAGGTACGCTGTCAGGTCACTGTAAGATATCCCAGGTGTCCCTGGGGGCCCAGGTGGTCCAGGGAGCCCAATGCTCATTCCAGAACCTGCAAAACCAAACAGATCCATGTTATCAGAACACTGTGAACAGACAGGCTGCACAACTTGTTCACAGGCATTGCAGGAGGGATTCCTGCAGCGTGGAGTGTTCCCATCAGCAGATTATGCTGGGAACCAGAGCTCAAGCCTTGTTCTGGACTTGGAGTTAGTGCCTGCCCTGTCAATCCCAACACAAGGACACTTGTAGACAGGCAGGCAGCAGCAAAAGCTCTGCACCCTCATGAACCCATGACATGGTAAGGGCATCCTCAGACTTGCAGCTCAGCTGTGACCCACAGGCTGATGCCTGTGCTGTTCTCCCTCTGACTGCAGCTCTGGTCAACACTGCGGTTTGTGACTCGCTCTAAAAAAATGTCCTTGCTGGCAAAATGTAGCTGTCCTGCTTGAGCTGTTGGGGAGCTGGCATAAAACTACAGTTTCCTACGTCCAGAGCCAAAAAAGGAAATTCCCTCTATCTTAAGAGAAGTCCACTAGTGAGATCTGGTCTCCAAGGGCAGTTCAGAGACCGAACATGGACCAGGCTGTGATTTTAAGCAGATAGTTGCAAGCTACCAGGATTAGGCATTTTAGCACTGCTGCTGGGGATGCTCCAGGTCCCCTCTGTCCAATTTTTCTCATAGGCCGTATCTCTCCTATACAGATGGGAAAAGGAAGCAGAGACATGGAATTTGTATTGACTAACTTTAAACTTCCAAAAGTTTGTTGCCTGAGCTGCCTTAACACAAAGTGGGCACAGACCAACTCTTTCACAGGGAGATATATCCTGGTCACAGAACCAGTAACAAAAGGGTTATAAAATGCATTTAAAGGTGTTGATGGGACTTCTAAGACGGCCAATATGAAATTATGTTTCTAAGCTCAATTTTTAACAAAGCAAAATCTCATTCTTATAGTCTGTGGGTTGTATCTTCACTACAGGGTATCTTTGTTTTCTTCCAAGTCTCTCACAGTCCCTGTGAGGAGGTTACTATACACGGGAATTCACACAGTTGACACGGGAATTGTTTTCACTGACTGATAGCATCAGCTTTCTGTCTTGCTCCCAAAGGAACAGAGGGAAACACACACTAATAGACCATTACTTGTCAAGTAGCTGATAAAGCGCCTCGTCAGCTCATCGTAATCCAGTGACAGAGCCGTGCCTTCTCCCCCTGGACCCGGAGGTCCAATCAGGTACTGACGAATTTCTTCTCCTAGAAATGATAAAATGCACCTTTTAAGGCCATCCAGCTGTTGCACGCACACCAGGTGTGAGCAGTTCCCAGCCCATGAGCTGAGCCCCCCACCACTAGAGAGACAATCAAAACCTATGGACGCAAAGCTTCCTTCCCCATCTTTTTTTCTGAGTATGACCTCTCCCATGTATGGTGCTAGAAACATTTGTGACAGGGATGGAAATCTCCTACAAGGGAGGAGGATGACAATTTGGATTGCTAAAGGGACCTTCTTGTGTTTTGTTTCTTCAGGACACCCTGGATAACACCATGGGTAAAAGGGAGTAAAAAGCAGCTCAGCTGGGAAAGATCATGTTGAGCTCTGTAGCCATTTGGAGAGCAGTGCTGGCCAGCATCATCAATACCTTCAGGCACAGCAAAATGAGGGTTTATCTTTCAGCCCTCAGTAGCTGTGTGTAGAAAAGAATAGAGAGCTGGGGATCTTCCTTGCCTTAGAAACAACATAGCAAGGCCTTGGGGTGGGCAGAAAGGAATGGAGGGAACCCTAAAACAGTGAGGGAACTGGAAAGTAGAAGACTACGGTTTAGTGGGAGGGAGACTGGGAGAAATTGTGGGGAATTCCTGAAAAGGAAGGATGTAGGCAGATACCACCAAGATAGCCAAGAAGGGGAGAGAGTGAGAAACTGCAGTTACAGCAGTGGGTATGAAAAGCAAAAGGGTAAGAAAGGTAAGGGAACTTCTGGAAAGCAGTACAAGACATATAAATCTGTCTCCAAAGATCGTGTAAGGAGACATCACAGGTTGCTCAGCAGCACCTATCGCAGCCCTTTGCCCTCATACACAGCTGCAGAAAACTCCAGTTAGAGACAGGAGACCAGAAGGGGAAAATGGATCTCCAAGATGATGGGATGCTTTACCCACAATCCCATCTTTCCCGTGATGGTCACTTACTCTGCAGCAGGTTCAGGAGCTCTTGGTACAAAATGGATGTAGTTGACACTGAGCTGGCAAATGAGTCATAGTGACCTGAAGAGCCTGTGGGAATTAAAAGGTTTTACATCAGCCAGGATGAGACAGAAGGTGAAGAGTGTTCAGGAAGGGACAAAGAAAAGCTGAATTAATCCAATTTAACTGATAGAATGAGCTTCTCATGCCCCCAGCTATGAATCAGTTGCTGTCTCACACATCCTGGTTGTTTCCATATCTGTGTAGTCTGTGCTCTTCTGATGGAGATTCCAGTCTACTTCCAAAAGCTCTGGGAATTTCATCTGCTTTAGGAGGGCACTAATTATACAAAACAACTCTAGAATACTTGAGACCATATATACTAAATAGAGCCACCTCCTTTTAGGTCTTGGGCTCTAACAGCAAATGTTTAAATGTGATACTTCTTAAGCAGCAGCAGCTGTTAGTTAATACAACATTGAAAACAGGACGAGGCCCAGAGGGCCCCTCAGCTGTGTGGAACCCTGGGCCAAGACTACTGAAGATGAACCACCAGGTCAGCAGAACTCCAAGAGGTTGGGGTACTGCTATTTAAAGACTGTTCCTTCTCCTCTGGTCCTCACCTCCTAAGTGCTGCACAAGCTCAGTTGAGAGCATGACTCAGTACAGAGTTACCAGCATGGTGCTTACTTGTCATATAGCTCATAACCCGAGTAGCCAGCTCTGCATAATCCAAGGTCATCCCATCCGCAGTGGTGATAATTCCAGGTGGGCCTGGAGGGCCTGGAGGGCCTTGGGCACCAGTCAAATAATGTCTTACGTTGTCACCTAGGTAGGAAGCCCAAGACATGCCCATGTCACTAAGAGGGAAGACTGACCATATGTACAATCACCGGACCCTCTTCCCCTGGCAAAGAGCAGGACAAGAGAAGGATGGTTCTGCAGAGGCCACAGTGAGCAACAGCACTTCACAGTACTCAACAGAAATGAGCCCAGAAGAGTAGGGCTAATATTTCTTAGGGGGGGACAAGGGTTCAGGGAGCAAAAGGGCAAAAAAAATTTTTCATTATACTCACTCTTCAAGTAATCAGTGATATACTGCTGAATCTCTTGAGATGAACTTCCACCTGGGCCAGGAGGACCAGGTGGCCCAGGAGGTCCTGGTGGTCCCTGAATTTGTCTGGATCCACCTACAGAAAGCATTATAAGGAGAAGGAGTCATTGTGGCATGGTTGCTTTAGACCAAGTGATACCAAAGTGTACTTGGATAAAGCCCTTCCCACATGCCTGGAATGGCAGTAGAATGTTTTCAATTAATTATAATTAATTCTATTTTATAATTCAGCCCACACAGCTCTGTAGGGCTGAGTCCAGAGACCTTCCTGGCTTTATATGGGCAGATCTGGTCAGTTTGTGCACCAGAGTGCAACACTGTGTAGAATACAGATGGAGATTATAAAGCACTCAAGCTCATTAGTCTAACCTCACTGCCCTGCTGCTCCCAATCCCAGTCAGCCTGGGCACCACCAGTTCAAGAACCTGCTCACACAGAGAAAAAACTTTGACTCAAATGATTCCCAGTAAGCTGGAAAAAAGAAAACTGGCAATTCTTAAATTGTTTGATTTAAGGCAATTTGTTCAAAAAGAGGTTTTGAACACAAATCCTACCAGCATTAGGTTGGCACCCATACTGGTCATACTCAAAGGAGATTTTTCAAAGTTTCCACCAGGATGTCAGCATTCCTTGTTAATATTACAGCAATGATGGACTGGCTTCTTACCTTGAGATGTTCCTGGGATGCCAGGAGCTCCTGGGACACCTGCATCACCTGGGAAAAAGAAGGAGGGAGACAAACAATTGTAATGGGTATCACTTCATGTTGCATAACTTGGTTGTGTAAAACAGTTGAGCTAAAAGTTGCCAGAGAAGCACCTATGCAGCCCTTGTAATAACTGTCTTGAATTAACATCCTGTTGGGGTTAAGAATAAGAAAGATGCCACAGCAGCTTTCCTGAGCCGTCTGTGACCTGACCAAGTACCTTGTGCTCAGAGCACTTCTAGTGCCATAGTCCTGTTCTGTCTGAAAAGGCAGGAGTGAGCACAGCTATAGTTTCCAAAGGACCAGCCTGTTTCGTCCTTTAGTCTCAACCACCCTTGGCTGTTTGAGGCCAACAGCAAAGAAAAAAAGATTTTTAACTTCACCTTTTGGTCCAGGTGGTCCTGGCGGGCCTGGGGGTCCCTGTATGGTGACTCTTTCACCTGCCAATTGAAGAAACAGAGTCAGAGATTCACAAGAAGAGTGTGTGGAAAAAATCCTGGCTCCACTGAAACCAAGGTAGAATCAATAGAGCAGGATTTTGCCCCTGGTTTCAGCCTAGGGACAGTGAATTCAAAAGAGGAAAAGGGGCACACACTGACCATGGGAGTGGAATGCTGAAAGGCCAGGTTCACCTGGTTCTCCTGTGTGGGACACAGAAATTGAGAAGCAGTTTTATACCCAGGCAAACTACCCTGAACTCCACTGATACCTTCTGGAAGCCTCCTTACCTGTGAGTCCTCGTGGACCTCGTTCACCTGTGAACAGGGGAGCAGTGTTAGCATTTGCTTTATTCTGAGCTGCAACATCCCAGCCCCACACTGCAGCATTATCATCTTGGCCTTTAATTTGCAGGGGAGAAATGGGCAAAAGGAGCAGGTCCCATGTGTTCCTTCTGAAAGCTGATTTACACTTCACAGGGCCACCTCCTTGTACTGACTTAGTCGACAGAGTGGACTAAGAAAAAAAGACTTTTCCCTTTTGATGGCAAATCTGAAGCTCTGTATGCTCTTGAATATAATGATTTAAAGAGTTGGGATGGGAATACAGCAATTGCCTTCACACCAGTACTGGAGATATTTCTCCAACAGAGACAGACTTGTTTTATGGCAGACAGGAGTCCTACTTAATGACAAGCAGCCACAGAAAGTCAGGATGCTTCCTGCTCTCAAGCCTTCTTTTCCTTTTTTTTCAGCCTAAGGTGCTGAGATCCATCTAGCAACTTGGTGAGGCAGCAGGATATACCCACCTTGGTCTCCCTTTGGGCCTGGAGGTCCTGGTGGACCTGGTGGGCCTGTGAAGAATGCTTCTGCAATTAAAACAAAAAGATTTCTTCATGACATCCAACAGAACATGATATAAGGTTTCTCTGGGTCCATCTGGTCCTAGTCAATTATGTGCTCTCTGGAACTCCAACAGGACATTCCCAGGGCACAGGGGAGGGAACGAGTGGGAAGAACCTACCTGAGGTGGACATGGAAGATCCTGGTCTCCCTGGGGGGCCTGGAGGTCCTGGCAATCCTTCTCATAGGAAAAAGGACAGAAAAAGGCTTCAGGAAAGACGACCCTCAGCAATGTATGCAAATGTATGTTAGAGCTGCTACATCTCCAGCCACGGCCTTAGCTCAAGTATTTCTCTGTGGAGGCTCTTATCATTGTTTTCTCTATTCACATCTATCCTGTTAGTTACTTTTCATTATAATTTGCCACCACAGCAGAAAAAGAAAAGAGAAACTTCTTTCTTTGTAGCACAGGATGCTTATCCCAGCTGGCCTTCACTACAATGAAATGGAAGGTTCATTTCATCACACATCTGGCCTGCTCCCTCTTCCTACTGAGCAGAGAGCAAGGAATGGGGTTATGCTTCTGTCTCAAGTCATCCTGCACCTCTCCCCTCTTCTGGCTGTGAAAGGGAAACCTGTGCTACAGGAGGGCGAGCAGGGATCTGTGCCTCATAGTAAGAACCTCAACATCTGTCTGCAGCTGGACAAGTAGGAAGTAAGTATGGAATTGATTGCAGTTACTTCCTTTGGGAACTTCAAAACTTTGAGTACCTTCTCAAAAAGTATGGCTTTTATGAATTACTACTCTGCATAGAAATCTCTTCCAAAGCAAATGTCTTCTGCTGGGTGGCATCTTGCTGCAGTGAAATTGTGTTCGTAGGAACCCACTATGTGCCATTCTGCTTCCAGTAAAGTCAGCCCCACTAACTTCCATGAGGTACAAGATGGCATCTGGGATACTGCAAGGCACAGGACAGAGGCATTGGAAAAACCTCTCATTTTCCATTTCTGTTTAAGAAGAACAAGCTCTTACCTGGGGGCCCATGAGGTCCAGGAGGTCCCTGCACAGATTCACCTGATGACAAAGGAAACAGAATATTTACTCAAACTGCAAACTGCATGGCCCAGAAGTGTGCCACGTGTGTGAGTATTCCCCTGCTCAGGTACTGAGCTCTGCTGTATCACATACCTGGGGGTCCAGGTGGACCTGGTGGTCCTGCTCGCCCTTGTAAATCTCCCAGCACTGTGCAAAAGAAACACACAAAACCAAGGGAAAATTGTTGCCATGGAGCTACTGCTGCTATGGAAACTCTGTCAATACATTGCTCTTATAAGTTCTTACAATCAAAGGTGGACTAAGGCAGGACCTGGGTAACCTAAGACAAAGTTGAAGCAATGAAGGAAGAGGATAGATGTGTTTGGTTGCCAATGTGCAAGTTGAGACGTGAAGCAAAATACAGTGCTGACCAGGCTGGGAGCATATTGGAAATAAGGAGCGTAATGGTTGCTGCGGGAAAGAGCAAAGGACTCAAAGACTAGAGAAGGAGGGAAGGAATTTTCAAGGAGAGGAAAGATAACTTAAAAGAGAGGCAATTTTTGTGAAGAGAACATAATGCAGACATTATTTAACAAGTTGCTGCACTGTGTTCTCTTGATTGTACTGTGGGGTGTACCCTCACCTCCAGCCTGAGGCACAAACTCGAAGTTCAGTGATGCTGAGATCCAATACTCCTGAATGAGGAATGGGACAGTACTGAAGCATGGTCTGAATGTATATGGCCCCATTCAGATGGTGATCAGGCAAGGACCCTCTTCTACCTTGCCTCTGCTGCATGTCTGGGACCTCTGCAGCTAAGTGCATCATACATCTGGTATTGCACAGACCAAGCAATTTTCTTGGGATGTTGCTAAACCATTCTGTTCTGCTCCACTTATTTTCATCTTAAAATAGCATTTTCTCCCCTGTGAATTCAACCTCTAATTTGGAAGGAGATTACCTCTGTTGCTCAGACTAACATGCCTTTTCAAACTGATTTTCCTCCTACAGATGGCTCCACATTCATACTGCACAAAGAACTGCCCTGTGTGAACACAGTGGCTGAAAGGTCAGGCTGAAACCTCTCAGCTCTGTGAACATCTCTGCTGTTAGTGGCTTTTCTCCAGTCACCTTTCCTCATCTTCCCTCTGTGACATGGGCCTGATGCCATCTGCCTCCTTCTGAAAGGACTTTGGGATGTACAGATGAGAAAGAGGGCAGAAGAGGTAGCTGGCATTGCAGTCCCACCACCAAGCATAGACACACACACTTGCCCTGTGTCACATTGAGGGGGAAGAGGTAGAGGCATCTCCCAGTAGCATAGAACAGGCCTTGAGGCTCTCACATCTCCAAGCAAAGGATTGGAAAGACAGGGCCACTTACTTTGAGATGCTAATGATGAGACTTCTGTTCTGATAGTTTCTATCACAGCTTCACCTGTGGATCCCTTCTCACCCCGTGGACCTTTTTTCAGGGAAAAAAAAAAAAAAAGAAAAAAAAAGAAAAAGTGATTTATGTAACTGAGAGGGAGAAGTTTTGTACCCATTCCTCACCTCCCTGATATCAGGTTCAGACTTTTCTTATATGAACTGGGAGCATGAAATCAGTCCCCAGCTCTGAGGGAAACTGCATTCCAGTGTATAAATTACTGCACCATTTGCTCTAACAGGATCATAGAAAACCAGCTAAGAAAGGTTCTTAGGGGTCAGCTCTGTTCAAACCCTTCTAAACAGATGTCTGTCCAATTAGCAGTGGTTTCACAGTAACATTATTCCCAGTTTGACTCTATTTTGTTCTCCTGCCTTTCAAAGTGGCAGGAGGTATCCAGCTGGGCTATGTCCCCTATCACAGAGAGGCAACTGCACTTAGAGATATCAGCATTTGGCAAAAATAATGTAAGAAAAACAGACATTTGCAGCATCCACATTACACTGGCTTTTAACACTCCCTTACCTCCCTCCTTCTTCCCCTTGAAAAACAAAAAGTAATAAAAACTCTTTACAAGATTAATTAAGCCAAATAATGCAGCAAAATGAACTGAATGGAAGAAATCTGCAAACAAAAGGGAGAGGGGATGTGCCAAGAGAGAATCAGAAACAAAGGAAAACTAAGGAATTCTGTTCTCTTAAGAAGCATAATCAAAGCTGATGGAGAATGGTACCTTGCTGTCCAGGGAGACCAGCTGGTCCTACAGGACCTGGTTTCAAAGGAAAGAAAAAAACAGATTTCATTAGATATTCCTGGTTGTATTTCACAGTAGCAGGAAAGAATCAATAGGGCTTTTATAAGAACCAGGACTATCAAATAATGTACTTTTCTACACAACTAAATGGAATTGCTATGGGATACGAATTCATCAGAAGCTCTGGAAAAGAGGCTTATTTTCCATCATTTGGCAATTAATATGCTTGGTGCCTCTCAGATTAGGTAAATAACCAAACTGCTACTGACCACAAAAGAAATGCAATAGGCCTCCTCTCACATTCTCTGCTGCAAACTGAGCCTGGCTCTACCAGACCAGGATTAGCCCCAGATATAGTGCTGGAAGGGACACAGAACTGCCATGAAAACCAGGGCTCAGGAACTCTGCTGCCTGACACCAGCATGTGGAGGGCAGGGTCTGACCTGGGACAGAGGAGTCTGAGGACTGAGCTCAGCACAGCCAGAGTCTGTATGTGTGTATTTGCGTGAAACATTTGCAGATGATCACATGGGAATTCTGCTGCCTTGAGTTCAAAGCTAAGACTGGAAAACAAGCACTTCCTGATTTCAGTAACAGTGCCAGGAAAGGGATCAGACACAAGCCTGCTTTCCTGAGCAGCAAAAGAGCTCAGTTCTACTCACTGGATCTGACCTATCACTACTTTGTATTCATCAGACCAAAGGATAAAAACAATGTTCCCAGATTCTTCATTTTCTTGTCCCTCCATTTTGTCCTTCTTCCCTGTGATTTTATCCCATTTCTCCCTTGAGACTGCTTCCTTCCTAACTCAGCCTGAGACCTTGGTCTTTCTCCAGGGAAGAGTGAGGACCATGAGCCTTGCATGAGCCGTCTTTCCTCCCAGACAGGGCAGACTGGCAGAGACAATAAATGTCACACATTAAATTAAGAACTTGATGCTCAGCAATGTAAACTGCTTGCAAAAACAACAGCAGAGGAACAGTTTCCTCACCTGGAACACCTGGGGGTCCAGTGGGGCCAGGTGGGCCTGGGGGACCTGGTGGGCCTGGCAGAGTAATAGTTGAAGAGCCCTCTGAAAAACAAACACATACACTTGCACACATACACTTACATGCACACACCCAGTGAAAACGTAACAAATCTATGCTTAAGGAATCCTACATCTATCACATATGTATTCTGTCAATACAGAAAGCCTCTGTACAGGTCTGACACACAGCTCAGAGGAATTAAGAATGCATAACAAAAACTAGAGAAAATCCCCCAAAAGCATAAGTGTTTGAACTCTCACAGCATGACATACCAGCACTTATGACTCTCCCTGGAGCTCCAGGTTCTCCTAGGAAAACAAAAAGGCAATACATGAGCTTCTTTTAGGAGAAGATCTATAACTAGCTCAATGACATTGTGTTATTAAACATGTAATTTCTGTTCTCTTTGCCCTTTGTCTCTTGTCTAAGAAGTCAGAGAACTCGAAGGTCATGGGTGAAGCAAGAGAGCTCAGCTAATCAGAGATATCCTCTGATCAGCTTTACAAAAACTAGGTCTGGCAGTATAGGCAATATGCCTTGATTTACTTGAGGCAAGCACACAGCTTTCCTTGCAGTCACCAGGCATCCTACTTACATGCTCAGGGCAGAACCAGGCTTGCTAAGGTTCTCAGTGGAGAGCTCTTATGCCGAGTTCCTCAGCAAATGCCCTCCCTGCCTCTCCTGTGTGCTCAGGAAAGCTTTGGCTACCCTGTTTCTCAAACCTCCTCTTCCCAGAGCCACTAGATGCCACTGTTGATCCAGGGACTGGCCAGCAGAGCAGCTAATTCTCTCTAAAATGAAATCCTTAGAGTGAAAATGAGTATTAGGGAAAAAAGAAAACTCACCTTTAGCCCCTGGTCGGCCCGGGTTGCCTGGAAGTCCTGATATGAGGTAGACAAACAGTTTAAAATGCTTAATGCAAATATTGTTTGCTGTACTTTTTCCAGATACCCCTGTTGAGTTTCACCTGTTGGTTTATAGAAAGAGCTCCCTACTCATGACCTTGGCTTTCAGCATTTATGAGCATGTCCCTGACAGCAAGTGGAAGAACAGACTAAGCTGGTAATGTCTTTGGGCTTCTCTGCTCCCACTGCTCCTTGGATGATGACACTGCTTCCTAGATTTACCTGTAGCTTCTTCCAGGTACTTCTACCTGTTTTGAGGTTTCTGGATAAATTCCCTGATGAATAGCACCCCCAAACTACCTCTGCTTACAGATGTCATATCCTCTATTTTACACCTCTATTGCTCCATCCCCTCCCTTCTGTTTCTGCTGCTGACTAGAAGGACTTTTCAGTGATGCACAGGGAGCTGAAACATGTTATCTATTGCAAACAATGTTTTGGGGAGAGGCAAAGTTTCAACATTCTAAGGTCCTGCAATGCTCGAAAATTTCCAAGCACCAACCACAAAACCCGTCTCAAAAGCCAAAGAGATGCAAAAACTTTGGGATATCACTTTGGAATATCTTGAGCATCCCAGAGGGAAAATTACAAGGGGTTTTTGAGCCCATATCAAAGTGATACAGGTAAATACTATTAAAATGGAATATGGTGGAAAAGCCTACCTGGTGGTCCTTGGGGTCCTGTGAGACCTGTCAGAAAAAGGCAAAAATTCTAAGATTCCCTATGTATTTTCCTTTTATTGCCCTCTTATAGTACAGAGATCTTCTGCCAGCCTTAAATTCAAATTCAGACCAGAAATTCTTAAAGACATTTGTGTTCCCAACTGAGAAAAAAGTATTTTTCTTCTCTCTGTTTTACCTGGCTGTCCTGCATCTCCAGAGGGTCCAGGAGGGCCTCGGGCACCTGGCATTCCCATAAGACCTGGTTCACCTGGGGATATAATCACCATTAACAACAAAGAAGACTTACAATCTACCAATCCATTCAAACTTGGCCACCAGCTGTTCTGCAGCATTTTCTACCTACTGCATCCTCATAGCCAGCTGGCTATTCCCAGCAGCAGTGTCTGGGAGAGGAACATCAGAGAAGAACTCTCACAAGTTTATAGCCACACCATTATGTCTCAGTTCCATGTTTAAATGGTTGACTCCACAATTCTGAGACAGCAAGACCCCAGAACATGAATCTGCTGCCATCTTTCTCCCACCCTTTTACAAATCAACTTCTTGCCAGATCAGAAAGTACCTGCACTTCTACCTCAAAGGAATCCCTCACCTTTTTCACCTGGCTGTCCATCACGGCCAGCTTGTCCTGTCCAAAGAAAAGAGATTGTCAGGGACTACTGAAACAGTACCACAGTTGTCCTGTCTTCTCCCTAAGTGGAGCACAGCCCTGAAGATAACAGGGGCTTTTCATCATATTGCATCTGAAAAAAACTGAAGATTCAGAAAACATTCACTTGAAACTTAACTACAGGACGCCTTTTCTGAGCATACAGACTAACCAGAGCTGTGTAAAGATTTAGGATCACAACCAGCATGACTCCACTTCCATGTTGTGTCCTTGTCTCTGCTCACAGAAACACATTCTGGGTAGCAACGACATTGTCTCACATATAGATACAGCTGCTTTCTGTTACTCACCTGCAGGTCCTTTAGCCCCTGGCTCTCCTGGAGGTCCAGGCATTCCTCTTGAGCCTTGTTCACCTGTAGCAAAACGGTATGAAAATGAATCAAACAAATCTTGGTGAAGATACAATTTATGACTGTCATAAATATTTGCTGCTTTGCACTCCAAACCCAGCATTTACAGGATGTTCGGGTCTCATGATTCATAACTGTCTCAAATGAAGTGGATACAGGGCACGTGAAGGAGGATTTCCCTAAAGCTAAACACAAAGATTTCCACCAAGATTACTGAAATCGAGATTGGGATTGATTTGTTTATAACTTCAGTGCAAAAATAAAACCCTATAACCCGTAACATCATTGTATTTTTTCATAAAGGTAACTGGGATTGGCTGAGATATACTTTTATTTGAAAACTCAAACAATGCACATGCATATTTGATAGGCTGTTACTCCAATGTTCCAGTTCACTGACCTGTCATTCCACGAGAACCTTTCTCACCCTGATCACCTGGGGTACAAAAAAAGGAAAGGATTCTGTGAGATTGTTTCACTGTAAAATGTTTCTATCAGAGAAAATAAAGTCTGCTTTCTGACAAGAGCACAGAAGAAAAAGCCAAAGAAAGATAGCATCAATACCCACAGAGAGTATCCATATCTTAAGGAATCTAAGGAAAATAACAGTAAAAGATAACTAATTGATCAACATACCTTTGGGTCCAGGAGGTCCACTGGCTCCCTTCTCACCTGAAAGATATATGCATGATTGAAGAATAGTAATAATAACTCAAGGGAAAGGAATTTCATATATCAAGAAAAATCATAGGGGGCGTGCAGATTCTCTGATACCAGACAAACTCAAACTGGAAATTCCTTTCCTTCAATACAGTTCCATCCATCCAAACTGTGCTATTACCTCTGTGTCTCCTGTATTTCTCAATATTTGCTTGCAATCACTAAGTTTTGTTTCTCCTCCCTTTTTCTCCATCTTTTGCTTTTCTTTTCCCACAGCATCAAAATCTTACATGGCCAGACCAAGTCTGTTACTCAGAGCAGTGGCAGAAAAGCACATCAGCCAGTGCTGCTGTAAGTGCAAAGGGGAAGAGAAACTTACCTTTAGCACCTGGGAGACCTGCTTCTCCTCTAAATCCTTGTAGGCCAGGAGGGCCTGCAGAAAAATGACATGGGGGTATAATTCATCCCACTCACCACAATGCATCACTGAGGCAGAAAAACTGGTTTTGTTTTCCCTAGTTTCTAGATGCTATAGCAAAGGAGTGAAGCACTCACCTGGAGGACCCTGTGGGCCTGGAGAACCCATCAGACCTGTGAAAAAGGAACATGGATTTTCTTTTAGCAACACCACAGTTAGAAAATGAACAAATCTCTTTCAGTTTGCTCCACAGCATCTACGACCCAATAGATGTTTAACAGATTGAAATTTCCCGTGCCACCATAAGAATTTGTATCACTGGCATCCTGAAAACCAGGACAACAAATTTACAGAACTTAATTCTTTTGACATTGAGGAAGTGTTATTCCCTAAAGTAGAGACCCAAGCCTTCCATCTTGGCTGAGATGCTGAGATCTGTGCTTCAGGTGGGACCCATTATTTTAAGAATAATTTTTATCTCAGTTGCATGAACTGTAGAGCTGTAACTCTATTAGGAGCTTGTTAGGGAAATGGAGTTTACCTTGTTATTTCTGAAAGCAGAGAAAAAAAAGCTGGAAATATCACACATCTAAAGACTGTTGTTTTGAGAAACCTCCCTGCCATTCTCATTAAAAGTCTCCAAGAATTTATTGCTCTAAAGGTTATTTGTACCTACCAAAGTAAATTTTACCTACAGAGATCATTGAGTGCACTTTTCTGGTTACTGCAGAGCAATACAAGTGAAACAGGAAAGCTGGGGTGATCATTTACTCCTAACCACTCTGCTAGGTCCTCTCTCACCATCTCACCATTTACCTTTTAGGCCAGCAGAACCTGGGGGGCCAGGTGGGCCTGGAGGACCTGGCTCACCAACAGCACCTACAAAACAAGACCATGAATAGACACTGAAGAATACAATCGTGATCCCATTTTTCTATTATCCTCTCTCCTGTTATTCTTTCCAGCAAGCATCACAAATAATCTGCTGGTCAGTTCAAAAGAACCAAATAGACATGTATTGTCCAAGACAAAAATACAAGCTCCATGGGTTTTAGCAAGAGAAGTCCCCCAACTTTGGTGATTTTAATAACAGGGAAGAAGATGACCTTGATAGTAAAGTTCTTTTGGTTCTGTCAAACTCAAACTTGACTGTGAGACCTGGCAAGCCAAAACAACCCTTGTTTACCCCTTCTGAGTTTGGCAAAAGGAATCCCTTAGGCCATATTCATCTGTGCTGGGAAATGTCTGGCACAAAATCTGGATTTGAATAATGAAATCAAATTCTATCAATGAAGTGTTTTATAAATTGGGAACCAATTGTAGCCTTATCCAACAATCAGACACTTGGTTCCTACCTCTGTCTCCTTTTTCTCCAAATCCAGGTGGTCCAGGCTCCCCTCGAGGCCCTGGTAGCCCTTCTCGACCTCTTTGTCCCATGGGTCCTTCCATGCCAGGCTCACCTACAGGAAACAAATGCTTTCTAAAACAAGGTGTCTATGGGTGGCCTTGGCTAAAAGGATCCATGGCCATCTCCACTGGGAAAGGCAATGAATCACACCACGTGGTGCCTATATTCCCATGCCATATATCAATCAGTTGTGAAAGACTCACAGCATTGACAGAGATCCTTACCCATGCTGCCTTTCTGTCCTTTAGGTCCTTCTGGTCCTTGGTGCCCAATTGGACCAGGAATGCCTGAAAAAAAACCCCACAATACATGTTCAGAGTTCTTGACTCTGTACCACAAAAAGGTAACATGGAAATTAGAAGAACTTGATGCCTGGAGGGATTATTCAGATGGGGTAAAGAATATATGACTCAGAGAATGGGTACTTGGGCAGGGATTTCTTTAGAAGAACAAAATATACATAAGCACAAAGAAATTGTGCCAAATACTTATGCAGCTGTAGGATTCTTTCAGTGGTAGATTGGGACCTTCACCACTCCAAATTCAGGATGTTCAACCAAGCAGAAGTGTGACCAAGGCCTTGCTTGTAACCAGGTGTCTGAGCTGTGTCTGTAGCTCAGCACCAAGGTATTAATTAAGTGACTTAGTCTATGCTAAATATTGACTCTTTAGAGAACCATCTTGAGCTAGGTTGACAGTACTAAATTTGTTTTCACCTACAGTAATGTCATTAAATATCCTCTCTCAAAGGGGAATTGTACTACAGCTCACCTGGGACACCAGGAAGTCCTTGCTCTCCTGTAGAGAGAAAGAAATAGACAGTCAGTGGGAAATATTGCCTTCCCTATTTGTCACTTTGGTTGACCTTCACCTCTCCTGAAAAGGAGTTTATGTTCCTGGGATATATACCAGTTCTACTGTCTCCCTTGCATTTATGCAAAGAATCGAATCATTCATACCATGCAAAATCCTCTGAAGCACTCTGTGATTAAACCAGGTAGAGCCTGGCTTCAGGAATGATTTTCATCCAAGTGAAAGAAGTTTCTAGATTCCAACTGAGATCTGTTATCTTCTCTACTATGAACTCTAAAAAATTTTCTTTGCCCAGAAAAAGAGAAACCCAACCATTGCAACAATATCTGAACTAACAGATAGCTAACATCAGCTTCTCTAACTTCTGGAGTGGTAAGAATCCATTTGCTACTCAGGCACTATGGCAGAGTACCAACCTCCCTGAGAAAGCAGGCAACTCCAGACTCACCTTTGGGACCTTGGATTCCCATGTCACCTGAGAAAAGTGAAAAAAAGTTTAATGAGGAGACATCCTGGAGATATCTCCTATGATTACTCATTCATTTTGTTTTTCTAGTTGCTTTTCCACCTTCAATGATTCATTAAGGAGTTATGTGTGAACTTCACACTTCAATAGTGTAGGATTAGACCCACCCCACTAGTGGCAATGACAACCTGGCCTTTAACACTGGCACAATGCAAGATTGAGCCTCCTGTACTGTTCTGTGCGGGATCAGGAGCATTGGAATAGGCTGACCAGGGAAGTGGTGGAGTCACTGCCCCTGAAAATATTTAAAAGACATGTAGATGTGGCACTTAGAGAGATGGTTTAGTGGTGGTGGACTTTGCAGTATTAGGTTTATGGTGGGACTCCCAGGATCTCAAAGGCCTTTTCCAGCTTAAACATTTCTGTGATTCTTTTTGTTCAAGTAAAAACCACCTTCATCTGCTTCAGTACCAATTGCCCCTTTTGGCAACATCCACCCCAAACCTGTGCATTTCCAGAGCCAAGGAACTGGACAGGGGAAGAGGACTATATGGCTGTACCTTTCTCCCCACGTTCTCCTTTCTCCCCTCGGAAGTAACCTGTGACAGGAAATGAAGGGGCTGTTAGAATGCATTTTACAACAGAGTAGCTACTCATTTCATGTACAAGGATCCATCTATTCGGATTTTGAGGCTACAGGCAGCACAGTATGGCTTTGTGAACTTCCTCAGTAAATTAGTTTTCACAAATCCATGAAATTTCTGAAGATGGGAGAACATAGTCTCCTCTTTTGTTAATCTCTTTCCGTAATCTGCTAAACTTTCCCTAGAGAAAGTAGCACGAGAAATAAGGTATGGGTTCATTTTTCTGTATAGGTCTTCCAAAATGGAAAATCCACTTGCTACAGCAAACACAATACATCCTAGCTCGGATGGCATGTCTACGGCTTGCTTTCTTCTCTCTTTTCTCTTGGCTTTAAGGAAGGTACCACCAGAGTTATAGTGGCAGCAATCTGAGTTCCAGCACAACCTGTCTCTGAGGACAGGAGAGGGCACTATTTTTGACAGACCTTATTGCACTCTAAAAGTTCTGATCTTTAGACCTATGGGCAAGAAAATCCTCCCTCTCCTCTTGAAATAATCTGACCACATGCAGCATCACAGACATTGACTCTGCTCACCTCGTTCTATTTCCTTGTTCAGTCTGCTTTTCACCATCAACCAGACAGACTCTTCATTTTCATACGGGAAGGGCGAGGAGGGTGAGATACCATGAAGAAAATCTACTCTTGAAACATCTTTTTCTATTTTTGAATTCCCTTGGTTAATTGCCAGGAGGCCGCCATTGATTTTTTCCAGGTCTTCCACACGAGATTTCAGCTTTCTCACTTCCTCCGCTGGAAGGTTAAAGGAAAATGCTACAGAACATGCTGCCACAGATGCCTGAAATACCTTCTAGTATCAGCAGAGACACAACAACACTGTGTCAGATTGCTACGGCCGCTGAGTTTTTTGCAGAATCTTTCTTTGTATCCTTTTTTTAATAGCAGGGATATCTGGAGTTTAACTTAGTCTCAGAGCAGTAAGACCTCAGATCTCATATTCCTATCATATTCACCCCAAGACTACATAACCCCTTATTAAAGGTTTATATTTCTCATATTTTCTTCCAGTGCATTTGTAACATCTTAGTGGCAGTCACCATCAAGCTGAGGGTGCTCCCCAGTTCTCTACCTTGGTATCTCTGCTGCTTGCACTGTTTGCCAGCTAACACCCTCTGTCCTTCTATCCCTTTCAACATTTCGTTCCTCAGTTGTTTCTTACCCAGAGCAATGAGCCCAAAAAGCAGTCCAAGGAGAAACAACCAGGCTAGAAGCAAACCAAGGAGCCATTTCCACCAGCTACAGCAGGAACCACAGGGACACCAGGATGGTGCTGATCCAATTGCACCCCCGACATCACCATTTCGTATTTCTGGAAGAGGGAAGGAGTAGATTCCTGTTTAATGAAAAGTTCCTTGACTTCAGAGTTAAGGACACCAAGGTCTGACCCATTATACAAAGGGCTATGGAAAAAAATCTTTACACCACCCTCTTCATTTGGCAGGTGTAATTTTAGTTGCTGTAGAAACTGGGAACAGCATTTCCAAAGGGAATTTCAATAAGGGACAAGACTCAGTGCATTTGAAAATAACAGCTGAAAACATGATGCCCTAAGGGGCAATTTTTTGTACTGATTTGAGCCATAAATGATAGCAGTAGCCAGCATGGTCTGTCTGAGTCCTCTCTTCCCCACCAATCTGGAAGCAGGTGCAGCTAGACTGTCAGCTATTAAAATATACTCCAACTACCCACCCACCTACAATCAAATCACTGGTACCAATTTCATCGGTAGCCTCCTGAGCATTCCCTCCCTCTGATGTCATTGCACAGACATCACTCATGTCCCTCAAGAACAGTTGGTTTTTCTTGTATTATTCTTTGGTTCTTCTTCAATGAAAGTCAGAGTTGCAACACTCACCTGCATAAGCTTCTTTGTCCCTTTTTGGCATAGATTTCAGTCCTCCTGTTTTAACAACAGTAAAAGAGATTTTATCAGTCTTTCTGTTCATGACAAAACAGAGCAGGGGCTTGAAAGGAAAAGGTAGTAATGGAGGCAGAAAGTTTTATTTACTCTTACCATTTGCATCTGATTTTAGGCCAGCATCTGTAGCAAAAGTGGAGGAAAATCCCTGCTTCTCTTTCTTCAAAGTGTCTTCTGCAAAGGATCCTGAACAGGAACCGAACATAATTAAAAGCTACACCAGAAGTTGAACCAGGTCTATCTTCTTTCATTGGTAAAAGGCATATTTTTATTGGGAAGACAGAACAGCTCTGCCTGTTTAAACCAGATCTAGATTTCTCTGCCCTCAGAATATACACATGCCCCAAAGACAGGAAGTTACCTCCATGAAGCCCAGTGGTAGAGGCATTAAAGACTTTGCCACTGTCCTTTGTCATGACCAAGAGCTCCATCTCCTTTGCCGGGGCATTGTCCTTCTCCAGCAGCAGGAATTTGCAGTCTTTGCGCAGAATGTCATCTCCCTGGGAGCTCAAAGCAGTTCCCCCTGGAATATTGATAGAGGATGGTAAAGAGGAGGAGATGAGTGTGTGCCATTGAGTCCATAATTACAAGCCACACCACTTTTGTTCATTAAAATACACAGTCACATTGTGACAGGGGTTGCCACTGCTATAAGCACTCAGTAAGAGACACACTGGTCACTGAACCTGAGAGCTGGGCATGTCATTAGATTTCTTTAGAGATGTGTATTTCACTAGCAGGGAAACTGCTACCAGAAGTGAGGAACATCTGGAGTTCAGTTGCATGTGGAAGTGATTTGCTCAATGACCTCTTCTCTTCTCAAACACATTTACTATGGAACCATAGAAACTCAGTCCAAGAGAGACATTCAGGGGTCAGCAGAGCCAGCACAGCCCAAGTTGAGAAGCCCATCATGCATTGTCAAGCTACTCTGTCAAGCATAAAGCACTACATATCCTTGGGAGCCAGGCAGGGTTAGGAGACATTGAACTGCAGTTTACTGAGGTTTGGCACAGGTGGTAACCCATTTGCCATGCGGCATCATCAAGTATGCCCAGAATGTTGTACAAATGTGACTGCATACAAATTGACACAACATTGAAAATCAAAATAACCAGGATGGTATTATTCCACTACTGTAGCAGAAACCTGGAGTAAACCTTTACTAGAAATGTTGTCATAACTTCTCTGGGCTTTACACCTATTTTTAAGCCCCATCTTTGGGAGCCCTTGGATTACAAAAGAAAATTGGCTCTCCTTACCAAAAAAAAAAATCTCTCATTTTTGAGTGGCTGAACCTGGTACTATTGCCAAATAATGTTAAAGAGCAACCGTGCAAATATTTTGGCTTTAAATGAAGTATAATTTCACACGTATGCTCTTCTATCCAGCTCCCTGCCTGCTGAGCAGAAATAGCTGCAATTAAACCATCCAAATTACCACAGAATGGGGGAGATTGAATCAGGCCAGCTCAATTGCTCATTTTGCTTTTGACTTGCTTTCTTTTCAGAAAGGCACTGGTGGCTAGTAACAAGTTATGCACTCTCGTGTCACTCAGCTGGCTGAATTTCTAAGTTGTTTTTGTTATGATACACATGTACAAGGCCATGCCTAAGCAACTATGAATGACACACTCACCTGCTGTGGCAGACACACCAGTACTTGTCGTGGTGTTGCTCTGAGAAGTGTTCTTTACCCCATATGCTGCAATGAGGAAATTCAAGAATGATAAAGATGAAAGATGTCAAGGTACCTACACACACCAACCTTGAGCTGGAAACCATTTAAAAAACCTTTTCTCATTCATCATTCCCAGGAAAACTCAAAAAATCAAGGGCTTCCCCGGCCACCAAATCTCTAGTGCAGAGGTACTGGGAGCTGTTCCTGCACATGCAAAGCAGAGGAAATATCCCTTCATATTGCACTGTGCCACCCAGGGAGCTTGTAATGAGGAACTCTCTGTCCATATGAACTCTCTAGTCACTACAGAAAAGGTGGGAGAAGGCAGCACACACTGATGACTCTCACACTTTCTCTAGGCTTAATTTGTTGCTGACCTGCAGAGGCTGCAGTAGCATTCTGAGTCGCAGCGGAAGAGCTGGGAGACAGGTTGTTTTGAACTCCAAACACTGCAAAGAAAAACATTGCAATGGAGGTTACAGGAGTCCTGCAGTGCAGACGGTATTCTGACTAAACCCAAAGCAAAACCAGTGACAATAATGATGACCTCTGCCAATAAATTTCACCAGCTAGTTGGAGGCATCACAGGCCTAAGCACATCTTCCTTAGATCATTTTGCTGTATTGTCACTGTTGGCCCAGAATAACAACAGTGACCATTTTAAAACATTATTCGAGTTATACTGAGAGGCCACTCTCAAGGCTGCATGGACATTTCTGCAGGTGGGGCAGTTGGGAAAAAGGAAAATTCAGCAAATTGGCTTGGACTGACTAAGGGAATAAGGATATAACTGCACACAGTATGTGTTAAAGTACTGTCCAGAGAGAAGCAAACAGCTGTGGTGTCAGAATCAGTGTGCCAGTATTAGTGCAGTGTATGGACTGCCCTCATACACCCTGCTCTCATTGCAAGCCCAGTCAGAGACCCTGCATGATGGCACTACGGTGTGCAGACATAGTGTGTGTGACTGTGAAAGGAATAAAAGTGACATTGAAGAGAGTCTGCCAGAAGCCATGAAACAGGTAAAGCAATAGGAAATTACAGGGAAAACTGACAGAGCAGCAGTGGGCCTTTATGGATTAGGAAATGAGTTTATTTTTTTACAGCATTATCCCGAGTTGTTCTAGGAAAGAAACAGGCTGCCTTAATAGGCGTTTTTCAAAAGACAAACGATTCTCCTTGGGAAATCTATACTTTTCCCTGCCTCCCAGACAAAAGTTGACAGGAGCTAACATCAGCTAGACTGGGCCAACTCAGAATAAATACACCATAACTGGGTAACTGAGGTATGCAGACAAGCTGCTGACACTAAGATGAGGAACAGGAGAGAAACTGGAATATAGGTATTATTTCACTGTACATGTCTGCCAGAAATGTGTTGCTGTGAAAGTGTGAAGAAAAGAAAAATCTGACCTGTAGACGAAGAGCTCAGGCCTGCATTCAGAGTATGATTGCTGGGAGCCAGGTTATTTGGAACACCAAAAACTGCAAAAAGAGGAGGTAAAATGTTATTACTTCTCTGAAATCAGAAATCCAGCACCCAAAGATCAGTAGCACAGTCACAGATATTAAGAATCAACCTGGAAATGCAATTAGTGAAAATGCACAATAATTGCACAGAAGAAAAATCTTGAAAATTGTGACAGCAAACCAGCCTTTCACTGAACTGACAAAGGGGAAAAACTCCTCCCTCAGACAAGCTGCAGTCATGTAACAGTGAGAGAAAGCAAAGCTTTTAACTGTATGGCATCATAAAGCTGCCTGTGTTTTATCTCTACAGCTGAGAAATGCAGCATTTTGAAGAGGGCTTTACCACGTATAAGCACACTCAACACTTACTGATACACATTTTTAGTGAATGAGTCATTCTTACAAAGGGCCAGGATAATCCAGTGTTAAGTAGAGTCTAAAACTAGTTTTTATAGGGAATGTAAGCTTGACCTCATTGATAAAGCTATCATCAAGGTTAGCAGCAGTCAGCCAGGACAATAAATCCTCATGAAAAAGGATTTTCTGATTCAATTGGTGTAGAAGCAGAGAGCACCAAATTATAAAGAAAATTAAAGCATATTCCTTGCCATCTTGATTCTTCCAACATTTTAGTCCTTGCTGTGTGAAAAAAATCCCACTTCTTTTGACCCAGTTTCAGGATAGACCTACATCTTCAAACCTGGGCAGTCCAGGTTTGGATCATCCATACCTGATCCTGTAGAGTGAGACATGGCATTGATCAAGGAAGAGCTGTTATGGTATCCACCAAGGGAAGACCCAGCAGGCAGAGTGGAGGACCACATGTATGAAGGGAGGGCAGTATTCAGTATGGTTGTGTCGTATGTCCCTGACACTGCAAAAAAACAACCAAACAAATGGTTTTCAATGAGACCAGGCTTGTGGCTTAGCATGCACTGCAGATTTACAAGGCAAACATCTTCATCTGCTTTAAACTTCAACTACCGTTGTGGAATCAACACAATGACTCCAGGTTAACATGGTGTAACTGACCTCAAATGTCAGCTGGTTACAGCACACCCAAGTCTTAACCAATGGAATAAAGACAGACCTGGTAGCATGAACATTCACAAAACACCTTGAAGAGATTTCATTGCTCCTAAATAAAACATTTAAGTCTGCTATAATAAATCATCATGAAGTCTGCTAATAAATCATGCTGGGCCATGGGATGTATGAATTTTGCTTCCCACGTATGTCTCTGATTGGTTCAGTACTGTATTGGACTAAAATTCCCAGTTTTAGACAGGACTGGAGCCACGAGTAAGATAAAATACTGGTTCTTACATACCAGTGGAAGACAGTGGACTGAATGTGAATACCACTGCCTCAAGCACTGTGGTGAGTCTTATAAGTAACAAAATATGGTTGTAGTATTCTAAGTATCACTTCAATTGCAGAATCATAGAATCACAGCATGGTTTGGGTTGAAAGGGAACTTAAAGATCATCTAGTTCCAACCACCCTGCCGTGGGCAAGGATACCCCCTGTTAGACCAGGTGGCTCAAAGCCTCATTTAACCTGACCTTGAACACTTCCAGGGTTGGGGCATCCTCAGCTTCACTGAGCAACACATTTCAGTGCCTCAACACCCTCACAGTAAAGATTTTCTCCTCAACATCTAATCTAAACCTACACTCTTTCATTTTAAAGCCATTCTTCATTGTCCTGTCACCATAGTTCCTGATAAGTTATTATCAAGTGATGTGGCCAATAAATCAAACCCGCACTGAAATGTTGTCTTCAGTGCTATCTCCATCTCGCTTGGAGATAAGAGATCAAATCATTCTCAGATATATTTGCTTAGAGCTCTTAACTCTGCCAGAAATACCTCTGAATTAAAGCTTGTGGCAGCAGAAATGGGTTGTACTGAAATTAGACATGTCACTAGATAGCTACTCAAGACGGCTCTTGTTGTGGCAACATCGGGACAGTCTTTCAGCATTCTGGCCCTTTTTCTGTATTGTCACTACCGTCTGGAACGGAGACCATGAATTCTTTCTTGGATGATCTTAGCAACTGAGTATTTTTTATGGCAAATACTGTTTGCAATGACTCCAACATTGCTAATGGCCAAGTACCTGACTGAGAGCTCTCAGTGACCATCTTCGTCTCCACCACAGCCTTTTTCGGGATCGGGAGTGTACCTGACGGTGATCGAGTGGGGCTGCAGCTGGCTGATCGACTGCCTTTCAGCAAACGTTTCACATCATCCAACTCTGTCCCTGGCAGGAAAAGCAAGGATCTAGAGTCACCCACAAGCCATTGTTCCATTGATCTATAATCTTGGCCTGGCTAAATCATTCAGTGTCTACGAAGTTCTTAATTTGTGGGGGGCCCCTTAATAACAAAGGTTAAGTGGTTTATTTCTGGGACTAACTACCATTACATCTTTGCAAGAGCATCACACAACCCACAGCATGCTGCCTTGTTCAGAAAGGGGACACAAATTAATGGTACTAACAGGAAAAAGAGAATGACATGCTGTTATCTGTCATCATGAAGACTGGGTCCCAGAGACACTGCAGACAGGCCTCTAGCAGCAACATCCTCTATCTTATCCCTGATACCCCTGGAATAAAAGCCATGGCACTTACATCTGCCAGAGGGAGATGCACTCTGCAGTCGGACTCGTATTTCACTCTCTGGGAAGATAAAGAGCAAATCATGAACATGGAGTGAGATACATTTGTGCCCTGGGCTGGGAATGAATCTTTAGGCTGAAGTGAATTCCTTCCTTCTTGCTGTTTATGTTCCATCTGCTGTCTTGGTCTGAGAAGTACTCATGGCCCATGTGAATTGGTTGTAAATTGGTTTGGGTGACTTTTTGTTTTGGGGTCACATTTAGTTACTCTACGTTCCAGAGAGCTATATGTTACTCATTGAGGGCTTCTGTTGAAGTCAATAGTGCTGCTACCGCCAGATAGACAGAAGGCCTAATTACACAGTCCTCAGCCACAGTACTGATTGATATTCCTGCTCATCACAAGTATTAATTTCATTGTCCTTCTAAATAAAAAACTAGACAGCCAAAAGAAGCTTACTAAGTATATAAATTCCCTATTATGTCCTGGGTAAAAGTCACACTTCCAGCTCTACAATGGGATGTATGGTACGTCTTACCACATTGTCTTTTGGCTCACTGAATGTAACCAGGCCAATTTTAAGCCAACATTCTCACCAGGTAGTCAGTGTTATTACTGACTTTTACTGTCCAACCCAAGACACTACAAAGTTAATGTGATTTGGTTGAGGCAAGTCTTCAAGCTTGCTTCCCACAAGCAAAGCGGCCAGCCAGGACATGTGATACATGCTCCTCAAGATGAAGTCTGACAGTGCATGCACTATAAAAGAAACACTATTTTGGCATTCATGTGGAGAAGCTGATGGATTGGAAGCTGGACCCGATTCTCTGGTGCCTGCTTTATTATGTATGGCCTAGTTCTGCTGGGAGCTCAGGTATGTAGTGTGCTAGAGGAGACTGTGATGATCTGAGGCAGAATACCTGGGAAATGTGACACTCTCCAGCAGGAGTGTGCAAGAGCATGCTTTGATTTATATCCACTGCTAAAATTAACTTGGATAAAATGACATTATAATTCCCTCTTCAAGCAACATGGAACAGATACTACACTCTTGCAGACTAATATAATCTTTCTTTCCCCAACACTGTTAATAAATTATTAGAAGAACTAAATGATTTAAACAATGTAGAGCTTTGAAGTGAGCTGGCTACACAAACTAAGCAAGTCCACAATTTCCTCACCGTCTCTTCAATGTGAGCATGAGATCATTTCAGGGTATAGCTTTATGGTTTGCAAGACAGATCACAGCAGGAGAATCATGAATGCAATTCCTGTAAATATGTCAGAGGCAGGTCCCAAAGCACAGATGGACTAAGTTTACGGCAGTGAATAGACAAGATAAACTATGTCCTGTGCCCTCAGATGTCCATTTTCCCAAGTACCTTTCCACATTTCTGACACGGTTTAAAGCACCATGACATTCACTAGGGTCAAATTTTGCGCTAAGCTTGCTTAAACAATTGCTTACAGATAAATAGCCCACATCTGCAGTGGTGTAAATCCACATAATTCATCTGACTGCTCTACATGCAAAGCGGTAGATTCTAGCTAAAGAATAGGTCCATTTAACAAAGAACAGTATAAACTCACCTCGACTTTGGCTTCTCCCTCTCGTGGAGGCAGATGCTGCAAACAGCAGTGAGAGAAAAAGCAATATTAGTGTATACTGACTGTGATATCTCTGAAAAACAACACACCTATCTTGCTCAAACTGCCCAGATTCAGATAGTAACTTTTCCTGGGCCACAGTTGGGGGAATTGAACCCGTAGAGTTTTTACCAGACCCCCTTTAGACCATAAGGTATCTTATAGAATCGGTACCACCTTTTGCATTTCTGGACCAGCTGGTGTTTCTTTTCATAGAGAGAAATGTTGCTCATAGGTGGCGATCTCCCATTTCAAATGTACAAAAGGCAGCTAATAGGCCTATTTCCCCACTGACCAACGCTGGATACTTTGAAACCCCGCCTCCTTTCTGAGCCAGAAAGATGGCCTGATCATAATGTTTCACTGTCTTAACTGAGCAAAATCAGCAGCTCAGAATTTGGACAGAGCAAGTTCATACTTGCTGAAAATCTTCAGTGTAAATACATCACTTGACGGCCAGTTCATATTTCCATATATACTTGCTGAAGACTAGAAAAGAGCTACTGGAAAAGTATATCCCACAATGACTCAAAATCCTAAGAGTCTGGGCTTTCTTGCTTGCACCTGTTCTTCCAGCTATGGTGGGGGATGGAGGGAATGCCATGTATCCTGTGTCTATGTTCCCCTGTCCATGTACTTCATCATATGGGAAGCATCACAAAAGCAGCTGAGAGTAGCAGATATACATTATGCACTCTTCATTTGAATATGTATCAGCTACAGACCTACAGCTCTAAAAGGAACATACCGATATCTTTTCTGGGAAACTCAGGAGAAGAGTTGGCACTGGAGCTCCCTGTGAAAACCAGAAAGGGGCTCATTAATACTTTGCACTAGATCATTAAAAGCTTTCAAAACATGTCTTCCTGGCAAGCGTCTAATCCCAGTGGGCAGCAAACATTTCCATTTAAAAAAAGATCTACTCAGGATGACATGAAAGGGCTCTTAATGTCTTTCAACAAATATATGGCATATTTCCTTTTAGGAATGAACATTAATATAAATACGACTTAATCATTAAAATGTGTCCCTGATGGCTTATTTCCTAGCAAAATCACAATGTGATTTTTGTGCTACTGGGGACAATTCTGCATTAATGTGATTTCAGAGTGCACTACACATTGCCTCATTTCTATGACATGTCCTGTGATACCTTCATATGTTGCATGGCGGTTGACATAGGTTTTTCTTTCAAATGTCGAGCCAGGTGATCTGGTGAGAGTAGAGCTGGGAGACTGGGCTTGTCTGTAGCCAGAAGATGATGATGTTGAATTCAATCTACCACTTCCACCTATAGTTAGAACAAAACACCCTCAGCAAATTGAAGATAAGCCCTGTCTGTACACTCTGGATGCCCTGAGTGCTTTATGTTACTGTCGTCTGAGCTGGACAATTTGCATTGGCACCTCACAAATTGAGATGGACAAGAACGACATTTGGGTCTAACTCTGGCTGTCCTCAGCATTCAGTGCAGAGAGGAGTATAGGTTATCTTTGTGGTTTTGAAACAAATCTTAATATATATGACAGCAGGTTTTGGCCTAGAGGGATGAGTAAGCCATCTGCCCTGAGCAGAAAAAAACTCTTGCTCTGGACAGTGCTGGGTTTTGGTTTGGATATAGATCCACCTGTAAACTCAAGTGTTACATGACACAGGACAAAAAAAACTGTGAGACTACTAAGCCAAACTCAAAGTGGTGAAGGATGCAGTTTGTGAGACAAGGGAAAGCAGAGATAAGTCCACTTTCCTTCTAAAGCAACTGTCCACACTCTCCCTTATCATGCCTTAGTCAGTCTAGTTTCTGGAGAAGTGATTGAGGTATGCTTCAATTAGGCCCAAGACAGCCTGGAGGTTATCAGGAGCTGTTATATTTAAATAGATGGAAAGAATTTCCCTCCTAATTCACATCAGTGCTGTGGAGAAAGAACTGAGCAGCCATAACTAATGCATTCATACTCTTATGTGAAATCTAATGCTGGAGTATGATCAGGGTGCAGCAAAAAGAGAGCCCTGTGATAAAGTGCAACCTATCCATGCTGATCAGCAGGACCACCCTGGATATTGTTTACCCATCCCTACAAAAAGAGTGTGTACTTTTGATCTCAACAGCATTTTCTTGCCAACTTTCCTCTCTACAAAGATTTGTTTCGTTCTGTAACTTTTCCATTTAATTCAGCAGAAAGAACTGCCGTGACAAGAAGACTTCTGTTAGACTCATTTTGCAAGAGAGTGGGAAAGAAGAGATTACAGAAAGCTCTGTGAAACAGCTAGATCTCAATATGTCTAAAGTTCAGGTTCTTTTCCTCCACACACTGAAAAGCAATAAAAGGAAGATGGCAATCCTGCAAGGTCCTCTGCGTTTGCAGGACTGAGTTCAGTTCGTACACTGGTGCCAGTCCAGCAAATTAGACTGACATTTTCACTGGAGCTACTTCATGTCTGCCCTGAGGCAAAGTGATTCCACACTCTGGCCTTTAAGTGGCAAGTGTCTATCAGATCTATTTGATATGGCTAACTCTTGAACTCTCTTGAACTTCCAAACTGCATTTCACTCCCTCTGGTTTGCCAGCTCCCTTGGAGCATAAAGAATGTTTTCTATAAGGATAGCTATTCAGTTGGTCCAACTGGGGATAGAGAGGTGGCCAGGAAGCTTATTCTCTAGAAACCTTTGCTATGACAATCTAACAGCTGGATAAAGAATGCTGTCAGAGAGGAACCCTGTCTTTGTGGAGTAGACAGCATACACTGATTTTGCACGTCCAGAAAATATGGCAGAATATTCAAAGTGCTAAAGCTATGGGCACACACACACACACACACGCACGCACAAGAAAACATTTCTAGGAAATTCTTTAATAATATTTTACCCTCAGCAAGACCAACAAAAAGATTAATCAGAAATGTCTTTTGAAAAAAAATGGTCAGAAAGATTCTAATTTGGAAATTTAAAAGGGAGGGAAATTCAGTTTCTGAATGTCTTTTTAAAAATAGTGGGAATGGCATCTTTTGTTGTTATTCTTCTGAAATCAGGTTTTCCCTGTGGAAAATGGGAATTTTCTCATTTACTCACCCATCCTCAAACTCAACTTTAGGGAAGGAATACCTTTGGTTTGCATATGTAGGTAATTGTCACTTCTACTATCATAAATCCTCTTTTCCTTACCTCTGCTCATCCTATTTCCCTGCCCTGAGCCTCTCTCCAGCCCATTTCTACTGCCTTTGCTCTCTGCTCACTGTGCAATGATTTCACTCCTTACTTGAGGTCACATAGCTGCTGCCATGGGTGTAAGACCTCTTTTCCACTCCACTCCCTCCAGCATGAGATGATGTTTTGAGTCCACTGCTGCTTCCTCCCTCTGAAAGAGATGAGCACAAAATGAGACATTCTTTCAAGGCAATAGATAAGAGAAACAAGGACACTACAAGACAAAGCAGGAGGGACCCAAAGCTGTCCACACACTCAATTCCAAATACAGCTTCGAGTCTGGTGAGAGATCAGAGCTGCAGAGAAGTATCTTGGTAGAGCAGACAGGTATTCACACTCTATACCCAGCAGGTTTGTAGTCAGATTTTGCATCATACATAGACTGAAGGATGCTGCTGTTAACCCTCATCATAAATGGCATGATAGTGCAATCCCTTTCCAATTCAGCTGCAGCAAGCTATCAAGAATATGGTGGGATAAGGAGTATGGAGGATTCTTCCCAACTCAGTGCTTGTACTTCCCTATAGAAGTAGAAATGTCCTGTAACCTTTGATACTCCCCAAAAGGATTCACTCAGTGTTATCAACTGGCTAAGATGACAGGAGAATATTACACTGCAGCTCGAGCATTGGAGGCTGCAGACCCAAAACACAGTTCCCAAAAGACAGCCACCACCGGAGACCCTATATCTGGACTTCAATCTGTGGAGAGTCTGGTCTACCAGTCTCAGTGGAGAATGTGGCTTTGCTTCTGATACTCAGATATATATAATATATATATATATAATACTCAGATAGCTCCCCACATATTACTCCTTCTCCCCAGTAGCAAGTATTTTGGGACAGGTATTTCTGAAAATTGCTTTTCACTGGGTGCAAATCTTTCCTGCTGCACCCAGGAATTTATGGAAATGATGGAAATAATGCAGGCAATAGCATGGAGGGGCACAGAACACTGCAGCATAATGCAATGACTGAGAATTACTTACTGGGTGGCAAGGACGTCAGTCTTGTGGTTACAGTCTCTGTAATAACTGAGGGAAGAAAAGGGTGCAGATGTAATGTCATGTTAATATAGCCAAACTAGATCAATGTTCTACTTATTTTCTATGCAAGAGCATGACTCAGTCAAAGAAGATCAGCTCATTTAAATAAAAGTCCCTTAAGACCACATTGCCTGGGGGCTGTTGTTGCATTAGCACACAATGCTGTGTGTTTCTTTGCCGGGCTTTTATCTCTAACTAAGAACATGAGTGCCGTGAAGGATTTTCTCTTTACAATATCCACGTAAAACATGGAAGTATTATTATTTCTTGGCACTTCTGAACCACAGCCCTTTGCTGTAACAACAAAGCCTATGGTCAGAACCCTTACTAGCTTCCTACTAGTTAATTCGCATAAAGTCATCAGGGAATTAACTTTTGCTTTACACAAAGCTCCAAAGAGATATCTAAAGAACATTTTCTAGGCCACATGGGACATTGATTATCAGAGGTAGGAGCAGATCCAAATATCTGCACTACTAGCTAGAAATGCTACCAAAGGGCAATCACCTGGTTAAATAATCAGGCCACGATACACATCTCTAAATGTTTGACGTTGGCCTATTCTACTCCTTACTCTGACTTCAACAGAGAGAATTTCATTCTGGTCAACATTCAATCCCTAACAAAACTGGCCATCCATCACTAGGATTTCTGGGATGTGATATAAAAATAAAAAAAATCTCCTCCTTACGTCTTTCAGTAACTTCTGATCCATCTTGCCTTGTTTTCTTTGTTACAGAATCCATATCATTGCCACCTGCAAGGAAAACAGACAGACTGCACTCAGAGCTCTGTGAATACTAGGAAATGACAACAGCTCTACAGAGGTCCTGCCACTTCACTCCCCTAAACTGGGGGCTAGACTGCCTAGAAAACATCTGTGCCAGGGTGTTTACAGTGCCCTTCCAGAGCCACATGATTATTACAAATAGACCAGCACCTAGACTACTGGATGCTGCACAAGGCAGTAGAGCTGATACACCAGGAGGGGTTGTAAAGCCAACAGATGACAAAGGGGCAATTGAAGCAAATCCACTCAGTGATGGAGTTTATACCTGGATTTATATTCCGACTTTGTGGCACTACACTGTGGTCTTCAGCTCTCCGGAGTGAGAGAGGGACAATGTGTCTACAGTGTCTCTGTAAAGGTCTGATGAAAATCACAGGGTCCAAATACTACTCCCACACATCTGCTCTGGGCAGGACTCAACAGTTCAGGATTAGCCTTGCAGGCAGCTTCAGGAAAGTTACCTGCACCCTGCCAGCACTGCCAGAAACACCTAAGCAGAGATACTGCTGCTCTGTCAGCGGTAATACTCCATTCTCAGGGTACACTGATGCTGAAGCCACGGCACTGAATTTAGTGAAGCAGAAAAAAAATGGAGGTACCTTTAAACTAGCTAACTTTGGCAGCGAGGAACTTAGGTATGAAGCCCTTCATTTTGCTATAAAAGGTAGAGCAATGACAGTCTCTGCCTTTGGAAACTGATCTAATTTAATGCCAGGTCGGGTCAGCCTACACAGTGTTAGAATCAATGCTGTGAATCCTGTGTACACTATTCCTCATGATTTGGATCCCACTCTAGCCAAAATTATAATCTTTAGCAGAGGTATGACTGCCTGTCAAGGCAGGAATACTACAAAGAAACATGACTGTGGTAAAGAAACATTATCTAGAATAGAAAACACTTTTGTCAGAAGGAACCACACAGCTGCTCACTCCTATTCTCTCTGAGATAACATTTCATTCTATGCAGCCACAAACTACGAGAAGGAAGAGATTTTAATTCACGCACAAGCTCACAATAGGCCAAACCCCTCCACTGCATCTGAAGCCTCCTTCTTAAAAGTAAAGGCCCAACTGTACCAAAAAGTACACACTTAAGAGGATGAATCTAAAAAACAGCTTTGGGCAAAATTCCTGTTTTAAAGCCCAGCTGGAGGCACAACACAAGACTGTGCCCCTCAGTGCAGCTACCATTTGAGCTTGATTCTTATGATTCCACTTTACACTCCAGGAAAGTGTAGCCCCCTTGAAGTTACGCTTGTACTGCCAATGCATAAACAATGACGCAAGTCAGAATGCAGCAGAGAATCTGCAAGAATATATGATGTTCAGATTCAGTTGTGTCTTTGAGCAGCTCCTGCTATTCCTAGGGCTGGACAGGAACAGTTTGAGTGTAGAAGGCACACTACCAGCAGCCAATCAACTTCAGCCTCCTATGACAGATTCATCTGAACTTTGCAGAGAACACCATAGTGCCCACAGCTCTCACTCTGCACTTCTGACCCTGGGCTTGTCTAAACAGCCCCGTAAATGGGGCTCCTGAGGCTGCCTCCAAGTCCTTACACAACCCTGATGGCAGTGGGATGCTGCTCAACCCTCATAGTGCTTGCTAACACTGTGGATTTCCAAGGGATTATCCAGGGTGTTGATTCCAAGGCATAGGCAACACAGGAGCTATACACATTAGGATAGTTCCTCCTCCAGCAGGATGACAGTTCCCTGCAATGGAAGGGTTCCTACAAAGGAAGGCAAAATCTCTTCTAGTCTTCCTTACTGCATCAACAGTGGAAGGATCTTGCAAGCTTTTTTCGTAAAAACAGATGCTGGAAGCTGTTGTCTGGAGATCAGCACTGTTGGCTTTGTCAGTGCTTTTGCAAGGAACACAGTTTTTCACTCGGAAACTGCTTTCCTATTTACTGCTTTGTAGCCACAGAGCTCCACTTCCTTTCTACTACTGCAAAGCAGTGCTGGTTATGGATGCTGGAAGAGGCCAGCACCACCATGGAGTGAATTAATCTTCTGCATCTTTGCCTTCTCTTGAGGGAGTGAATATCTTGCTGTGGTATCAATTAGAAAAAACAAAACAAGAGGCTAAAGCAAACCTTCGGAGCCACACGTGCCCCAGCACACGGTGCATTTTGATCCATGTTGCGTATCTGTTTGCCACATGGATGCAAAAGGCAGCTCAGGCTGCAGCAGGCTGATGGAGCTGGGTTCCATGATCTGCCAGGACTGACTCATCTCACCAGCTCCTACCCGAATTCACAAAGACATAGCTGTGGGCTATGTCTGTGGCAAAGCAACAGCGTTGTTGAATCAGAGAAGCCATCTGCAATCATCTCTGAGCAACGAGCAGGAACTTGTGAAGTGGGGTCACTCTCAAACACTGCAGGCAGTATAAGACAGGGCACCTCTATGGCCACTTTAACACAAGCTCAGGGATTGTAGCATGCTTGTGGCACCCACAGAAAAGGGGAACTTGCAGACATTGTTGGCACTAGGAACCACTTGTGCACACTGCTTCCTCTCTGGACAGCAGGACAGAACAGCTGTCCAGCATTGCAAGTCATGCTCAGATCTGTGCTTTCCACAAAAGCCAGACAATGCGGGGTACCTCCTGCTCCCCCTGTGCCATTCGTCTGCAGTGCAGCACACTGGCAAGGACACTAAGCCAGTAGGTGATGGGACATTCAAACTCCTCTTATTATTGTAGAATTTAGGAATTATGTGCAATAGTAAGAAAGTTTATTATAGGCATTTTTCAAAGGGGAGAGGAATAACTACAAAGATGTACTTTAGTGGAAAAATAAAAGCAGGCATGTTCCAGATTATTTTATCCCTCCACAATAAGGGAGGGAATCTCTCAGTTTTCATATCAGAATGCTGCTGCACTCACAAACATCCTTTCAGCTCTCTCATCTGCCCATTAATGAGGCTCCTGCTGTGAGACATTCCATGAGGAGAAAGAGGCATCAGCAAATGCTGCGATTAATATTTAATGTCAGTGGAACCCTTTCATCATGCATACTCTGAGACTCAGTAGATGCCTCCAAATGATGCCACTGACTATGTCGCCCATCATAACAGATGTCTTTTGACCAAGCCTTTCAGGCTTCACTGTCCTGGAACTAAAGAACTGTTAAAAAAATGGCCCTTTATCCCTCTTTTACCTCTCAGACTAGGAATCTGACCTTCTCATTCTGCTCTAAAAACTGTTCCTTTCAAGTAATTTTATCAAAGCCAACACAGTCAGAATTGAATCAACCAAATCATGCTTCCAAATCTGCTCATTTTGTAGACTCACTGAAATGATGCTAATGCCAGGGAAGGAGGTTAGATGCCCAACCAAAGCTTGGACATGCTGTAGGAACAAAATTCTGCCCTGCCCGCAACCTCTCCTGGCTTCTTTGACACTAATATGTGCTCATATCCCAGAGCACAGGCAACAGCACTGCCCAGACTTTGCTCTGCCATCAGCCTTCCTTTCAAAAATGTGTCCTCACCATCCCAACTTAATTGTGCTACTTAAAGAGAAATAGGCCAAATACAGGCCACTCTGACCTGAACAACTCATTGCCTCTGGCACAGAAAGGGAGACAAACAATCTACTGTTAATCAAAAAAGTGTCTGCAAAACGGGAAAGTGCTGCTGTCACCATTTCATTGATGAAGCAACTACTCACAGAAGGGCAACTAACTTTCCCAAAGGCACTCTACAAGTCAGTCTAAAGATATGAAAAGAACGCAAGTCTTTTACTTTATGCCACTATGTTCAAATTGCTAGACCTGCTGTAGAAAGGATTCAAACTGATTCTCAAATCAGACTTCTCTGACTTATTGTGACAAAAACACCATATAGTGCTTAATAATCTTCAATGACAAAAATATGGCACAAAGTCCATAGTCAATGAGTCACTGCTGATAAATAAACCCACCTGTTTGAGATAAAGCAAAGTTTGTACATGGCAACACAAACTAGTTCCAGACATTCTCAGGACTAGAGATCAAGTCCTTAATATTATATCCTGTACCCACCCTCTGAAGCTTCAATTTATAATCATTTCTCCTCTACCACATTCCAGATCTGCTCAGTTTAAAAACAGCATTTCACCACGCTGGTACCCTTATGAAACTGAGAACATTCAGCTAAACTTCATCTATTTTACAGTAGTTTCACAAAATGCATTAAAAATGTACCCATAACTTGGCTTCACATTTCTTATCTCCCAGCAGCATTTCTTACCATCTTTCACTGGGTACGCACTTTAAGAGAGTAATATTCACTGACAAACAGAAAACTAAAATGACCCAGCTCTTACACAATCTTATTTTTATATTGTATTCACTGTATAAAAAGGTAACTTTTTTTTTTTTTTTTTTTTTTGCCTAACAATACAGCTTTGTTCTTAAAGGAATCTGGAAAACTGAAAATAAAGCATATCTTTTTTTGCCTTCTTACTTTTTTTTTTTGTTAGTAATGTAACTTACCTGGAGTGCTTTGGTTACTGAATTGTAAATCTGTTTTTCTCTTCAACCGCTTCCTTTTTACCAAGACTTTGCCATCTGCACTTTATATCATGTCTTTCCAAAGGTGTGTGGAATCTGAGTGATCATCCAGAAATGTTCACCTCTTCTTTATTTAACCCGTTTTATTCTCGCCCTAATTCTGCTTTTCTATTCCCGTGCTTTTAAACAAGTCCCAACAAAGGCGTGTCGTGGTTTCCTGCCTCACCCTACCCTTCCAATTATCTGACACTCACTGGAAAAAAAGATCTGCCTCCAGGAATCAAACTTTATTGAAAGAAGAAATCCTTCTACCTATTTGCTCAGGTAGATTAACTATTTAGGTCCCAGTCAGAGGTGTGAAGGCTTATGTCAGGTAATACAAGCAGTAGTTTCTGACACAAGATCTTAGATCTGTTTTGGAATTTACTTACAGGTAACTACACAGCACTTGCTGATGCCAGCACAAAGCTGGCTGCAAGCTAAGTATATTTTGCTGCTTGCAAATACAAGGGGCTGAACTACCATGTACACTACCTGCAAACCTCTCACTGAAGGAACTGAGGCAGAACAGCAGCCATGGTGGGTCAAAGAAAAACTCCACCTGGCTCATGACCCTGCCTTTCAACCACGGCTCCTTCTGACAGCCCTGGGAAGACCATGTGAACAGGATAAGCATATGCAGATATTTTCCTGGTGTACAGAGTCAGATGCTGCAGCATTGCAGTCATTCTTTGACAGATATTCTCTATTAATTTGTCCAATTAGTTTTTGAATCTGTATATTTTAGTATGTATGGTGTCCTACAGCAAAGATTTTGAAAGCTTAACTATATCTTGTTTAAATATTTTTCCTCCTACTGAACTTGACAGTGCCATTCAGCGCCCTGTGCTTCTTTATAAGAATCGGAATTCACCTTGGCTTTTCTCACTCTACACAGATTCTGACAGATTTGTTCCTCTGAATGGGAAAGAACTCAACACTCCCTGTGGATTTTTGCACAGATCTTTCGAGGGGTTGTAGCTGTGTACTGTCAAGATGACACTTTGTTCTTTTAAGTTCCATATTGGGAATTTCCAAAGGTGTGTAGGGACATGGCTACTCTACAGCAGTGCACTCTACTCCAAAGGCTATACCTGGTGTTTGTTTATAGGGATTAAGACTTCTTCAGAATTCATCAATGTATCTCCTAAATTCCAGAACTTGTATTTGTATTTATATTTATCTTCAGTCAGGCAGATATTTACGCAGCACAATTTCCTCCCTGCATGGAGGAAGCATCCATTACTCTGCCATCAGAACATTAATCAAAGGAAATTTAGTTGTCTAAACAAGCTGCATGTGGTAATGAAGTCATTAAGAAGTGTAGAGCTCAGCCTGGGACTCAGCCAAACAGCACTTGGCTTAAGCCTGGACCAAAAGGATAAAAGTGGCTCTTGCTTTTTGAACTTCCTGCTCTTTGAACATGACATATAACTGTCCCTCTTATTATCAACTGCACTTTAAACCTGCACTTCATTCATATAATTTTACATCTGCTTCTAGCACAATCCACAGTGCATGTTTCAGACACAGCCTGACTGCTCACAGACAGAAGGTGTTCAAGAAAAGGCAGCACTGAATGCACTGGGCTCTGTAAGACCTCCCAGTATGAGGGAGACTTACTGGAATGGCACACTGGAGCCAGAGATGAGACCTCACATTTTCAGATAATGTTCTCAGGACTGGAGGAATTTTCTCCCTTCTTTAACTTTGTCTACCAGTTTTCTTTATCGGTGTGTAAACAAAAGGTAGCCATCACAATTTTGATAAAATAAGAAAATTACACATTTGAATCCCTGCAATGTTAGCAGGACAAAAATACTGTTTTCATATTTATTGAGAACAAAATGCTCATGGACCATCTCCTCATGAGTCATTTTGCCAGTTTCCTACTGGAAAGAAAAAAAAAGTAGAGGTGGAGTATGACACAGAGGTGACTTAAAAGAAAACTGAAAATAAATCACATCTTTAGAACCACTGACTCCACATTTAAAAAGGTCAATTTAGGAGAAGATGGAGTTGGGGATGCTGCCTACTGAAATGCATTGGTAGTTCACTCAGATTCCTACTTGGCAAGTATCAACATCAAGGACAATTTAAAGATGTCCTGAGCTGCTTCACCTTTTACTGAAGTCAATGACTGCTGCAGATACTCAGAGTAACTGGAAGTCAGGTCTCTAACGGGTACAGTGTAAGGAACTGCAGCAGGCCTAGCTTCAGCTCTTCAGCTGCCACTCCTGCAACAACAGCAGTGTGTGGACTGGCGGTTTGAGCAGGGGATGCACCTTGAACTTTTCTTGGAGGTAACAATCACTATCCTCCCATCCCCCATCTGTTCTGCTCAATTTTGCTTGTAGAAGGTAAAGTCTGTAGAGGTGGAGTCACACTGCTGCTGGGCGTACCTGGGAATGTTCTGACAGATGCAGTTTGCTGCTTTCCCTGCTCCCAGCACAAGAAGAAGCCCCAGTGCCTCAGTCTGGCAGTTAGAGATCAAGTCACAATTGAAGACAGACCATTTTCCTGGTGAAAGATGCTGCAAGAGTTTACAGCACCTCATGCTGGCACTGAAAAAGCTGAGGAGAGGCAGAACTCTACCATGCACATTCCCTGCTTCTGAAGAGAGGCTCTGCTACAGCATATCTGAATCACTTCTCACTCTGTAAGGGCAGCTCAAAGTTAGAGGGTCTCAAAACTGAACCAGCTTGTTTTGTCATGGCCACTCTCTAAGAGCTTAAGGTATGTTCATGGTTTAGAAACAGTCTAGAACAGTTATGATAATCTATCACCTTCAAAGGGACATCTGGAGCACAGAATAAGGTGTACATTGGTCTGATAATTCTGTCTTGATTGACACATAAATTGCATAACTAGTGAATCAGCCAAGAAGCTGATTGGAATAGTGCAGGCCCACACAAGGATGGTTCACACAGGGAAGAAGCCACACCTATTTCTGCGTAGCAACTGCAGTTCCTTCTGTGCCTTGGTTTTACACAACAGAGCCAGGCAGCCACTGAACCAACCAGAGCCTCTTGAGTCACTCACTCCCTTGACTCAATGCCCTGAGTCTGAGGTTTGCACATCACTTGAGAAACTCACTGTGAGTAACCCTGGGCATGAATAAAAGCCTTCTGGGGAACTGATCATTGCTTTTAGGGTGCAGGGAGGTGAGTAATGTCAGGATGCAAAAAAATATTGCTAACTCAATCTCCCAGGTCCCAAGGGACTTCAGTGTTGGCTGTACTCGTTAATACAATTATACAGCTAAGGACTGCCTTTCCTTGCTCCTTTTGGCTTTGTATAATATTCTACACAGCTTCTAATGTTTAGCATGGTACAAAAAATAAATACCAATAACTATAATAAAGATATATCTGGTTATGAAGTCTTACAAAACACTGATCCTTAATGGTGCAGGGCAACCTGAATTGTACTGGCCCAGAAAGGAGGGGCTGGATTGTTCTGGTGGGAGTCAGCAACTGGGAGGAAGTGGCTGAAGACTTGGGCTTGCTGCTCTTATTATTGCCATGTAGACCGGAGGGTCTTTTCAGCAGCTGTAGACAGCTGTCTACCTCTGCTCAGAGCCAACTCTGTACAGACACTTAGGCCCTGGTGCCATCATGGTGCTCTGCAATACAACTGCCTAATAGTTCCTAGCAAGCAGCCCAGTCCAAAGGCTGGGGATGGACGTGTGCATTGGCTCGTGTGCCTGGGACTGCTCCTGATAATCCAATTTTGGTGATAGACAGGTCCAAACCAAACACACCTGTGACCTCTTAAAGGCCCCTTGTCCTCCATCCCGCTTTTAATGTGCATTGATGCTTGGGAGCATTTTACGTCTCAGTACAGGTCAGGCTGTACAGCAGGAGTTGGCTGGCAGAGCCAGGAGTTATCACTCATGTCAGACTCACCTCTAATGGCATCAGGGCTGAGATGTCAACAGACCTGTGTGTAAAGGTGACCTGCTGTCACCTCTCCCTCTTTCCACACCCCTTTCCCCACAGAAATTTGGGAGCTACCCCAGCTGTTCTGCACACCACAGCAGCTGTCAGGGCACAGGGCAGTGAAACAGATGATCTGATCACTGCCACACTGAGGGGTCTTGCTGAGACTTTAAGTAATTTGCATCCATAAGACTGCTCTCCTTCCCAGTGTTGTTATGACGAATAATCCCTTCCACTTTGTCCTCTCAGTAAGAGTTGCCTGGAACACATGCAGCCCAGCTATGAGCTGGACTGAGCCTCTTGTTTTATGCTGCTATTTAGCCACAATAAGCACACTGCTCAGTCTCCCTGGTCTAAGACAAAGGGAACCAGTCCTCGAGCATTTTATTTATCACAGAATGCGAGTTTGATTCATAGGATCAAATAATTTCTTACCCCTGGCTTTTAGAAAACTACTACCTATTTGCAAGCCCACTTGTGAATCCTTAAAACAGTTTTACCACCATTGCCTTTTAGATAAAAACTATACATGCTAATCTCACACATCAAATGTTTGAGACAGGCAGGCAGCAAAGGGACACAACCAGTGCCAGGTGACCTGGCTGTGGTCCTGCCAATATACATAGTGGAGAAAAGTCAAAGCAAGCTGTTTACAAAAAACTGGCAATGTGAAAAAAAAAACAACACCTTTCTGGCAGCCCCAAAGAAAACAAGATATGATTTGTGACTACCTTACCAGCATATCCACAGTTGAAATTCCAAGCAATTACTATTCCAAACAAACAATTCAACCAGTTCTACCTGTGCCAGTCCAAATCCTGCAAGTTTAAGCATCATTACAAAAAGAAACACAGGCAGAATTGCAGTGCAACACTGCACACAGGACAAAAGCTGGAGACAACACTTATCTTGGAGATCTGCCTCACCCATCAGAAAATGATGGGTGTTGGCAAATAAGTCTGATTTCTGCCTGCAATCTTGACAGAAAATTCAAAACACATATTGGCAAAAAAATCCTCCTGAAAAATCTCTGCCAAGCTCAACTGCAGCTCGCAGCAACTCACCTCCAATATAGAGAGAGGGATTCTTGTCAGCAGGATGGGAAATGCAGAGGAAGGTGCCTGAAGGGTCGCTGAGAGCAGTTTTCTTTTACTCTCCCCTTTTCCAGCCCTACATATTCCTGCCCTGCAAGTCCCTTCCCCTGCTAAGTTTCAAAGGATCATTCTTTGGATCAAGGATTATTTCACAACCCAGAGAGGATTTTCAGGAGCCTTTAGGAACAGAAGTGCCAGTGATGTTGTGTCACTCAGGTGAGTTTGTGCATAAGAACAAGAACATCTTCTGAAAATACCCGGGCACTGAGAATGAAAGTAAACACAAGATTGTGCATAAAGCCCACAGCTCATATCCAGTCCAAGGAACTTGGCCAAGCACTGGGGGTCACTGCTGGGGAACAAGTGAAGAAAGCACCAGACCTGTTGCTGCAGGGACAGCTGAACTGCAATTGAGTCTATACTGCTTGTGGTACATCTATATTCCATTCTCAAACTCAACAGCCTTATCTGTATTGCAAGGATCTCAATTTGTTTCCAATATAGATTCCCTCATTAAATACACTGTTTGCACACGAGCTTGTGCTAAGGGAGAGCATTAACCTCAGCTCCAGAGTATCCTGAGGGCAGGCCCAGAGCACAAGCAGCACCCAACACCCTTTTGCTCATACAGTCCAGTTTGATTTAATGTGCACAGTTAAGTATTAAGCAGGTGTCTCTAGTTTTCACACATCTCAGAAGCCATCCTTATACTTTCTAACCAGTATGCAAGGGGTTTTGCAGTATATTTTCTCCAGGACTTGGTTTGTCCTAAATGCTGGACTGATACAATGAACTCAGATTACCAGTTTCCCAGACCAAGACAAAACTGAGTGTGTGGAGAGAAACTCAGCGACTGTAGTGGTTTAACCCAGGCTGGGTGCCAGGGGCCCACTACAGCTACCTTCTCACTCCCCCATGCCCAGCTATAGAGGAGAGAGAGAATATAACGAGAGGTTTCGCTATTCATGATAACAACTACAGCAGATTCTTTCTTAATCACTGTCACAGGCAAAACAAGACTCTATGTGGGAATAATAATCAAATTTATTACTGACAAGATCAGAGCTAAGAGTGAGACACTAAAAGACACCTTTTACCCCCCACCCCCCTCCTTCTTACATCCAACCTGTTCTCCCGCAGCGGTCAAGGCAAAAGGCGAGGTGCGGGGGGAGGTGTTGCTGTGGTCAGTTGCTGTTCTCAGCCGCTGCTTGGGGAGAGGAGTCCTTCCAGCCGCATTCCATGGGGTCCATCCCTCACAGGATACAGTTCCTCTCACAAACTGCTCCGGCGAGAGTCCATCCCATGGGCAGCAGCCTTTCAC